>JAJGOT010000050.1:365000-475000 GCA_022457155.1 Cladopsammia gracilis | reverse complement strand
GCTCATGCTCATGCTCATGCTCATGCTCATGCTCATGTCATGCTCATGCTCATGCTCATGCTCATGCTCATGCTCATGCTCATGCTCATGCTCATGCTCATGCTCATGCTCATACTCATACTCATACTCATACTCATACTCATACTCATACTCATACTCATACTCATACTCATACTCATACTCATACTCATACTCATACTCATACTCATACTCATACTCATACTTATACTTATGCTTATGCTTATACTTATAATTATGCTTATAATTATGCTTATGTTCATGCTTATGCTCGTGCTCGTGCTCGTGCTCGTGCTCGTGCTCGTGCTCGTGCTCGTGCTCGTGCTCATGCTCATGCTCATGCTCATACTTATCCTTATGCTTATGCTCATACTTATACTCATACTAATGCTTATACTTATGCTTATACTTATGCTTATGCTTATACTCATGCTCATGCTCATACACCTTATTCCAAAATGGCCGTCGCGTGGAAAACACTGGCGCGAGTTGCACGAAAACGAGGTCATAAGGGCCGCTTGTTTTCTTTCGTAACATTCTTGCGTTGAGGTATCTATTCGGTCGAAATCCGTACAAAATGCCTCAAAACTGTTGTGTTTCGAACTGCACAAAAAAGCTTTATCATGAGAAAGGCAAGAGGATATCTTTTCACAAATTTCCGAACGATAAGAAAGTATCAACAGCGTGGATACGAGCAATTCGAAGGGATGTTGGTCGCCATTTTAAGATTACTGAGCACACCAGGGTTTGCTCCAGACACTTCAATAAGGCTGATTTCCAAAGGACTCTCGCTGGCAGAAGAAAACTGTGTTCTACAGCTGTTCCTTCTATTTTTTCGTGGACGAAAGATTCCCCTAAGAAGAGAAAGCCACCAAAACCCCGGCATACAGGCGTTAACCTTGCCAACGAAGAGCTTGAAACTCAAGAGAGCAACAATTTTGATAATGCATTCCGTGTTATTGAAGTCGAGACCGAAGCCGATGACCCTATTGAAAACGACAGGACAACCAAGCAAGAGGAAAACATCTCAGAATTGAAAGAACGAATCGAGAAACTCGAGAAGAAACTTAAAGAATTTCGTGAAGCTTTGGAGGCAGAAAAGGACAAGACGAAGGCACTGGACATTAAACTCCGAGATGCGCAAAAAGTAGTGATCGATCTGACGACCCGTTGCCAAGAGTACGAGAAAAAAGCTTTCTGTTCAAATAAATTCAAGGACAGCAAGTCGATAGCCTTTTATACGGGATTCCCCAGTGTAGAGTTGTTTGATGCTGTGTACGATTTTTGTGACACAGGTGAGGATGGTGAAAATATGCGCTATTGGCACTCATCCTCCACAAATCAAAACACAACAGTTGTGTGTGAACCCAGTGAATCTGTTCCAAAACCTGGTAGACGTAGGCTGTTGCATCCCAAGGAAGAATTTTTTATTACTTTGTGTAGATTAAGACAGGGTTTTGGAGAGGAACATCTTGCTCATCTTTACGGTGTATCCCAAGCTACAATAAGCAGGGTTATAATTACCTGGGTCAACTTTTTATATTTAAAATTTAAGGATGTGCCCATGTGGCCATCAAGAGAACTGATTAATAAGCACATGCCTGAGCAGTTCAAAGAAAAGTATCCCTCTACCATGGTAATAATTGATTGCACTGAAGTGAAATGCCAGATGCCTAGCAGCCTTCGCTTGAACAGCGAGCTTTTTAGTTCTTATAAAAATCATACTACATTGAAAGCCCTTGTGGGCATTACACCTGGTGGAGCATTGTCGTTTGTTAGCCAGTTATACACTGGGCACATCTCTGACAGAGAAATTGTTCTGCGTAGTGGTTTTTTGGAGCAGAAGTTTAACAATGGAGATTCGGTCATGGCAGATAAGGGGTTCACAGTGCAGGACCTGCTCCGCCCTGGAGTTGGGCTGAACATTCCACCTTTCTTGGGCTCTCAGGGACAGATGAGTCCAGATGATGTTGTTAAAACTCAATCAATTGCATCCCTGAGAGTTCATGTAGAAAGAGCCATTAATAAGATCAAGAATTTTCATATATGGAATGATATTGTACCCTTAAACTTGTTTGGTGTTGTAAACCAAATGTGGACGGTATGCGCTGTATTTTGTAACTTACAAAAGCCCATTATTAGTGTGTAATTTGAGTCCTTTTCAGCATTTAAAGCTTCCTGAGGTTTTTAATTTTCATTTCAAGTTCCTCAATCCTATTTTATCCTTTCAATTCAGAGATGTTTTCTTCTTGCTTGGTTCTCCTGTCATCTTCAATTTGGTCATCGACTTCGATCATTGACTTCCAGGACTCAAAACATGACAAATGTATTGCTCTCTTGAGTCTCAAGGTCTTTGCTGGCAAATTTACAACATCTCTTCAAACTGCTGGATATTTCCTTGTCATTGGGAAAAGAGTCCTTGTGTACATATTAGAGCAGTGCTCAGATATACAAGCTCTAGATAATGATATCAATGTACATATTAATCTCTGTACACATTTATTGCTTTATTAAATATATTGCTTTCTTAAACGTAACTTTAACAAATTGACGTCAGTTTTTTATGCGTGTCCTCTTATTGATGATAAAATTCGTCATAACATTGTCAAAGTGCTGTGGATCTAGAGCCGCAGGCGAGTGGATCCACAGCAAACTTTGACAATGTTATGACGAATTTTATCATCAATAACAGGACAGACGCATAAAAAACTGACGTCATTTTGTTTTTTACAATAACAAAAACACCAAAATTGTAAAAAAACGGATGAAATGAAGAGTGAACGCACGGTAAACATGGCAAGTTGCTGAGTTTTATTCAAATTGACGCAATCATTGTCAATTGGCTAACTGATAACAATAAAGAATGTTCATTGGCTTAATAAAAAATTGAAGACAAACTTTTTGTGTAGTGGGGGTGCAACGCGACCATTTTTTTGAGGGCTCGGCTCCTAGTCTATAAAAATTGACAGGATGACTTCTTGCATAAATTAAAATTTTGTGTGTACTCTTACTGATGATAAAAATTGACTAATCAGCATGCGAGAATAACTTCAGTTATTGTAAAAATTGACACCAGAATCTCCTATATGGGCGGCCATTATAATGTGTGGTTTCAGAAAATAACCATACCTACCCCAAGAAAGGTCTTTTAAAAAATTCCATGGGGAAAGTGATTTCAAAAGCCAAGGGGGAGGGGCTCGTGTTGGGGGGGATTTAAACTTAAAAGAGCTTCCATGGGGGTGTGGATATTTTCTAGAACCTGACAATATTGATATTAAATTGATAGAGTATTTGGCTGTGATATACTCAGAGTTTCTAGGTTCAAACCATTGTGTACATACATGTAGTTCAGTTGATAGATCATGTTATTTTTGCATGCCAAATTTCTTTTTTGCTGCGGCTGGTAAGAAGTAACGGAAATAGGTTGAATTTAATATTGCACGCATTTTCTTCCAGTGCTCCTCATCAAAATGAATCCTTTCAATGCTGAGACCTCTTTTTGTGTATACAACAAAATCACACCATTTAGTTCCAGTGATGGCCATTTGACCCTGGACTTGATCATAGTAAAACATGTTTTTTTTTAGTTTAGGTTTTCCATCCACAACCTCTAGAAAGAAGTGTGGATCACTACAGGCCTCTGTTGGAGTAACACTGAACTTTGAGCATGGGCATTTTATTTTAACAAGGCCAAATTGATCTATTGATGAAATGTCAATGACTTTCCCATCTGGGGAGCACCCAAGATAAAACAGTTTTGGTGACACAAAGAACCCAGATTTTTCCACTTTAATGGGGCGACCAATCTTGTGCATATATTTTTCGTACTCTCGCAATGCAACAGGTTCATATTTAATACCGTGGTCAGTGCTTGCTGATCTGAAAGGTTTTGCATCCGACAAATCATTACAAAACTTCTCATGATTTCTCTTTCTTCTTGATACCCTACCAAAATTTGATGCCGTAAATCGAAACTTTCGTTCCTCAGTCCAAGCACTACAAGTGTGCTGGGCTTTTGTGTTCTCTTCAATTTTATTTGCATCAAGCATAGTTACCTTAAGGTCATCTAAAAGTCTATTTTGTAGGGTGTCCAGATCCTCGGGAACATCCAAAAGGAAGTCATCATTTACATCATCTAATGGCAGTGATGGATAAGATGGTATTGTAGTTGGTATTGTACCAGATGCACCTCTTTGAATTGGAGGTAAATCACTTGTAACTTTGAAGTTACTCTCTTGGAAACCAAGCTGATAAGAACCAAATGCTCCTGCTGGACTTTTTCCAAACCTTGTTTCAACATAGTCATCTGTCCCATTACCAGTGTTCAGTTCACAAGTTTGCAGCAACCCAAGGTCTGGATCTATATCCTTCACAGTTTCAACAAAATCATTTAGTTTAGTTGGCACGTCAACTTTTCTTGCTTCGTATAGGTGACACATAATCCCGGAACTTTTTTGCTCTGTCTGTAATCGTGTTTTGGAAACAGCAACTTCCATAATAGGATAAGATGAAATACCTTCAACCCTGGGTTGATGCCATCTTTGCAAGGTTGAGGTGCATGCTGTTGAACTCTTTTCATCTTCCTCATGCTGTAGTTCTGTTGTATCTTTACAGTTATACAGTGTATACTTGCACACTTTCAGCATTAACGCTAAAACGTGGTTGCAAAATCCGGATTTCCCGGCAGCACAGGAAGGGCCACAATTCGCATAAACAACCTCCCCAGACACAATACATAAAGCAATATTTAAGTTGTGAGGGCTTTCATTTCTTCTAAAACTGTGGAAGCATTTAGCACGAAAGAAAAAGTGCTGCTGATCATGATTGGTTTGAATATCATGTAAATATTCATCTTCTAAGTACGTTTTAGCCTTTTTAAAACCAGTGGGGACCGAATGGTGAGCGTGTTTCTCCCCACCGATATTCTTTCCAGACTTTCCAATATGTCTGTCCATCTCTGCTCGTGTAAAAAGAGGAGCTTTGACAAGGGATGTTCCCCAGCCATCCGATGGAACTTTAATCACCGTCGATCGCGTCGATGAGGTTACCGTAGAACTAAAGTCGTCTACTGAGTTTCCTGAATTCGAACGCATATGGTGAAGCTTTCGTCTGGTGTAAATCATGCCCGCATCCGGATCAACAATATTTTGATCCAGCCTTCTGCTGACATATTCCTCCACCCTGAAAATTAAGAAACATTTAAACCAAAATTCGGCAAAAAAAACACAGAGTAGACTTTTCTGACGAAACTTGAGTTCTAAAAGAACTAATTAAGCTTACCTTTTAACGAGCTGTGCCTTTGTTGACAGACCTTTGCACGAGTCTCCGCGACATTTTAACCAAAACCGTAATTCTGGATTTTTAAGGCTCGAAGGATTTCTTCCGGAGAGAGCACTTCCCGGGATATCTTCTTCAGTTAACAAATGAGGGCCATACAAAGCGTTTGCCATACTTTCTCTTGAATCAACCGTTTATTATATAAGTACGCCAAACAGTACGACATCTTAGTTCGGCCCTTATGACCTCGTTTTGGTGTAACTCGCGCCAGTATTTTCCGCGCGACGGCCATTTTGGAATAAGGTGTATGCTCATGCTTATGCTTAGGCTAATGCTCATGCTCATGCTTATGCTCATGCTGCTGCTCATGCTTATACTTATGCTCATGCTTATGCTCATGCTCGTGCTCGTGCTCGTGCTCGTGCTCATGCTCATGCTTATTCTTATGGTCGTGCTCATGCTTATGCTTATGCTTATGCTCATGCTCATGCTCATGCTCATGCTCATGCTCATGCTCATGCTCATGCTCATGCTCATGCTCATGCTCATGCTCATGCTCATGCTCATGCTCGTGCTCGTGCTCATGCTTATGCTAATGCTTATGCTCATGCTTGTGCTCGTGCTCGTGCTCGTGCTCGTGCTCGTGCTCATGCTCATGCTCATGCTCATGCTCATACTTATACTTATACTTATACTTATACTTATACTTATACTTATACTTATACTTATACTTATACTTATACTTATACTTATACTTATGCTTATGCTTATTCTTATGCTTATGCTTATGCTTATACTTATTATTATGCTTATGTTCGTGCTTATGCTCGTGCTCTTGCTCGTGCTCGTGCTCATGCTCATGCTTATGCTCATGCTTATGCTCATACTCATGCTCATGCTCATGCTCATGCTCATGCTCACACTTATACTTATACTTATACTTATGCTTATGCTTATGCTTATGCTTATGCTTATACTTATGCTTATGCTTATGCTTATGCTTATACTTATGCTTATGCTTATGCTCATGCTTATACTTATGCTTATGCTTATGCTTATGCTTATGCTTATGCTTATGCTTATGCTTATGCTCATACTTATACTTATACTTATGCTTATGCTTATGCTTATGCTTATACTTATGCTTATGCTTATGCTTATGCTTATGCTTATGCTTATGCTTATGCTTATGCTTATGCTTATGCTTATGCTCATACTTATACTTATGCTTATGCTCATACTTATACTCATACTAATGCTTATACTTATGCTTATACTTATGCGTATGCTTATGCTTATACTTATGCTTATGCTTATGTCGCTAGTGAAAAACAGTTTTAAGAATGTACGACAAGTGAAAACAAACACTGACATAAGCATAAGATTGAGCGCTGTTTTGCTTTCGCTTATGCTCTAGCCTGCAAATCAGGCGTATGTGGGGGGCGAATGAGCGCTGAATTAAACCGTGGACGTCTGAGGCGAGTCAAAAGACGGGACCAAGGATGCGGGAGGGAGGCTGGAATGCGAAGGAGGGAGAGGGGGAGAGGAAAGAAAAGTACGTCTGCCCACACTCATTGTTCATTTGGGAAACTCCGTTCGTGGACGAACGGAGTTCCTGTTTGGTGTGGTAGGTCGCATATCGATTGATAACTGTCAGTCTTTGGCATGTTTTCGCTCCATGCAGATTCCAGGAAAGTGATGTTTCCTCATCAGTTTACTCTACAGCAAGTTTGGCGACGCCCGGACAAATCTTTACACACAAATCGGTCTTAAGCACATTTCTGTAACAGTGATTCTCCTTAACTGATGTTGTTTTAATTGATATCTAGGTATTTTATTAAAATTAATCTTCTGAACATAACCTTTACAGTTACGACTGTACGAAAACTCCGGTGTTATATTTTTGCCATGAATACTTCCGCTGTCAGATGCTTGTCTGGCTCTTGGGTGCAATTACGGGTACGCAAATAATAACACGGTTGATTTAATGACAACGGCATGGCAAACCGCAATTTCCTCCTTTGGCAACAGAGGCAATTCAAATAATGCATTGATGATTCTATTTTCATAAAGAGGACGGCAATGAAATTAAAAGCCTGCAACTAAAAATGAAAGAAATCAAACACAGCCGTTTTGAATACAGTAGTTGCGTGCGAACTATTCGTCCTAGGGATTAAGCGCGGTATGTGATCAAATAGATTATGTATAAGAGGGTATGTTTCCTGATTTCACAGGCCTTGCGGGCAGGCTTTTTTTTCTTTTTCTTCCCCGCCCCCTCCTCACCCCTTTCACTCCTCCCAATCCCCGACATTTTGCAAAACCAAAATGACGACCAAACACTAAATTCAGCACTCGCCCACCAAAAAAACAACAACAAAAAAACAATAAAGGCCTGTACTGCAGGCTACTTATGCTCATGCTTATGCTTATCCTTATGTCGGGCTTGTTTTCACTGGACATAAGCGCTGTTATACCTCCGCTCATGCTTGCAATGTATGTCGGGCCTGTTTGCACTGGATATAAGCGCTGTTATTCCTCCGCTCATGCTTACAATGTATGTCAGGCCTGTTTTCACTGGATATAAGCGCTGTTATGCCTCCGCTCATGCTTACAATGTATGTCGGGCCTGTTTTCACTCAATATAAGTGATGTTATGCCTCCGCTCATGCTAACAATGTATGTCGAGCCTGTTTTCACTGGATATAAGCGCTGTTATGCCTCCGCTCATGCTTACAATGTATGTCGGGCCTGTTTTCACTCAATATAATCGCTGTTATGCCTCCGCTCATGCTTACAATGTATGTCGGGCCTGTTTTCACTGGATATAAGCGCTGTTATGCCTCCGCTGATGCTTACATTGTATGTCGGGCCTGTTTTCACCGAACATAAGCGCTGTTATGCTCATGCTTACGCTTAAGTCGCACAGTGTCAAATTTATGTCAATTTAAAGTGCGATTTTAACAAGGCATTTCTACGGTCAAACACGCTTTAACTTTTCCTTTAGGACTTTACATATGAAGCAATCAACAGCAAGCTACAGTCTTCAAATTTGTAGCTCACTCCTCATGACTAATGTGCGTAGAGATGGGTTGGCGTGAAAATCAAGACAAAACACTGCAGAATTAAATTGATCATGCCAGAGAGGAACACAATAAAATTGTGTGAAAAGCCAATAATGCCAGAGAGCAGCAGCAGCAGGAGCAGGGAGATCAGGGAGCTCTGGGGAGCAGGGGTGGTGTAGTGGTGAGAGCACTCGCCTCCCACCAATGTGGTCCGGGTTCGATCCTGGGACCCGGCGTCATATGTGGGTTGAGTTTGTTGTTGGTTTTCCCCTTGCTCCGAGAGGTTTTTTCCGGGTACTCCGGTTTTCCCCTCTCCTCAAAAACCAGCATTCTAAATTCCAATTCGATCTGGATAGAGGACCTGCATGAAAACCAGCTGCGGCTGATGTGGCTTTCCACTCTAAATGTAGTTATTTATTTATTTTATTTGTTTTAAACCAATTAATGGAATAAAGAAAATTTAAAACAACCCGAATGATAAATCAAAGCTGTTTTCATTTTTGTGAACTCATTCTAATGTCGCTGTCGCTTTCTGACTTCGCTGTAGTTGAGCCACACAAAAGTTACACTTTTTATATAAGAATGTCTGATTTTTTTGGCTGAACTGGACGTTCTTATTTATTTATTTATTTATTTATTTATTTATTTTTTGGGGGCGAGGGGGGCGATTTGCGCCTGAAAACGTTCTTAACACGTTCGGATAAGTGATGCAGTATTTCAGTAAATCATACTTCCGAATAAGAAAAAAAATATATTAGAAAAAAATTATTTCACATCCTTGCTATTATAAAACGGAAAAAGACTAGTATACGATTTTTAGCTCATTTGTTAACATAGTAGATAGAGACGGTCTAAACTACATCTCAGCCTGGGTACGTTGTTAGCACGTTCTTAAAATTCTGGCCAATCTCATCCTCAATGTTCTTATTATAAACAAGTTCTTATATAAAAATGTGTAATTGCTGTGGCCGCAATTGATGAGTTAACTGGGTTATTTGTTTAGCAATAATGAACCAAAATTGTTTGTTTCGAGAGCTGAAGAAACTGTCTCAAAAAGGTGTATTTTTTTGGCCCCGACAACACTAATGCGTTTTCAAAAGTTTTCATCTCGAAGAAAACGAAGCAAAATATTTTCGCCCACACTAGCGTTTTCGCATCGTTTTGACCTGTCCACACTAAAACGGTCGAAAACGATGAAAACGACTGGGACCGGGGATTGCACATGTGTTAAAGGTGATAGATGCTCCGATTTCGACTGGAACCGATGGCATGTGACGCTCTTTACGTCATCGTTTTCAAATGTCTCCGTTTCCACCTGTCCACACTAGAAACGAAGCGTTTTCAAAACGATGCGTTTTCAGAAGTCTCCACTTTTTGAAACCGTTTTCGAAAGTCTTCGTTTTCATCAGCTTTTTCGGGCGTTTTAGTGTGGACGATAGGCGAAAACGCATAAAAACGTATGCGTTTTTAAACGAAAACGCATTAGTGTGGTCGGGGCCTTAGTAAGCCGGTTAAAATTCCAAACAGAAATAACTGGTAAAAAATGTGTTTGTTATGAAATATTAAACGGAGTTTCTTTTTTTTTGAACGGCCACACTACAGAAGGTTGAACTTTGAACGCGAGAGATCATACTATCATTTGCTATATTCTAATTATTATTTTTGTAACATTGTAAACTTAAATTGTGTTCATCTGATGGGAACGAGGAACGAAATTAGCCTACCAAAGCATCCGCCCGGTAGCAACCACGACGGCGAAGACAGCGAGAGCGGCACAAAACAATTAAGCTTTAAAGTGCTACTACGATCAAATTTTTGATTTTCATTTTTTTACATTTTCGTGTACTATTAGACTTCCTTACTCATCTTGCCAAATTTCAATTCATTACGAACATCAGAAGTCATTTAATTTTAACATTTATTTCCGAGAATTTACGGCCGCCATTAAAAAGCCTAGTTCCAAGGCTTGGTTGCGAATGGGAGAAGGTGACGTAAAAGACTCAAACATACCTCACGGGTTGAAATTATAATAATAATCAGCATAGAAAATTGCACGAAGAACAAGTCCAAAGTTTTTGTTGCTTTTCGCGTGATTTTCAATACTTATTGTTATTATAATTTCAACCCGTGAGGTATGTTTGAGTCTTTTACGTCACTTTCTCCCATTCGCAACCAAGCCTTGGAACTAGGTTTTTTAATGGCGGCCGTAAATTCTCGGAAATAAATGTTAAAATTAAAGGACTTCTGATGTTCGTAATGAATTGAAATTTGGCAAGATGAGTAAGGAGGTCTAATAGTACACGAAAATGTAGAAAAATGAAAATCAAAAATTTGATCGTAGTAGCCCTTTAATAAGCGAAAACAATGCTTCTGCAAGTGTGTTTTACATTTTGGTACATTTTTTCCCGTTTCTTACAGAACAACAATGTCGGATGATCAAATTATAGGTTTTGTGGAGAACGTTAACACACAACGGTAAATTTTCCTTTCACTATTTGAAATCAACAGTTTGCGCACACGAGGTAGGCAAAGATTATCGCGTAAGCGGAGACGATTGACAGCTAGATCGGGAAAGTTCTGATTACGCGCACAAAACTTCCCAGTGAGGTTGTTTAAAAAACCTAACTCGGTTTAAAAAATATATTGTTGTTTATAATTAATTTCCATGGGAACCGCCAGCACAGTTTAAATTCGGTGAACACCAAAAATACGCGGACGCGTCAGGAATATTGTCAAGCCAGTTTATTTTAATTAATTAATTAATTAATTAATTAATTATCGGAAATAACCCGGTTAACAACTCTAGTGCGACCGCAGCCATTGTTGATTCTCTGTTCAAGCTTTTTTTTTTTTTATTTCTAAAGCGTGATTTAAAGGCTTTAACTCTACAGTGTAACCACCCTGGAGTTACTGGTGGCGAACATTTCGAATAGTAAAATGCAGTTGTATTGGAGAAAACATATTCCGTCTCTCTCTCTCTCTCTCTCTCTCTCTCTCTCTCTCTCTCTCTCTCTCTCTCAAACGTTCAGCGAATTAGTTTTGAAAACAAATGTATAGAAAAGTTAGCCAACTGAATTTCCTAAATTATAAACAAACACCCGCAAGGCTACATTAACTTGCGATCAGGTTTAAATTACAAATTTACGTGACCACCAAAAAGTATATGAGTAAAACTATAATTATGTCTGATCTCAGGTTATTTGCAGATAACTCCTCAGCTTTGACACTATTATAATGTTATTAACCTTCTCAACCGCACGCGTAAAAGTTACAGTTTTTATCAAATATCTACTTACAGTGTTATTCAAATAAATATTTCTTGTAGCTTTTATCCACTGGTTACCATGGTCTCCCGATGCTTTGAAAACTTCCACATTTCCAATGAAGACAGTGAGGGATCCCATACCACTGCCATACATATGATACCAAAACTGGATACAAGCCAGTGCTCCATTTCCAGCTATTGGTATTTCAAGTCTGGCTTTACCACCATCCGGATATTTCGACTGTATGTACATGTAGTGACCTGTTTAGCATGAGGAAGAAAAACCACGAAATTTTGAGGAAAAAAGCCAATGAAAACAAACCAGGTTTGCTTTTATTTCTGTACATTGTCTAAATAGAAAATGTAACTTAATTATAATACCCCGCTCACACCAAAGCTTAAACATGTATATTAGATGTCGCTTAGTTTAAAAAAGTATTTACTAACAGAAGTTTTCCTGACTTTAATTACCATTCCAGGTCGTCTGAATCGTAAGACTGACTGAATAGACTGAGGCCAAACACGCACGTTGTCAAACTCTGAGCATCATTGAAACAATTTTAAGCGTTGGCCTGAGCACGGCTTTATTAGAATGGTACCTTCGCACAGCAAAGAGGAAATAAACAGCGTTTACTAAATCATTTGGGATAACGTTTTAAAATTCTGCCCTTGTGTCTAGGAAATCGCTAAAATACAACAACTGTATTGTCAAGTTGTAATTTTTGTTCATTTTTCCTAATCAAGTTAACCCATTTAGCGGCTTTATATAGTTGTCTTTCTTTTTATATCTCATTGTGTAAGTGTTTGGTCAGTTTTAATATTTAAATAATAACATTACGCCGAACGGTTTTAATATTTAAATAATTACATTACGCCGAACGGCGTAATCATTGTAAAATAGAGAACAATAATTTGTCGTTAAAGCGCGCTAGTCTAGAAAAAAGGCAAAGACATACAGTGGAGCCCCACTACAACTGCTAACTCTCTTTAACGGCCATGTTTTTTCCTTCCGACCGACGATCCGTACATTTCCTTTTATGTGAACCTTCCTACAGCGGCTACCACATGACAACAGCAACGGCCAGAAAAACGAGCAAGCAACAAATGATGAACTGTGCATACGCAAAAGATGTTTTTTCTACTGAGTACAAGGTAGTGATACTAAATAAATTTTTTGAGTCGACTCCTGAACAAGTGTTAAAATAAAATGTTCCCCAATTTAGCGAGATCATTAGTCATGAAATAGCTACTTCTTTTGTACGGATATGGACGTAACAAGACAAGGTTTTAATAATTATGAATTAGGCATAATTTCTCCTTTCGAAATCGAGTTACGTCTAAAATAAACCTCACATCTTCAGGTCTGCCAACATGTCTTTAATCACCTTTCTATCCTTTCTAATACATACATACATACATACATACATAGATACATACATACATTTTATTGAAGCTCCCTTTACAGGGCTTTTCAGCCACAATATACTAACTAAGACTAGTTACAAATAAAAATACAAATAAAAATCATTCTAAGAGCATATTTACAAGTCTCTTATTAAAAATACTGTAATCCGCTACTTCTTTAAGATCTTTGAGGAGTCTGTTCCAACACGCAGCGCCCCTATAGGCAAAAGATCTCTGCCCAGATTTTAATCTGCATGTCGGTAGATTCAAATCTTTCTTATATCGTGTATTTCTATCGTGAACATGTAGTCTACGTGTGAATTTTTGACTAAGATAGTCTGGCACTCGTTCATTTAGGCACTTATGTACCATAATGGAGTCGTTTAAAAAACGTTTATCGGCAATGGGAAGCCATTTGAGCGACTTCAAGCCTTCAGAAATGTGATCATACTTCCTGAGGCCAAGAACTATCCTGCCAGCAAAGTTCTGCACCAACTCTAGTCTTTTTACATTTGTTTTAGATGTGTTACCCCATACAGTAGAACAGTAAAACAGCTTACTAAAAACAAAAGCGGTAATTAGCGAAAGTAACGCCTTTCTGTCCAGAAGGTGCTTAATTCTGTTGATCCTAATTAATCTATGCATACAATCTGAGACGGTTTTGGTCACATGCTCATTATAACTTAGAGAGGAATCAATTATTACGCCTAAGTCCTTGGCCACAGTGACAGATTTAATTTCCTTTCCCAACAATTTAACCGGTGGAATAGATGGTAGACTTCTCGTTAACTGCGGGACTCCGATAACCAAGAGCTCAGTCTTATCGGGATTGATGAGTAGGGAGTTCGTACAACACCACCTTGCTATTCCCGAAAGGTCCTTGTTTAATGCAGTAACTGCATCAGAAATTTGCCTTGGAGGAAGGGCAAGGAAAATCTTAGTATCTTCCACATAACCCAATGATTGGCAGTGCCTTGGAACGGACAGGAGTTCATTTACATATAGAGTAAATAAAACAGGTCCAAGGATCGAACCCTGTGGTACACCCACTGTCACGGGGAGGGGGTCAGAGACGGAGTTGGCGATGTTAACAACTTGGCTACTTTGTGAAAGGTAGCTTTCAAACCAGGTGCACGCAGCATCGGACACACCCATACCATGAAGTTTTGACAGCATCACATCGTGACGTATGCTGTCGAATGCCTTAGACATGTCTAGAAGGATGACCACGGATACCTTTTTGTCGTCCATGTTCTTTAGGATTTCATCTGTGAAATAAAGCAGAGTAGTTTTGGTTGAAATAAGTCTCCTATTACCATTTTGTAGTTTGGAAATTTTTCCATTTTGATCAAGGAAATTGACAAACTGTAAGTGAGCTAATCTTTCACAGACCTTGGACATAATGGGAAGAAGGGATATCGGGCATGTATTGGATGGCTCGTCAGGGTCACCTGATTTGAGAACAGGGATGACGGCGTCCCGGGATGACTTCAGCCGATTTCCAAACTTGCGCAAATGTGTTTGAAGAGAACGAGGTATTCACAAGGTTCGTGACTGCAGAGAGAGTTGTTGGTAAGCTGTCTTTCAAAACCCTGGCTGTGACTTTGTCAAGACCGGGAGCTTTATTCGACGGCAAATATCTTATAATCTTCCCAACTTCTTCTTCCGTAACTGGCAAAAATTCAAATAATGGACCCTGGTCATAATGCAAACAGCTGTTCGAAGGACATGGAATGGAATTATGATCTAAATGGTGAAATCCGTGTGCTTCAGCAAGAGTTTTCGCCTTTAAGGCCGCAGATATACCGACAGAGGTATAAAACTTGTTGAATTTGTTCGCTTGAGAAAAAAGGATCTTCTGTTGGGCTTAATGGTGGATCTTTTCTAGGTAGGCAACGATTTAAGACTTTCCAAATGGAATTCGAGTTTCCATTGCTGTTTTGAAGTTCAATACGAACATGTTCCATTTCAGCAAGTCGAATTTCACGCTTGACTTCCTGACGAAAAAACCGATAGGCATTCCAATGAAGCCGGTCTTTTGTTTTAACCGCACTTTTATGCCACTTGTCTCGAGTTCTCATGAGCTGTCGAATCTCAGGTGTGATGTATGGATTAGGTCTTGATTTAATTTTTACTCGCTTAATTGGTGCATGATCACTTAGTACATCCAAAAATAAAGAATTAAACACATGAACTTGGTCATCTAAATCATCAAAAATGTTAGCTATATAAAAAGGAACGCTTTCCAAATCTTCAATAAATTTAGCAGGTGTATAATTCTTGTAGCTTCTTGCAGTGATGTATGAACACCGCCGTTTCGGCGCTTTCAACTTAAGTGTTACACAAACCAGGCTATGGTCGCTGATTGTTGATGATTTCACCTCGCAAGCAATGACAATGTTCCTATTCGTAGTTAAGACTACATCAATAAGAGTTTGTGAACTTTCAGTGACTCTGGTAGGTTCTTTAACCAACTGTGTCAAATTAAGAATTGAACAAGGCGCGACCGTCAGGGCAGTTCCTTGAAGATTACAGTTCAAGTCACCAATTATTATAACTTCCATCCCCAAAAGTAGAGAATCCACAAAAGCTTTTTCCAGGTCCCCAAGAAAGTTAATGGGCGAATTCGGGGGTCTATAGACTGTGCACAGAAGGAATGATTTTAGCTTTTTACACTGCACCTTCATCCAGAGCTGTTGGAAGTTACAATCGGAAACTGCTGAAAATTCTTTGACGACGCAAACTTTATAGATATCTTTAACGTAAACAACAATTCCACCTCCATTCTTGTGCATTCCGCGGTCTTGTCTGAATAGAATATAACCAGGAATTTGTATATCAATGTCACTCGTCGATAGGTTTAGCCAAGTCTCCGAGATTGTAAAGATATCGTAATCATACGAAGATATCATCTGCGTTATGAGATGGAAATTTTCACGCGATACCATCGAGCGAACATTCAAATGGGCAATGGTCGAGTAGGTTTTTACTCTGGTCGATTTCATAGGTCTATTGGCTGTTTCTTCTCTTCCATTCGAGTTGGAAGTATAAGGTCCGGGCTGAGGATGAATGTCACCACACAGCAGGATTATATCCACTCGAGTCGTTTGCTTAATCACCGGTAGAGCAATGACCGTACAGCCATGTTTTGACCACTTCACAATTGGGAATTTTACTCGATTGGCGCAAGATTGGCGTCCGACGACCCAAAAGGACGGGAGTACCGTCTGAGTCTTAGAGCTTTAGCAGAGCCTTCATTTCTGTCAATGCTTCTGAAGCGCAGAAGGAAGCAGATACAAAAGGTCTAATGAAGGAAGCAGTTACAAAACTGCATGTTAGTAACGAACCAGACGTTCTTAGTAACCACAAATAGACTTCAGGAACTCGCAGAGTCCACGATATCTGCGTGAAGTCCAGTAGCTTGTTGTTTTGAAATCAATATTTCGCAGGGAAGATATGTAGACTTGACCTGCACAAGTCGAGCTCAAGCATATTTTTTCGGAAGAGCTCGAAGGAAACTCTTTGCCGGAAAGCGCATCAAGTGATGTAATTTTGGCGCGAACATTTAAGCGACTCGTTTTTTTGCAAATTAAGAGGGGAGCTGTAAAAATTTTTGACAAAAGCACACTCTGTTGCTTCCTATTGAAAAAATATTTTTCCCAGCCTGAAAATCTAATTACAGTCGAAATTTTACGGCAAAATAGCACGCCTTTTTCTCCGAAATGTTGGGGTATTATATTTTGACCAAATAAATCGAACTTATAAAGAGGTTGTGTTGTTTATGGGATTCATGATTGTAATTAGTTGCCAACTTCTTTTGGCTGCAGGGCTGCAGAACAGTAATAAAGTAAATAATTTGCATAAAGCAAAATATTTCCGAAATGCCCTAACATATTATTTTAAAGCAGTCATCCGTTAAAAAAAATGATTGTCCTTTACTTTGTTATCTTCTGAAGCTTCCTCAACCTCGTTCCCAGGGCTTTTCCCTTCGAGAGAGGGGCTAATGGTTAATGGTTCTTTGTAATACCAACTTAGAGAGGTGGTTTGTGTTGTTCCATGGTGTTTCCAGGGAAAGTCTTGTTAATTATAATCAAGTCTTAATTCATATTTATACTGCGAAAATTTTCATGGATATGATGTAGGTTAAAATTATTTCAAACAACATGTAGTTTGATTTTGATTGTGCTTTGCCTTATGATTATGGTAATAACTCTGGAACAAAATAAAATAAAAATTAAACATTAATCATTTTGACCTAAAATTCATTTTAAATTACAATAAATACATAATGGTAATTGAACTGAGTGGAGTGCAATTTGGTCTGAAATCATACGCGTGATTTCAAAATCGAACGAGCGCGCAGCGCGAGTTCGATTTGAAATCACAAGTATGATTTCAGACCAAAATTGCACGATACGAAGTTCAATTACCACTTTATTACATCCATTTTGAAATCGCACAATTTAATTGCCCAAATACAGGATTTTAGTCAGTACCAATATATTGATGTGACTTATAGATGCGATTTAGAGCAAAAAATAGTGCGATTCGGGAATAAATCGTACTGCTGAGAAAAAGATGCGATTTAGAGAAAAAAAAACAGTGCGATTCGGGAATAAATCGCACTGCTGAGAAAAAGATGCGATTTGGAGCAAAAAGTAGTGCGATTCAGGAATAAATCGAGAGCCAATCAGATTGCCAGGATCACCAGTGGTTTCAAAATGGATGTAATAAATGATAAAATGCCATCCATTTACAATTAAGTA
Source organism: Cladopsammia gracilis (assembly GCA_022457155.1). Taxonomy (NCBI): domain Eukaryota; kingdom Metazoa; phylum Cnidaria; class Anthozoa; order Scleractinia; family Dendrophylliidae; genus Cladopsammia; species Cladopsammia gracilis. Next base: position 457,208 of record JAJGOT010000050.1, on the reverse strand, counting down.
TGGCCATGCTAGGGGTCAAATCCCTTAATTTAACCTACAAATCACTAAGAACAGAAATGGAGCCTATTTCTATTTACTATATAATATCAACATGACAAATTATTTTGTACACTGGTCTCCATATATATATGGTAGTTACTCTTGTATGAATCATCAAGACAGTTTGTCTTTGACGATAATTCTTGTGACCTGTATATTTGATAATATATTGATGTTGGAAGAAATCAGATTCTGATAACTACATGTAAGTCCAGACTGGTCTTAATTTTAATACAAGGCAGATAGAAACTTCAAACTGATTTAATTTTTCTTTTAGGGGTGAAGAATTGAGAAAGGAGTTTAAAGACCTGTCAGCCATAAAGGCCTTTTTCCCAACTGTACCAGTCATGACCCTCACTGCAACAGCACCGCCACATTTGTTGACAAATCTTAAACAAAGTTTGTCTTTGAAAACAGATTGCAAAGTTGTTTCGGCAAATCCCAATCGGACTAACATTTATTTTGACAAGAAGTTAAGGCTGAGCAGCCACCTTGGCTATGAAAGCTATGACCAGATTCTCATCCCCATTGCAAATGACCTGGCCCAGCAGAGGGAAAAGTATCCCATGACAATTATTTATTTAAAACTGAAGTACTGTGGCTATGCCTATGGTTTATTTGAGAGAGCATTGCAGCATAAACAATTTGTTGGTAAAACAACAGATCCAGCTGCCAGGCTATTTGCACAGTTTCATGCTCCACAGACAAAGCACATGAAAAAGAGCATAATTTCTGAGATCAAAAAAGAGAACTCGAGAATTAGGGTTTTATTTGCTACATCAGCTCTTGGTATGGGGGTTAATGTACCCTATGTGGAGCATATCATCCATATCACACCTTCAAGTAACATTGAATGATACATGCAGGAGACCGGACGTGCTGGTAGAACAGGAATTCCTTCCCGGGCTACACTGTATTACAACAATGCTGATATCGCTAACAACAAGAAGCATGTTCAAGATTCGATGAAGGCTTACTGTAAATGTGAAGAAACCTGCCTCCGGACACTCATCTTGAATTACCTAGGATTTCCTGGCGTAACTCAGGAAAGATGTTGCTGTGTTTGCGATGGAACACGTAACAATACTGTTAGCAATTTGCCCAAGGCATTCAAACCTAGAGTGAGAACACTGCCAACAGATCAAAACAGTGTGCTTGAAGAACCTATTTTCACAGAACGCAATGACTTTGAGACTCACATAAATATAAATAGTGCAATGCTGTTTAGCTTCTCAAATGAAAAAAGTACTCTCCGAAAGATCATGGAAGGAATTGAATATATTGAGACTGAATCAGACATTCTTGACACTTACGGCATATGGGATGAGACCTGATCTTCAAAAATATTTCCCTTTATAACTAAATATGCCCCACTGGCTCAAGGTAATACAAGTGATACATGAAGTGTTGCTTGAAAAGAGTCCCTGTCAAGAATTATTAAAATGATGTTTGTTGGATGACAAAAATTAGAAGATGAGAGATAGTTAAATTAAAGTAAATTCCACAGGTTTGAAACTCTCATAATGCATGATGGAACCACAAAAAAACGGTAACTCGAGCAGCAACTCTGTATTAGTTTTAACAAATATTTCATAATTTTATTGTAAAAGGAGGATACTACATGGCGCCGCGAAGATATGAATTTTATTTTTGAGTGGCAAAAACTATTTTACGAATGAGCACAGCGAGTGAGTAAAATATTGTTTTTTTACACTAGAAAATAAAATTCGTATCTTCAAGCTGCCGTATAATTTTCCTTTTATTATATGGACAAAAACACAAATTAATTAAAATGTAAAATATTTTTTATTCTCCAAAAACTAAGCCCGGTGGCTAATACAGGTATAACATTACACAGCCTACAACAACAAATTTTTGACTCCTAAAGTGGGAAGTGTAAAGCAAAATCACGCTAATTGAGCACTAAAAGTATAAGTTTTCAAAAATTAGACTGGAATTCTCAGGTAAATTAAGGCAAGGGCCTCTAGTTTTAACGCCCAAATGCTACGGGGGTGGTCTATCTCAAGAGGCTTTAGTCATGAGAACTCAATACTTCAAGAGTAAATAGTTAGCAAATGTGGTACTTTGGTCAAGGATAACATATGCAAATTAGGTCATGTGACTTAATACGGCCACAAAATCCAGAAAAAACTTCGAGCAAAGATGGCAATAGTTTATACCGATCATAATCAAATGTTATTGCTACCAGATAAGTCCCAAGAACAACAACAAAAAATCTGCGCATGGCCTTTGTTGATTATTTCGTTTGAAAACAAACGGTAATTTGCACTAGTACCCAGTCCCCTTTAATAGTAATTTATTATTTTTCCTGTATTTTTTAACTAATCTTAAAAAGGCCAAGCGCAGAAATGAAGTACATAATAGCCTTAAAATCATAAAACTTCTAGCAGCCTCCAGGTATTGATGAAAAGTGTTGCCATTTTGCTTGAAATATTTTTGGCCTAAAAATAACCCTGACAGGTCACGTGACCTAATTTGCATATAATCTGCGTGCTAATATGTCCAAACTTGCAAAATCTTTAGTCTTCCAAAGATTTGAGTTCTCATGGCCAAAGCCTCAGAAGATAGACCACCCCCTCACTTTTTTGAGTGAAATAGCTGGAGGCTATTAATTTACCTGAGTTTCGCAATTTTGCACAAACATCCGTGCAAATGCGGTAAATGCATCATCGATATCCTCACTAGTGAGGATATGGAAAATACGCCACTAGGGTCCTGGATGTAGTTTCGTATGAATTTTACAAGTGGTCTATGTTCCAGTAAAACACTCGTGTCTATATATTATATAAACTTGATTGTCAGTTTAGATTGTAAACAGTGGCTATAAATATTTATCTTTTATCTTTTAGCACTAACTTTTACCTGTTTTTATACACACGACCCCAAAAGCTTTGTAGCTTTAAGATTTATTGTCTAAATAAATGTTTACATTCATACATACATGCATATGTATTTGACACCTAAGTCCCACCGTTAATCAGCAATTCACATTCAGATTGCAGCTGTGCTCAGTGCTTGTACTAGTAATCAAAAGGTCACAATCCTTACTGAGAGGTTGAACAGGTGCAAATCGCTGCACAGAAATCTTAACACTGAAGAATGTTTTAATTTGTCTGTAAAACCATCGGAATTCATTCACCTCTTTTATGTATGACTGACACAAGACATTTCAGCCAATTATGAGCATTGTTACATTAAGAAACAAAAAAATTGTGTAAGTTAATTTTGGTCATGAAAAGTTCTTCATCTGAATTGAAGGGAAGTCTAAATATTTTTATACAGTTTTAAAAGCAAACTTATTTTGGAACATCTACTGAACTGTTCCAAAATAAGTTGGCTACCTTGAGTTGGGTTGTTGCTAAGGACCGTAAATACTAGCGACTGCATACATTAATTTCAGTGGTGTTACGCACATTGAGGGTTCCCCCTTAAATTGATTCAGATGATATGCTTTGTATGAAATTATTTAAAAGTATTATGCACCTATCAATGTTCAGCCCAGGGGAATGCTAGAGGTGGGGATTTTGACTTGAAATCAATTTTTTATCAAAATCCTGACCCTTGGGACCACAAATGAGTCAAATCGGGTCAAATCCCCTCATTTTGGAAGTTTTATTTCCCTTTAGAGTACATACAGTTCATAATTTTGACAGTCACATGGACGAGGATGGGGATGGGGATAGGCATATACAGTACATGTAGATCAACCCCCTTTTTTACAGGCTAAACCTCGATATGTGCATTGCATGTAAGCTACATTTGTAAAGCTAGCTTCATTCCATGATCCAATTTTTGGGAGCCTCGGATCCATGATTAAATAAGATAAACTAATTTGGACTTGACAGTTCTTGTTTGTGTTTGTCCAGCCACTGGTAATATTCTACAATTTTTAAGTATCTCAGCGGACACCTCTTTATGTCAGGGAAACCGTCATGGCATCTTCCAGACTCTTTTCTGAAAGGATTCAATCTGAGAAGATCTGCAACCATTTCCAGTTCATCTTTAAGATAGTCTCTTGTTAGTGCTGAACTGAAGTCTTGTGGATGCCAGCAGACTTATCAAACTGCTCCTTGACTTCAGTAATATCATTTGTTGCTTTGCAGACTTTGCCAATGGATTGAAGAATTTTATTTGGTCCCATTCGCTGAACAATACACTTGCTGAGTGTGTTGTCTATTTCCTGAGCCAGATCATCTTCAATATTGTTGCCAGCACCACCTCTCCAGTTAACAACAACGAAGCCCCATTTAAATTCTTCAGATAGACGTGGGGTTAACATACACTCGATCTGGGCTACACTGACAAACATTTCAATTGCATATTTGCTATATGCCCCCATTGATTTAAATACAGACAACAGCAACTTTTGATTTACAAGATTTCTTTCACCATCTGCCTCTGCTGCTGGGTCTTTCATCTGTAAAATAAGGATTACTAGGAAGATAAAACATAACCCATAATTTGTCACGAAATCTTCCTCCTCATTTGCATCAGTGGTGGCATTCTTTTGAAACAGAAACTCATCAATGAATCTGCCAAAAATATCATCATAGCATTTCTTCTTTTTTTCAACAGTTTCTCGTGAAATGATTTCAGGGAACTTGTTTTTGGAAGGCACATCATCAACAGCGGACATTCCAAAGAAGACCAGTACAGCTGCAACAATGTACGATCGTCCAACACTGATGAACAATTCTTCACTCCCCTCGTATGAATCAAGGACTTTAGAAGGGCTCGCCTTGCGAAGATTAAATTTCTCTCTGAAGTACTTTAGGGTTCCAACTTCATTAACCGATTCTGCCTTGTGGAGAAATGAGTAGGAATACTGGAGCAATGATGCTTTTGTGTGCCACATGACCGGCTTGAAAGGCGAACAGTGCTCGAAACGGTCGGATGGAGTGTGTAACCCCGATAGCAAATATTTTGCACCAGCAAACCTCACTCTCGTTAACTGATCCCCTGCAAAAGGAATCTTCATTTCACGCATAGGGTCATCAGGGGTATCTTCCCTGTGGGCATCTGATTGCCCTGGTGCTGCTGGTCCATCTGGTACTGGAAGATTTTCCACTTGAGGGATTTCATCCAGCAAGCCTGCCTCAACATATATCTCTGCAATCCACCTCTCATATGACCTGAGGATGTGGACACAGTCCTCATATTTAGCCTCGTTTGCATTGAGGATAGGCAAGCTCACAATGTTTGATTTCTTGGCCATTTCATTGCTGTACTGGTGAGGAATGTGGACAGAGATAACTGACTTAATCCACTTGAATTTTGGGAGTAATTCAGCTATGATTCTCCCCAACAGTATTTTTGCTGATGCTGCATACATTCTCCACTCGTTAATACTTAAGGGAAATTTGTGGCGTGGGAAAGTGAGAATGTCTCCTTTAGGGTGTACATTTGGCAAATGTGACATGTTCACACTATTTTCAATGAGATTGGAGGCAAATACATGAAGGTCTTCATTCTGGATGTTCTTTAACACCTTTAAGTCCCAGTTATCACCTGTGCGTGCCTCGGAAAACACTTCCAGTCTTGATGCGCTGCACTACTTTGTCGGAGAAGTGTCCACCCAGACGTTTGAGTAAAACATCCCTCCTGCCATGGGACAGACATAAACCAAGTTTGTTCAATCGTTCTTGAAGCTGCATAGAAGTTTACAGCAAAGAGACATCAAAATAAAGCATACAGATTGCCCATGTTGCATGGTAGTGAAGCTGTTAGATAAACAGCATGTGTAATTCACACCTAACAAGCCTTTATATCAACCGGTATCGATATTGCACTCCACCCCCAATGTCAAAATTCAAAGACAGTGTCGTATTGAAGAAATTGTTACACTATTTCCTCAATTCTCATCGCCTAGATTGTTTGATAATGCATTGATATTACAATGAGAAATAATTTAGATGCTGCTTACTGTTAGGGCTTAACATTCTCTTAATGCCCGAGGCGTGTGGGTCTGTTTACATTGAGGAAAGGTGGCCAGGTTGTCCAGGTCACCGCTGACCCGGGTTATCTTTTTAGCATGTAAATAGTCAAGCAAGGGTCATCCGGCTAAGTCTTTCCCAGTGTTTTTAAACTTAGCACCAACAGACAAATTCTCCTCACTAGTATATATTTATTTCTTGTGAAAATACAAAATGTAGTAGGGAATGAAAATATCCAGACAATTTTCCACTGGTGATCATTTAATAAGTTCTCATCACTTCTCCATTTGATAATTATGCATTCATATTGCAAGGAAAAATTTGGTAATGAAAACAACCTCCCTCTCGCTGAAATAAAGAGCAAAGTTAATACTAGAACAAACACACTGAAACATTAAAATATAAATAAAGTGCAAATGAATTACACGCATGGCCAGATCAGAATCACAATATTATCAAATTACAGACACTGAACTCAAGCATGTAATGTACACTTTCACTAATTTATCAATGTCAGATAACTATAAACTTAACATCTCACCTGTTTGGTACATCCACCCTTGATAACAAGAATGGTGTTAACACGTTTCAGAAGACTAAGTTCATGCCATCTTTCACTCATAAGAACTGAGTAAAGAAAACTGAATTTAACGCATAATTCATGCTTAGTTTCTTCGATTCCCGTGTTCTTGCCAGACACAGCATTCATGATCTCTATGAGAAAAGGAATGTTCGTTTCCATTTCAGTCCACACGCGATCAAAGTCAAAGTGCCTCAAACTCTCGTAGGTGTTGCCATACAACACTGAGCCATCCGAGCGTCTACACAACTTTTGAGCACAAGCAAAGCCCCGAGGGCAAAACGCAGCACGCAAAATGAAATTAAACAATGCCAAAAACAAACTCTTGAAAACCCGAAGGGAACAAAGAACTATACAAAGAGCCACCATGTACAACGAGAACAAAGAACGAAAGCCGACTTGAAAATGACAAATAAAGCAAAACTACCAAAGGCAAATGGCGAGCATGAGAACCGAAAAGCATGGCGGCAAGGAATGAAGGAAACGCGAAATAAAACAAAATACTAACATGACAGTAAATAAAAGGAGGTATTCGCCTCCAAATTTTCTTGTTCCAAAGAAGAAAACCAGGAATGGCGTTCTGATGAGTAGACTGAGCGGCAACAGGGACAGCAGGAGCGGCCAACGCGCTTTACGCTGTCGCTACATTTGCATAAGGAACTTCAGCGGCTTCTTCGGTCATATTTAACTGACAACAGAGAGCGGAGAATGCGAAGCTGACTGGCGCGAAAAGAGGGCGAGTAAAGTGATCTCAATCCTTATATACGCTCTGAGGGCGACCGCTGACAAATAGCTTTATAGCTTTATTCATTCTATATTAATGCTTTGTTAAAGAAGTTGTTTACAAATTATCTACCTGATCCATTCGTGTGATCCGATGAAGGGCCAGTAGCCCATCTCTTGTTATGCAGTATGGTTGGTCCTGAACGATGCGTCCAGTCAAACCTATTTGAGGTAGACTGTTGCCAGCCAGAGCACAGCCCACTGTCAAAGTTACACGATGCCAGAGGGGCAGCTGAGGAAATACGAACAGAATAGAATCTCGTCATTTCAATTATTATTCCCTTCTTAGTCTATAACACTATTCTGGTCGTCTAGGGCACTCACGAGGCACAAACGCGCATTTTTCCAGTCCGTCTCTATCCCTAATAAATGTCTGTCTAATATATACCAACAGTTTGACCTGTAGGTAAATTTTAATCAGTGGGAACAGTGATTTTTGAGGATGAGTGAATGTCAGAAGGCGCATCATCTAGGAGGAAAAAAGGAAATGCTTGAGAGAAAAATGTCTTATCATTCTTTTGTTCTATTTTTAAAATTAATTTCTCTGCCACATTAAAGGGCGTCTTAAGTTGGCCAATTACTCTAAAATATACTACACAAAAATACTACTTGAAAAGCCTTCTATCCGTCCTCTTATTGGTGTTGATTTTGTTTTGTTGTGTTTTTAGATCGAATAATAAGGAAGAAAGGAGGAAGCGTATAATATTAACTGGCCACACTCTTCGCAATTGAAAATAACTAGAATCCTGGCCAAAAAATGTTAGGACACTTCACCTTTATACTCGGCAATTCATCTTTGTCGTCATCTCCCCTTCCCCTCGCCCAACACAATGTTGATTTTTTATTATTGGGAGCACTCAGGAATTTGAGCCCCACGGTTAAATGCAATGGTTCAGTTTGAATATGGACGCCTATGTTATCAAAAGGCCATAAAAAAGAATAAAAGTGTTTTCATGCAGAATCTCTTTACCTTGACAGTCGTAACATATCCTTACAAGAAACAGCAGCCAAATTGCTGTCATCTACAAGTTAAAAAAAAAAACAGTTAGGAAGATGAAGTTCATTTTTGAGTTATGCCCGGTGATGTATTAAAACCCCTTATTTGCCAGTGCGTAAAGAAAGTGAACTGTCTGACACTACAACTTGCTGGCTTTAAACTTTACACACAACAGCATCATCCAGTATGTTGTGTTCATAGCGGAGCTCTGCGGGCCGAATACCCGACGCCCGTCATTTTTCATGGTCATGGCCAGCGGAATGTTTCGCGGGCGGCGTCTGTCATGTCTGTCCGGTGTCCGAACGAACGTTTTTCGCGCCGCTACACAGCCGAATGTCACGTCAGCTGTACGCTCAATACTCTTGTTGAGTCAGTGGTTAACCGTTGAGTTTAGCCGAGAAAACCATTTGCAAAGTTGTTTTTCCCGGCATTTATCCGCGGTTTGCTATTCAAGACAGGTTTCACATTGCTCAAACAGTGGTCAAGACCGCATTTGAGGCTGCGTAACTCTGCAAGTCAAGCGTTTTGGAGGAATATAGAGCTAAGTGCTTAAGCTTATTTTTAAACCTGATTTCGTCTTAACTTGAAGCTAGTATCATTACTTTACTGTTCTATATTGTGCAATTTTGGCTTGCATTTAAAAAGGTTTCAATTTTGAATAATTAGGTTATATAAAACGTGCTTAAATTCAGTTGTCAATTCATGATTTCTTTCATCGAAGACAATCAGCTCGGCCTCGATGAATGGTACGTTTTGCTTTTAAACATAAATTAATGGAGATTTGAACAATTTTTTTCGAAAGAAGATTGTGTTGTCCATTTTTATGTGTTTGTTTATTCATTACATTGGTTGAAAAACGATTTTATGTAAACAAAACAAGACTGATTTTATGGTACCGTTCTATCTTCACTCGCGTCACCTTAATTATGCAAATATGTTTGTGTATTTTTTGCAATTTTGATTTTCAAATCAGTTTCTCGGGTAATTTTTAACGAGCAACAAGTGTTTTTTATTCGGAAAGTAGTCGTACTAGTTATTCTAGACGGAGAAAAAGTTGTTTTGTGAACTTTTGTACGGTCTAAATGTACTGTGCAGACGGTCGCGTAATACTGTTTTTGAGAATTGCTTAAATTGAAAAATAGCCTTCGTCAATCTTAATTCTAGTGCTTTTAAACATAAATTAATGGAGATTTGAATATTTTTTTTCGAAAGAAGATTGTGTTGTCCATTTTTATGTGTTTGTTCATTCATTACATAGGTTGAAAAGCGATTTTATGTAAACAAGACTGATTTTATGGTACCGTTCTATCTTCACCCGCGTCGTCTTATGCAAATATGTTTGTATTTTTTGCAATTTTGATTTTCAAATCAGTTTCTCGGGCAATGTTTGACAAGCAACAAGTGTATTTTATACGGAAAGTAGTCGTACTAGTTATTCTAGACGGAGAAAAAAGTTGTTTTTGTGAACGTTTGTACGGTTTAAAATGTACTGTGCAGACGGTCGCGTAATACTGTTTTTGAGAATTGCTAAAATTGAAAAATAGCCTACGTCAATCTTAATTCTAGTGCTTTTGAACATAAATTAATGGAGATTTGAATAATTTTTTTCGAAAGAAGATTGTGTTGTCCATTTTTATGTGTTTGTTCACTCATTACATAGGTTGAAAAGCGATTTTATGTAAACAAAACAAGACTTTGATTTTATAGTACGTTCTATCTTCACTCGCATCGCCTTATGCAAATATGTTTGTGTATTTTTGCAATTTTGATTTTCAAATTAGTTTCTCGGGCAATTTCTGACAAGCAACAAGTGTATTTTATTTGGAAAATAGTCGTTCTAGTTATTCTAGACGGAGAAAAAGTTGTTTTGTGAACTTTTGTACGGTCTGAATGTACTGTGCAGACGGTCGCGTGATAAGCTTACTGTTTTAGAGAAGTGCTAAAATTGAAAAATAGCCTTCGTCAATCTTAATTCTAATGCTTCCGACCTTTCACCTTTATAGTTAAGATTGTTCACAGAGCGACGCTGTTAGGCTAAGCCTATCTATATATATTATACTATTTTGGCAAGCATGCCTCACTGAAGATTGACAGTTTTTACTTGTGGTAATGGAAGACAATGCATCAGTTATTGTGTTTATATACTGTTTTGCAAAGCATGCCTCAGGTTGTTTGTACAAAAGCGGCCGTTATAGCTATGACTTACCCCTATTCGGCCTGTGTGTGGGGGGGGGGGGGGGGGGGGGCACAAAGTGCCCAGCTAACTTTCAACATTCATAACTTCCTTAATATGTATTCAAACGCCATCAAACTTTGTGACTTTTCCTAAAATTTATCCGGCAACAATTTCATATGACAATTTTTGATCACGTGACTTGATGTTTCTATGGCAACAAGATTTTGACAGCCATGTTTTTTTAAATTTGCATATTTATACCTTTCAATGAAGAAAAACAATGTTTATTGGTATAGCTTTTATATTTTTACTTCATTTAGCGTTTATTTATTGCTTTTCATTAATTTTGTGTGAATTTGGACGGTTTTTAACAGGTTTTAAAAAATTCAGAAATCCAAGATGGCGGATCCAAGATGGCGGCCGCATAACTAATTACCTAATAACTACGTCATGTGACGTCATCGTTCCATTGTGCGGACCGCAAAGGAGACAGTTTTGGACGTACTATGTACCCTCTAGGTTTCATTGTCATAGCCTTAATGTTCTTGAAGTTACGAAGGGGGGGGGGGCACAATGGGAGAAGAAACGCGCGTTTTCCCTCGCGCACGAATTTTGAAATTTCTCTCTAGAAATTTCGCCCTATATATAAACCGGCGCCGACCATGCAGTTTAAACAGCTTATTGCGGCCCTTTAAGTTGTGTTTTTTGGTAAAATAACCAATCACATTTGATTTGTTCGAAACACTTTCGGTTATTTTGACAATCACGCTCTTCAGATTGAGTACATCACCATCAACAACCGGTTTAGACGCTCCATCACCAACAACAGAACATACAGGGGCGCCGATACGGGAAGCGACGACAACCTTGTCCTTGCCACAATCAAGCTAAAGCTGTGCAGAGTGGTCAGACCAAACGGTATGAGAAAGAGAAATGATGTTAACAAGCTGAGGAATCAGGAAATCAGATTGAAAAGAGTTCGTCTTAGAGCTTAGAAACAGGTTCAGTTGCCTGACAAAAGAAGAGACCTTGAATGGCGATGACGCTTTGGACAACGGAGACGACAGCGTAGAAAGATGTTGAAACAACGTCAAAATGGCGTATAGCACAACTGACGAAAATGTGTTGGGTAATAGGAAGAGGACTAAATGCAAAACCTGGATTACCAAGGACAGCTGGAAAGAAATAGAAGAAAGGAGGGAACTTAAAAAAAAATCAATCATGCAGAATCAGAAAGACTGAGAAGAGGTGGCAGGAAGAATACCAGGAAAAAGATAAGTTAGTCAAGAGATCCCTGAGAAGAGACAAAAGAGGAAGGGCCAATGACATTGCCAAAGAAGCAGGAGAAGCCACAAACCTAGGAAATATGAAGGAGTCTATGATGCCACAAGGCGGCTATGTAACGACAGACCAAAGAACATCACAATGGTGAAAGATAAAGAGGGCAGGTTATTAACAGAATATGATGAAATAAGGAAAAGGTGGAGAGATCATTTTGCCGAGGTGTTGAATAGACCAGTACCGACAGATGAGGCTATCACAACGCAAGACACACCGACCATTGAGGAGATTGAGACCAGTTATATCACAAAAGAAGACATTACAAAGGCTGTTGGAAGGATGAAGAATAGAAAAGCAGCAGGAATAGACTCCATCACCGTCAAAATGTTAAAAGCAGATGTAGATGTTGTGGTTCAATTTTATCCTTGGTTCAAATTTGATTTTCCTTTGTTTAAAACTCATTATCATACATTGCCATAGCCAAAAACAAAGGAAAATCAAATTTGAACCAAGGATAAAATTGAACCACAACATAGACACAACCACCAATGTGCTACATGAGTTATTGCTAACAATCTGAGATCAGCAGGAGATACCGGATGATTGGAGTAGGAATTTGATTGTTAAATTAGCTAACAAAGGTGATTTAACAGTATGTGGAAATTGGAGAGGAATTACGCTTATGTCAACAGCGGCAAAAGTAATGGGCAGAGTGATCATTACAAGAATACGGGAAGGCGTCGATCAGCAGCTTATAGCTGAGCAGGTCGGATATAGAAGTGGCTGAAGTAGCACTGAACAGATATTTGTGCTGCGCAATATCATTGAACAGGTTGTTTAGTGGAATTCATGCCTTTACTTGTGTTTTGTGGATTTTGAGAAGGCATTCGATAGAGTCCACAGAGAGACACGATATATATGGCGCTTGTTAAAGAGTTATGGAATTCTAACCAAAGTGGTCAACACGGTGCAGACTGTGTACAGCAATTGTAGATGTGCTGTGATGAACACGACTGGTCATCGTGAGTAGTTTGAAGTGATATAAGGTGTGAAACAAGGTTGCGTCATGTCCTGCTTCTTATTCTCATCGTCATCGACTGGGTTACAAAGAGAACCGTGGAGAACAACAGGAAGGGTATCAGGTGGAAACTGGCAACAACCCTCGATGACCTTGATTTCGCCGATGAATTAGCGCTCTTGTCTAGCAGATGGAGTCATACACAGGAGAAACTAAACAGACTGAACCAGTTTGGGGAAAGAGTAGGTTTAAAGATCAATATCTAGAGAAGACCAACGTTTTCAGGTACAACCCTAGAAGACTGGATCCATTAACAATCGAAAAAGAGAAGCAGAATATGTGGACAGCATTGTATACTGATCTCGGTGCCAAGGTTGATAAACAAGGTGGTGCAGCTAGTGATATAAGAGCACGAATAGGGAAAGCAATAATGGCTTTTTATAAGCTCAAAAAAGTATGGTAATGTAGCTTCCTCAGTCGAAAGACAAAGGTCACAATCTTCAAAACCAATGTAGTTGCCGTTCTACTCTATGGTTGTGAGACGTGGAGGATGACCAATGAGGATGAATACAAGCTAAACCTCTTCCAGCATAAATGTTTACGGAAAATCCTGAAGGTTTACTGGCCGATGAGGAACAGTAAGAGAGGCATAGGTTGCAACCAGAGACATGGTGGCTTGGAATGAGAGGATCGATGACCCCATTCTTTACGAGGAAAGAAGGGATCGATGATGATGAGTCTTCAGACGACGTTTCCGTATTGCCTGCTTTCGTTATCAACAGCAGAAGAACCAGAAACTATTTCAAGTTTTAAAGAATCACAAAGTTAGTTGAGGGACTGGTTATTAAACCTTAAAGACGTCACTGGCGATAACGAAGGGGCTACAGTCGATTTTGAAAGTGCTACAACCGTGCACATCTTTTGTTTATTCCTCCCACTCTTTGACCGAAAGATTTTTATATGGTTAGTTGTTGAAACAAAACTTCAAAATATGATCTTGTACACGGTCAAGGCCGAAAAACGCTATGAAATGAGTTTATTTGCCGCCTTGTTGTTCTTAACATTTTGCATAATACTTTGTATACTTAGGGGGAAGAGGTGCTAGGAGGTTTAGCCCCCAGACAGGTTATTCGAACTATATGTTGCAATTTGCAAGTCTTAAAATAGTAAAGCAATTGAGCAACAGTCACAAAACATCATAGTGATAAGATAAAACAATAGAATAGAGCCGATACCACACTGTAAGCATGTTCTAGGGAAAGTACCCAGCCTCATATGCATGCATAGACTATAATAACCGAGTTTTCACCTATTGTCTTCCTCTTAGCCAGTCTGGAAGCCTTCGTCGCACACAAAGGGCGACGCCCCGAAAGCATAGGTTCAAGCATTGAAGACTTACCGTATGAACAATGTATCGTTTGCCAAGTCATTAACAGATCCAGGCTTCCTATTCACTCTCCAGATTACAATCATAATGTCTCCATCCTCAATCAATATCTGGAAGTGATCTTAGAGCCACTCCACCTTGTAGCCTTTAGGTGCCATTAAGGCATCCGCGAGCCAAAGATTCCAGTTTTGCCACGGTACGGAGTTCGCCTGAATGCTCAGGCAGATTACATATTATATAGGAGCTACAGAGGGGCAATTTTTGTTTGCTCTCAGGGTACTTTGTCACGTTCCAGGTGCAGAAAAAGCTTGTTAACTTTCTCGAAACCTCCCCCAGAGTTATTTAGGTCCTTACACGCCTCGCTCCTGTATTATTTGAGTTTAATACTTTTTTGTTGCATTATTGTGGAACTGTTAACTCGATTTCCAGCTTGATATTTCTCTTCTAGCCTTGGGAATGGCTGCTGACAGTTTATCCTCAAAAATTGAGAAGAATACTTGCTTGGCCTTCATTTTATGTTTCCTTTGCTGAAAACCATCTGCAAGTTGGGGTTTGAGGAGCTCCACGCTTGTTGGTAGTAGCGTCTTGGTTTGACGAAACGGTAGCCGCTGCACAGGTCTACTCTTCATGCCTTCTGTGGGCGTGTATTTGTGGTCGAGGATTACAAGCCAAGGGACTGTCCCATCTTCGTTGATTTTCTTGATTGGTCTCTTGATGGTCTTGACTGCGTTTTTTGCCATGCCGTTCGAATGTGTCCGCCAGGTACACTTCGCTAGGTACATGTGTTGATCCAATTTTCGAGGTCGTATTTCTGCAGGTGGAGTAACATTCTCTCAGAGGCTTAGGGGCGGCCACGAGGGCCTTCTAGTAAATTACCTCAAGTTGCTTATGGTCACTTTCAACGAAGACGTTGCGACCGTAGGTGTACTGGTTAAACTTATGTGCTCCAAATACAATGGCAAGCAACTTATTGTCGATTTGAACATAGTTCCACTCTGTATATGTCAGATATCGAGACGCGCAAGCCATTGCCCGGCCAATTTGCAGTAGTGTGACTCCAAGACCAGTTTCTGAGGCGTCACATTGTGGCACTGTCTCTTGGGCGGGGTCGAAGTATTTGAATGAAAAATGTTTGGGTGGCTACTTTTCAGTTGATAATTATTGTAAAAGCTGTATCATGGACTTCGCTCCATTGCCAATCAGCGTCTTTGCGGGTCAGCTGTCAAAAGGGATCGCAGATGCCCGCTAGCTTCTCAAAGAATCCTTTCAGGTAGTTGGCTAGACCAGCTAACCGCTGTACATGTCTGTTGGTCGAATTATTTTATGTATTGCGTTTATTTTGCATGGATCCGGACCAACGTATGGGATTTCTGTCAAACTTAAACTACTCTTTGTTCAATTTCACGCCTCTTTCTCTGCACCTTACAAGGAGGGTGTGCAGTTTCTTGTCATAGTCTTTTACGTCGTCTTCCACAGTTTCACCTTCAACCGGGAGATAAGAATGTCATCTGCAACCGTGCGCACACCGGGAAGGCCTCCTATAGCTTGATCTAAACGATGCTAAAAATATTCAGGTACAGGTAAGATGCCAAAGGTCATTTAAGCCAATGGTAGCGACCAAACTGGATTCGAAAGATAGTTAGACAGCTTGATTCTTCATCTAACTCGACCAGCCAAAATCCGTTTTTTACGTCGCACGCACTGAAAACTTTGACTTTAGTCGGATCCGGTAAGACACTGGTAAGAGGTCATCGATAACCGGAAGTAGATAATGGCTACGCTTTGAAGCTCTGTTGAGTGGCTTCGGGTCGATACACACTCGTAGCTTGCCATTCGGTTTCTTAACAATTACTATGCTTGAGAGCCAATCTGTTGGTGTATCGACAGACTTTATCACTCCGAGCTGTTCCAGACGTGCGATCTTGTCCTTTAACTTGGGCTTCATTGCTATAATTGGTTTTCTACCGACGGGCTGACTCACTATTTCAACTGTAATATCTAGTTCTAAGCGAAGTTTCTTCTCGATATTTACTTCATCAGTGAATACATCATGAAAATCTGTAGAAATCTGCTGCATTGTTAGGTCAATTGCTTCTGGCTTCTCTTGTATCACTACCATGTTCTCAGTAACGAACTTCATCTAGTTTCATTTGCGACACTGTTTTGGAACCAAAAGTGGGGTGGAATCGTTTCTGGAGGACTTTTTTGGAGTGCTCGATGAAGCATTCGTTTTGCAAATCGTCAACTGTCGACTTGAAGGCGATCGGGGTGTCCTTCGACGTTTTTTATTATTATTATAATGAAAACCAATAACAAAAATTACAATGAAATAAAAAAGAAAGGAAAGGAAATGAAACAAAAAAGGAAAAAGTCCTTTGATTTTTATTGTGGCGACGATTTTCGATTTAATGAACTAACTGTCGACATTGTCAACATCTTCTGCAGGATTTTCGAGTGAAATCATAAAACGTCGTCGTCGCTTAAATCCAACGAACTTTACGGTTTTTCAACGCGATGAATCCGCTCTTTCTTTCACTTTGGACGACCGGGCCTTTGTTTACATATCCAATGAAATAGAACAATAAAGACGCTGAGATGCGTGACACTTTGGATTGAGTACAAAGTAAGGATGTTCTTCAAGTTCCAGAAAGGTTTTGGCGCCAAAACCAATGCGAACGGAAGATTTTCCATTTTACGAAATAGTGGAAATTGTTTATGGGCGTTTTATTTACGCCAGTTTTACGCACGTAAAAATTTAGTGGAAATCCACCTTAATAAACAAAGCACGAACAATACGGAAAGATAAAATGAAGTTTAACTAGATCGCTGAACAATCTGAACGGATTGAATTCAATCGAAACTAAAACAAGAATAACGGTAAACATGAATATTGCTGAACGGCAGATAAAGTTTGTAATCAAAGCGAAGATGCGGGAATAAAAATCGCAAATGACAGCTGAAATAAGAAACAAAAAACCAATTACCTTGAAAACACTTCTATTTTTGAGAATGAAAAACAATTCAGCGCTGCGACTATTTATCGCTTAAACCTTTGTACCTTTGCAATAGTGCGCCTACATTTCCCAAGCTTTCCCACATATGCTTTTAAAAATAGCCCACATGAAGAAAACGGCTTTTCAGTGCGGAAATATGATTAATCAGAGCTAATTGGGTTAAGATTTACAACGGCTAAACAATCCTTTCCAACGTCGTAAATGGCATTGTAATTATTTTTTTAAGTTGTCGTGTTACCATAGTGACAAACAAAGGCACTGATAACGACTAGTAACCTCAAGGTGACCGATTCCATTGGAAACGGCTTGACAACTTTGTAACACCGTTGTAAACTTACCTAGTTGAATCACGGCAATTTAAAAGCTTATTTTAATATGTTACAATATCTTTGGAAACAAAGCGAGATCGTGGCAATATGTATCCAAAAAGTGCATGCGAGTTTGACAAAAAATGTCAAAAAAACTTCAAATTTTCCGCAGAATTGTGCTGTCTTAGAATATCCCCTTTGCTTTTAGGATACGTTCCTTGATCAAGTTCAAAATAAATTGCAAGAAAAAGATGATAACGTGGTCATTATCGTCATATTTGTTTGATTTACTATACTTGCTTACCTTAGTAATCGCAGTTTGGCGATCGTTCCTGTCAAACGGGAAAACAACCTTTAAAAGCCGTATGCCGTGTGCAGACTCTATTTTAGACCTGTTTAAAAAATTATGCATGCCTGTTTAGAATAAGTTAACAGTAAATGTCAATTAAAAACAGCAGTGCTAATTAAACAGGTACGTTTTCGGCAGTGACATGGTTCAACAACTCGTCCTTCAATTTTTTTTCACTGCTTAGGCCATCCCCATAAAATGTTTCGTTTCCCATCACCTTCCCTCTCGTGAAAGCGGGTCGGTCGGTCGGACCAAAAAGAAAATAAAATTGACCGAGGGAGCCTGAGAACAGAAAAACCTGGATGCCAAGTAAGAAGGTCTGGTTACACGCGTGATTTCGATTGCCCATTGTTTTCCAAATCCAAAATTTCTCCTCATGATCGTCTACAATGGAGGCTAATAAATTAAATATAAAAGATTTCTATTCAGAATAAAGTCTCGATCACATGTTGAAAAAGTAAAATTTTGCTTGTCAGACAGTGTATCTGATTTTTTTTTTACTTTTCCAAAAAAATCAAAGGCTCCTTGCGAGCCTAGTCGTGAATATGAAACAACCATCGGACCATTTCCTACCCTACACAAGGTGGGTCCTCTTAGATTGTACATGTTATGACTACTTCCCCTATGTTGCAGATCCACGAACCAATATCTTTTACCAAAGAAGGACCTCTAAAACCTTAATGTGTAGCTGAGGGAGTCCTGGGTTATTCTCGAAGGAATGTGTTTACTAGCGAAAATGAAAATTACGGGACAAACTTACCTTTTCCTTCATTATTAATGTCAGATATCCTTGCCAAACAATAATAACAAGTAAAAGAACCCCAACGTTTTCCCAAACCGACGTTTCATCTCATCGAACATTCGTAAACACAACGACAGTAATGGCGGACTCGGCTCATCTACTACATGTATGCTATTACCGAAGTGTAACATATCAACAATTTAATATAAATTTAATATAAAGTTTACGATGAGCGAGTGACTTTTCTCCAGTAACCGCGATAAGTCGTATTCACGACTTAAAAACGGGTCGGTCGGGCGATGGAAAACGAAACAGTTTATGTGGATGACCTTACGAAGTTATTTGGTACGATTTACTTCAGTTTTGGTTTAGTGTTCAGTTCGCAGCATTTAATCAATATTATTTCATTTTTAACAGCGTAGCTTCGAACCAAAAACATAAACATTTGTATTTATTAATAAACGATTGTTAAAATTGATCATTCTTAGGCAAAACTTAAGATTAGAGCAAGTTGATAATTAATGCACGGTTTGACTAGTATATTTTGAGGATTTCGCAGCCATCATACACTTAACATATTCTTTGCATAAAAGGGCTTCGAAAACATCAACAAACTTTGCACGCCATAAATTGCTCATTGAAACAAAACAAATTCGATAGACCATCATCACGACGATTTTCAAAGTTGCAAACTACGAAAAAATAGGTAAATAATGCAAATTTTCTGATAGTTTAGCCCTCTACCTTTTCAAAATTGTGATTGCTCGATGTAAACAAACCGCTCGAACAAAAAATGCTTTTCTAGTTAAAATCGTGTTATCTTTAACTTTAATAAAGTAAGATCGTTGCGTTGTGTTGCTGGTTTTTGACACGGCAAAACGACTATATATCACGTGTTATATTGACGCCTTAAAAGCAGGAAACAATATCTGAGAATCGTGAAACTTGACAGCAGCTCAGTTTTGAAAAACTATCACTGAAGAGAGACTGAAGTCTAGCGAATTGTTTGGCCTGACGAACTATCACCTGCCAAGAGCTCAAAACGACATTCTGTTTGACGTTTGGACATCGAGTCGTGTCGTTATGAATAGAGACACCAGAAAACCGAAAATTGGGTTTTTAATTGTACACAAAATTATAAATTATCACCCCAATCTACAGAATTCTACCAATACGATTTCGTCTTGTTTTATTAGAACTTTAGCCTTAAGTCCTGTTAGAATGACATATATTCGATAGTGTTGTTTCCTGTGTGAAAGAACAGAATTACGGAATTGTAGAATTGTTTTAATATTTCAAACTTTAGCTAGAGTGATTTTACTTCATCTGTGAAACACTATCTAACAATTAGTGTGTGATAGTCAAAATTAAACAAAAGAAAACAAAGGAATTATAGTCTAAAAGTGCGTACTATTCTACTAACTATTTCACAGATGAAGTAAAATCACTCTAGTGAAAATGCTGAATAAACCATTCAAATTGAAGACACTGAGGTTGGTACTTTCCTTGTTTCTTTCTGTTTTAAACTAATTAAGTTAGTGAGTATTTGTAAGTGTTGCGTAGTGTTGGATGTTCTGGGACCGGCTTTCATCTACTGCATGAATGAATGAAGTCTGGCCATGCTTGAACTGATATCGTTGCACCATAATTAGCTGATACAATTATTTATTCATAACGGAATACTTCTATTAAATCTATAAAATAGTAGAATAAATGTACCCTGTTTTGAAGTTTTGCCTCAACATAAAGAACCTAAGCTTGCTTGTTTAACCGATATAATAATGATGAAAACGACAATAACTAAAGACTACGATCCCTATTTTTACAGGCTTTCAGGATTGATAAGCTTTAAGTGAATTAAGTTGCTAAAACTGCGTTGTTGCATGGGGAGATCTTTGCGTGTTGGTTTATAAAAAAAACTTACACAGTTCTGGAAGAATTCTCGCGTGTAACTACAATCAAAAGACTAATTAAGAGTGATAATTTTTCTCGTCAATCCGGGAAACTGTTAGTCAAAGTGAGGAATCCGTCGGCCCGAAGACTGAAAACCATTTGTACGAAAAGGATAAACAGCTTTTGATCACCTTGTATTTTACAATTCCCAAAAATGAACAACTTTTATGCATTTTAGTAAGTCACTATTATGCTATTACCAGAAAACCAGCAAAATGTCGGAGAAAATTAATTCGCGGCGACATTTTATTCACAAGACTGACAGAAGCAAAACGTGTGTGGAATTTCCGCGATGTTTTCTTCGGTCAGTAAAATGTTAAGGAAATTTTCATTGACATTTTCCTTTTAAGAGTAAAATTTTCGCTGACATTTTGCCAGCTGGAAAAAAAATTCCACAGTCCCAAAGATAACAATCCGTGGTAATCATTTTGCTAATTCAGTACTGGTGTCTTACCAAAAACAATTTATTTCTGACAGAACGATTAAAGGAATTTTTTAAAAATGTCTTTGAAAACCAAGCGACTCTGATCCTGCCAATGCATGTTTATACAAACTTTAAGAGACTTGACTTGCAAGTCTGTGTTAGAGCCACCCTTATTTCCAAAGTGCGAATTTGACAACAAATACCGAAAACGTCCTGTTTTAGAATATTTCTTTGCTTTGAAAACACTTTCTTGATTAAGTTCAAACTAAATTATAACAAAAAATGATAACTTGGTCATTATATCATCATTTTGTTTCATTTACTATGCATTACTTACCTTAATTATAGCAGTTTGGTGATCGTTTCCTTCGAACGGAAAAAAAAAAAAACCTTTAAAAGCCGTATGCCGGATGCAGATTCTAAATAGACCTGTTTAAAAAATATGCATGCGTGTTTCAAATAAAATGTCAAAACAGCAGTTCTATGTAAATAGGTAAGCGGTAGCATGTTTCAACAACTTGTCCTTCGATTTTATTTTTCACTGCTAACACAGTTATTTGGTACGATTGACTTCAGCTTGGGTTCAGTGTTCGGTTTATTTTCAGTTTCATTTTTATTTCATTTTTAACAGCATAGCTTTGAGCAAAAACAGGAACATCTGCAGTCAAAACGACTTTCTGTTTGACGTTTGGACATCAAGTCCTGTCGTTATGAATAGAGACACCAGAAAACCGAAAATTGGGTTTCAACTAATTACACACAAAATTATGGTGGTTTCTCTAATTAAACTAAGTTGTGAGTATTTGTAAGTGTTGCGTAGTGTAATGTTTTAAACAAGGGTGTGTATCACACAGAACAACACATCACATGTAAAATTACTTTATTCCCAGCATGCTTTGCTACATGACGTAGGGCGTGTCACGCCACTGTGTAACGCTAAACACTACATTTCTCCCTTCCTACAGTTGAGTAGAATCACACAAACAAAGCGAAATAACATGACATAAGTAACAGTAACAACAGAAATTATGCAACAGAATAAGACTAGGCACAATAAACCTGAACTTGGGGGATACTTATATAGTCTTGCGCAAAGTCCTTTATCACTGAATGTTCAAATGCTAAATGTTCTCAGAGACTGAAAGTTCATAATTCTTAAACAATGTCCGTAAATCAGCACATGAGTCTTGGAGTCAATCATAAAGAATGTTCATCAAATAAATGTTCGAAATCAGTCAATTGTCCTTAATCAAATTTCTTGGATGAGTCTCTTTGGGGGCACGGATACACGTGCAGACCTTCGAGGCACAGGTTCAGTCAGGATCTCAGCACTTCCACCGGGGTCCGCTGGTGTGTTTGTGGATTCCTGAACCGAGACTGGTATACGGGCAGGAGGGCTGCTCTCGGCGCCCAGTTCAATCGCCTCTCCCTCAAGTGCTTGACGGGTTCTGAGTGTAGTTGGGTCATCAGCCAGAAGTTTCTTGAAGTGAGATGAATTACGGTTGACCTTTCGGTCAGCGCTTTCTGCCGTTAGCATGCTGTGGTGCTTCTTAGTGACGACCAACGGGACTGGGTGATATGGTGTTGACAGCTTCTGTCGCTTTGGTTGTTTGACTAGTACTGTGTCTCCGATCTGAATGTCACAATCTTTGATGACTCTCCTAGATTCAGCTTGGCTCTTGATCCTGAGTTTCTGCTGAGCATCTCTCTCGCGCATGTTTACAGGGTCATGACTTTCACCACTTGGCACAACAACAGGGTCAGGAAGCTTGGTTCTAATTGGCCTCCCAAATAGGGCTGTAGCAGGGGCAACACCCGTAGTAGTATGGGGGGTAGCACGATAGTTGCGTAGGAACTGGTACATGTCTTGCTTCCAGTGGGCTGTGGTGCGTAGTACCTTTCCAAAAGTCTTCATAAAGCGTTCCACTTCTCCATTAGCTTCGGGCCACAAAGGAGACACCTTTCGGTGCTTGAAGCCAAGATACTTAGCAAATTGTCCAAACTCGCCACCATTAAAGGGGGGCCCATTATCGGATTTGACCACTTGGGGTACACCATAGGCAGCAAATATGCGGTCGAACTTGGGAATCACCGCTTTGGCAGAAGTAGAGTGGACGATTTCAATCTCAGGAAATCTTGAGTAGTCATCAATTACAACAAGAACATAATGTCCAGCAACTTCACAAAAGTCAATGCTCATTTGTTCCCACGGACCATGGGGCAAAGGAGTCATCTGCAGAGGCTCACAGGTAAGTTTGGGCGTTGCAACTTGACAGGAAACACAACGTTTCACAACAGAATCAACTAGGCTATCCATTCTTGGAAACCAAACCTTTGAGCGCAATAGGCTACGAATCTTTACTAGCCCTTGATGGCCTTCATGAGCCAATTCGACTACTCGTTTCTGAAGAGCATCAGGCACTACTATGCGCCTTCCACGAAGCACAAGGTTACCATCCACTGAAGTCAGCTCACTGCGGACGTTGGCAAATATCTTGAGAGTGCTTGGGTCAGCTCCCTCAACTGGCTTAGATTATCCCACTGGCCAGTTGAGATGAGGCGCAATACTTCTTGAAGAGCAGCATCTTCTTGGTTGCGTCGATGATTTCTTCTCTACTCAAAGCCTTGGGCGTGGCTTGAGACATCACGAAGTTGACATATTGTTCTGCAGACTCTGCGAAGAGATCACACTTTGTATCACTCTGGAGATGCCTTGAGATGTAGTCTGCTGGATTCAGGTCACCTCTTGAATACAACACTTCGAAGTTGAAGGACTGTAGTTTGAAACGCCAAGTTCTCAATCCTGGCTGAGGCTTGGGAAGTAGGGCTGTTGAAGATGTACAACAATGGTTTGTGATCCGTCACGACTTTGAAGTGACTTCCCAGGAGGTACATACGGAAGTGATGACAACCCCATGCAATTGCCAATGCCTCGCGCTCGATTTGAGAGTAGCGCCTTTCCACACTAGAGAGGGCTTTGCTGGCGTAGGATATCACTCTACCACCTTGAGTTAAAATAGCACCTAATCCAACAGGACTAGCATCCACAAGCAGGATGGATTTCTTACTGGGGTCAAAATACGCCATTACTTCATCGGAGGTGAGACTACGCTTGAGTCGCTGTAGCGCTGCTTGGTGAACATCTTCCCATTTGAATTCGACGCCCTTGTGAGTGAGGTCACGCAAAGGAGCCACAATGTCCGCATAATCACGTATGAAACGAGACACATAGTTGGTCATGCCTAACAGGCTGCGCACCTCGCTCACTGAGGTAGGTGCTTCTGCTTGCTGGATTGCTTCCACCTTTGCAGGGTCGGGTGACATGCCATCTGCACTAAAGACCATGCCAAAGAACTCGATACGTGGCATGTAAAATTGACACTTTTCTTTCTTCAGAGTCAAGTTCAACTCCTTGAAGCGGGTCAGGACCGCATGCAAGGTCTTGTCATGCTCCTCCGTGTTGACTCCATAGATGATGACATCGTCGCTAATGTTCTTGACATTGGGGATGTCACTAATGGCAGTAGCAATTACATCCTGAAATTTTTCAGCCGCAGCATTTACTCCAAAACTTAGGCGCTTGTACCTGAACAAGCCAAGATGAGTGGAAAAGGTGGTGATGTGCCTGGAGTCTGGGTGCAGGACCAGCTGATGATATCCTTGATTGAGATCAAGTTTGCTAAACACTTTTGCACCATTGAGGTCGTGTACCACTTCATCGATGGTAGGCATGAGGTGTCTTTCTCGGGTTATTGCTTTGTTAGCTTCCCTCATGTCCACACACAACCGTACTCCACCAGGTTGTTTGGGCTTGGGCACCAAGACCACAGGAGATACCCAGGGAGTGGGTCCATCAGCAGGCTCAATAATATCCTGTTGCAGCAGAGATTCAACGCAAGCTTCAAGATTCTTTCGTTGATGAAATGGGATGCGTCTGTACGATTGATGAATAGGTTTCACATTCTCATCAATATGCAATTTGACCTCAACATTCTTCATCTTTCCAAGGCCACTGAAAAGACTTGGGTATCTTTGGAACACATTCCTTTCCACAGACACAGCATTCACAATTTGCAGCATTCCAAGGTCTGTAGCTGTTGTGTATCCAAGAAGAGATGTTTTGCCATCTACCACGAGGAATTCAGAGTCGACTGAACGACACTTGGATTCCACTAAGGCCTTGAATTTACCCAGCACGGGGAGGGGTTTAGATGAGTTAAAAGCATACACTTTAGTATCACAAGGTTCTAATCTGCGGTCAAACATCTTCGACGCATCATAACCCACAATGTTCACACTGGCTCCAGAGTCCACTAAGAACTTGCACGTGACACCATTGACTTTTAATGACACAAATGGAGCACTAACCTTGTTGAGAGAAGTTAACGTGAACGTGTATTCATCATCTGAACTCGACGGCGGCGAGCGGGGCTTTGACTCTTTATTCACTTGGTTAACGGTTCGCGGGGGCTTGAAATTTCGACGTCCTTGCTTCTTCTTTCCTTGTCGAGGTGTCCCGCCTCTCCCAGAAGACTGACCTTTTTGAGAACTTCGACAGTACTGCGCATAATGGCCATATTTTTTGCAGGAATTGCACTTTCGATTCCGAGCAGGACACCCAGCCTTGACATCGTGGGGCCAGTTTTCGCCGCAGTTAAAACAATGTTTTAACAGTGGAGGCTTCTGGGGAAACACAGCATTAGCACTTCCTGGGGATTCTATGTCCGTCGCTTGCTGCTCCGAGACTTCCAACGCTCTTGCTTCGTTCAACAGGGCTTCGAGTGTCATGGTCGAATCTCTCAGAGCTTTTCGACGAAGACGCTGCGAAGTGCACGACTGAATTATTTGAGATTTAATTTCCTTGTCGACATCAGTGAATTCACATGTAGCTGCCAACTGTCGCAAACGAGAGTGATATGAATTCATAGTTTCACCTGAGTTTTGCTTCGCCTGCCGAAACGTGTATACCTCAAATTCCACATTCTTCTTCGGGTCAAAGTACGCGTTCAGCTTCGTTTTGGCCGTTTCAAAATCGTCACCAGTGTCCGGTAGAGTGTCAAAGATTTCAGATACTTCCTCTCCGGCGTAGTACAGTAAAACAGCTCTCTGTCTCTTCTTATCCTTAATATCAGCGGCAACAAAGAGGTTTTCGAGCCGTTTTAGCCATTTACGCCATCGTTGGGCAATCGCGCCATCCGCATGGATGTCGAACGGTTCGAAGTTAGGAATCGCTGTAGCCATCACAAAGAATAGACACACGGTCACAGAGGCAGGTATGAGTATCTTGGAGCGATTTTCGCCGATCCTCGTCGCCAATGTAATGTTTTAAACAAGGGTGTGTATCACACAGAACAACACAAAGTCAGCACACCGGCCATGTTAGAATCACATGTAAAATTACTTTATTCCCAGCATGCTTTGCTACATGACGTAGGGCGTGTCACGCCACTGTGTAACGCTAAACACTACACGTAGTGTTGGGTGTGTCTAATGTCTTGGGACGCTTTGATCTACTGCATGGCTATGAATGAATGTAGCGTGGCCATGCTTGAATATCGTTGCACCACAATTAGCTGAAAACATTGTTTATCCAGAACAGAACTATAAAATGGTAGAATAAATGTATCCTGTTTTGAAGTTTTACCTCACCATAAAGAACCCAAGCTTGATTGTTTAACCGCCATAACAATGATAAAAACGACAATGACTAAAGACTACGATCCTTATTTAAATCTTTCAGGATTGATACTCCACAGCAGCTTTAACTGAATTAACTTGTTAAAACTGCGTTGTTGCATACGGAGATCTTTGCGTGTTGGTTTATAAATAAAACTTACACAGCTCTGGAAGAATTCTCGCGTGTAACTACAATCAAAAAACTAAGTAAGAGTGATAATTTTTCTCGTCAATCCGGGAAACTGTTAGACAAAGTTTGGAGTCCGTCGGCCCAAAGACTGAAAGCCATTTGTACGAAAAGGATAAACAGCTTTTGATCACCTTGTATTTTACGTATTTTCGAAAATGAACAATTTTTAGTAAGACACTGTTTTGCTATTATAAGCTTCTAATTTTACTGTAACCAGAGAACCAGCAAAATGTCGGAGGAAATTAATTCGCGCCGAAATTTTATTCACAAGACTGACAGAAGCAAAACGTGTGTGGAATTTTCCGCGATGCTTTTCTTCGGTCAGTAAAATGTTAAGGCAATTTATTGACATTTTTCTTTGAAGAGTAAAATTTTCGCTGACATTTAATTTGCTAGCTGAAAAAAAAAAAAAATCCACGGTCCCAAAGATACCTATCCGTGGTAATCATTTTGCTAATTACTGGTTTCTTACCAAAAACATAATTTATTTCTGACAGAACGATACATTTAAGGAATATCTTTTTAAATATATTTGAGAACCAAGCGACTCTGATCCTGCCAATATATACACAAACTTTACTGACAGACTTGACTTCGAGCCTGTGTTAGAACCACCCTTATTTCCAAAAAGTGCGAATTTGACAACAAATACCGAAAACGTCCTATTTTAGAATATCCTTTTGATTTAAAAACACTTTTCTTGATGTGTTAAGTTCAAACTAAATTATAACTAAAAGAAGATTAATTGGTCATTATCGTCATATTTGTTTCATTTTATATGCATTACTTACTCGCTTAAAAACCGTAAACCGTATGCAGACTCTAAATAGACGTGTTTAATAAAATATGTATGCGTGTTTAGAATAATAAATGTCAAAACAACAGTTTTAAGCAAATAGGTAAGCAGTGCCATGTTTCAACAACTTGTCCTTCGATTTTGTTTTTCACTGCTAACAACTACGTTATTTGGTACGATTGACTTCAGCTTGGGTTCAGTGTTCGGTTTATTATTTCATTTTTATTTCATAGCGTAGCTTTGAAGAAAAACAGGAACATCTGACGGTATTCAAAACGACTTTCTGTTTGACATTTGAACATCGAGTCCTGTCGTTCTGAATAGAGACACTACAAAATCGAAAATTGGGTTTCATTTTATTACACAAATTAAATTAAAACGTAGAAATGTTGGTGGTTTCACTGCGCAAAAAGACGAATATTCGGGCCCGAATTCGCTCGGATACGGAACGACACACCCCGCGTATACGATAGTATTCTGAGGTATTCGGTGGCGCATGACGCGACGTACACCGAGAGTATTCTATTTGAATCCGGCCTGTTTTTCCGTATTCAAATTTCATACTCTTGAATACGTCGAAATGGGCGAATTGCATACGGCCGATTTACGGTCTGTAATGGTTCGTTTTGGCCACCTTCGAACGTTGGCGTTCCGTAGTAATTCGAATATTTTTGAATACTCCCACGTATTCAAGTCCGTATACGACTCGAAGACGACACTCACGAACGGCACTTCTGACGTATACGTGCCCGAATACTGACGAATATGTGAGGAATTCGATACGCATCACCACGAACACCAAATTTACCTCCAGTTTTTGGGTACTCTGTTGGTGGTTGCGGGGGTATTAAAACTTGAACATTCTAGAACTCTCTCGTATTCCAAAGTATACGACTGTTTTTGTTTAGTTTTCGCGTATCATATTTCGTTTGAACACTCGGGAGGTGTGTCACGCATACGTGTACGCTTGGGTACTCTAGTATTCGGCCCTGCATACGTTTCATTCTTTTTGTAATTTTCATTTTCAAACAGGTACACTCTTGCATATGGGGAACGCTATGAGCATCCACTACGCGTTTTTTTTTTTTTTCGCAGCGTAGCTAACTTTGCCATCCCATCATAATACGCAATATACAGACCCCAAATGACAAAACTTTTACCTTGAATAAATAAAGACATTGTGTATATCATTCAACAAAACTTTATTTAATACGAATTCAAATAAAATAGTCTATTTACAAATACAAATTCAATTAAATAGGTAATAAGTAAATTATATCGTTATTAGAAGTACGTGCCGAGAATATACTGGAGTGATATAAAAATGTATTTTACTTGATGATTGCATCATTGGAAGTAATATACCGCGTATAGCGTTCTTTCACGTGATAGCGAAGGATTGTCTGCTCTGACTCGAAGTTGTATTGCTTACAAGACATATCTCACTAAGGTGCAGGATTGCGGAAAACTAGTTCAATGAGATGGAAATCATATTTCTATCTCATTGAATAACAATGCATCCCATTGTATCATGCTTTCTTCTAAAAAAACTGAATCAATTTTCTGCAATCCTGCACCTCACTCACATATCTTTAGACACAGCACAAACGATATCAAGATGCAAGTCAAATGACCCAACCAGTTCAAATGACCTGACTGGATCAAATGAGCCAACTGAATCAAATGACCCAACCGGTTCAAATGACCTAACCAGATCAAATGAGCCAACTGAATCAAATGACCCAACCGGTTCAAATGGTCCAACCAGATCAAATCACCCAACCAGATCAAATCACCCAACCAGATCAAATGACCCAACTAGTTCAAATAAGCCAACTGGATTAAATGACTTTACAGGTTCAAATTGCCCAAACACATCAACTGTCCAATCTGAATCAAATGACTCTACCAGTTCAAATGACTCATCTCAGTCATCTGGGTCAAATAACCAAGCCCAATCAAAGACCCATCAGGATCAAATGACCCAACTGAATCAAATGACCTATCTGGATTGAATGATGCATCTCAGTCATTTGGGTCAAATGGGCCAACCGGATCAAATGACACAACCGGATCAAATGACCCCACCAGTTCAATGACCCAACCAGAACAAATGACCCAACCAGTTCAAATAACCTGACCAGATTAAATGAACCAACCGCATCAAATGACCCAACTGAATCAAATGACCCAACTGGTTCAAATGACCTAACCAGATCAAATGAGCCAACTGAATCAAATGACCCAACCGGTTCAAATGGTCCAACCGGATCAAATCACCCAACCAGATCAAATCACACAACCAGATTAAATCGCCCAACCAGATCAAATGCCCAACCGGATCAAATGACAAAACCAGTTCAAATGAGCCAACTGGATTAAATGACTTGACCGGTTTAAATGACCCAAGTGGATTAAATGAACCAACCAGATCAAATGGCCTGACTGCATTAAATGACAACCAGATCAAATGACCCAACATCAAATGGCCCAACCGGATCAAATTATCAAAACGGATCAAATGATTCAAATGGCCCATCTAGATCAAATGACCTAAGTGGATCAAATGACCCAACCATATCAAATGACCCGAGCGGATCAATGACCCAACCAATTCAAATGACCCAACCGGTTTATGACCAGTTGACCCAACCGGCTCAAATGACCTAACCAGATCAAATGCTTACTGACATCAAATGACCCAACCGGCTTTTCTTCTAGGTCAGGTGATCCAGTCAACATGTTTCTTATGATAACTTTTAAAGCATAACGCTGCCTAACGTTTAACTTAACTTTTCCGGAAAAATGCGTAAATTTGTGTTACATGCACCTTTATGACCTGTTGGTTAAGACGCCTGTAACTGCGTATCGTTCAACTTTACCCTTTCCGTAAAAAATACGTAAAGGTGTGTAAACTCCCACTTTGCGTTTCCGTAAAGACGCGTAAAGGTGTGTAAACCTTGAATTTGTGTTACATGCACCTTTATGACCTGTTGGTTAAGACGCCTGTAACTGCGTATCGTTCAACTTTACCCTTTCCGTAAAGAATACGTAAAGGTGTGTAAACTCCCACTTTGCGTTTCCGTAAAGACGCGTAAAGGTGTGTAAACCTTGATCTTAACATTGCCGTAAAAGTGCTAAAATTGGCGTTAAATTCAATTTAACGCTTTTTCTAAGACGAGTTTAATTGGATGACTTTTGTTACTTTTGACTTTATGTAAAGACGCGTACGCATTAAATTGTATAAAGTTCAATTCAACTTTTCCGTTAAGACTAACTCTGAGACGCCATGTAAAGACAGTGAATTGGTTTGCTACGCAGGCTAGCTAGGCTTCCACCAATGCTAAAAACGTTCTTTCATATCGCCGTATAGTTCAAATTTGAGGTAGTTCGCTTTAATAAATCAATGGTTCCTCAACGGAATGATTCACTTTCGTAATCTGCGGAGACGAAATTTACCGCAGTATACTATTAAGAAAATCCTAGAATGATTCTGAACAGAGGGTATTCGGACGTATTCCATCGGAATATCTCAGAATACGTCACGTGTGGTGCGCATTCTGAATACTCTAGAATTCGTCGGCGTCAGGAAGACGTATTCAATGCTAGAATATTCTTGAATATTCTGGTTTTCGCGCAGTGTTTTTGTATTAAACTAAGTTAGTGAGTATTTATAAGTGTTGCGTAGTGTTGGGGGTGTGTAATGTTTTGGGACGCTTTCATCTACTGCATGGCTGTGAATGAATGTAGCCGCGTGGCCATTGAATATCGTTGCACCACAATAAGCTGAAACAATTATTTATTCATAACGGAATACTTCTATAAAATCTATAAAATAGTAGAATAAATGTACCCTGTTTTGAAGTTTTGCCTCAACATAAAAAACCTAAGTTTGCTTGTTTAACCGTCATAATAATGATGAAAAGGACAATGACTAAAGACTACGATCCTTATTTTTATCTTTCAGGATTGATAATCCACAGCAGCTTTAACTGAATTAACTTGCTAAAACTGCGTTGTTGCATGGTTAGATCTCTGCGTGCTGGTTTATTAATAAAACTTACACGTCACAGCTCTGGAAGAATTCTCGCATCTAACTACATTCAAAAGAGTAATTAAGAGTGATAATTTTCCTCGTCAATATAAACTGTTAGACAAAGTGAAGAGTCCATCTGCCCGAAGACTGAAAGCCATTTACATGAAAAGGATAAACAGTTTTTGATCACCTTGTATTTTACATATTCCCGAAAATAAACAATTTTTATGCTATTTTAGTAAGTCACTGTTTTGCCATTATAAGCCTTTCTAGTTTTCCTGTTACCAGAAAACCAGCAAAAGTAATGTCGGAGGAAATTAATTCACGCCGACATTTTATTCCCAGGACAGACAGAAGCAAAACGTCTGTGGAAATTTCCGCGATGCTTTTCTTCGGTCAGTAAGGAAATATTCATTGACATTTTTCTTTGAAGAGTAAAATTTTCGCTGACATTTTGCCAGCTGGAAAAAAATTTTCACGATCCCAAAGATAACAATCCGTGGTAATCATTTTGCTAATTACTGGTTTCTTACCAAAAACATAATTTATTTCTGACAGAACGATACATTTATGTTTTAAATATCTTTCGAAACCAATTCAAGCGACTCTGATCCTGCCAATGTATACGCAAACTTTCAGAATACCCCTTATAACAAAAAGATGATTACTTGGTCATTATCGTCGTATTTGTTTCATTTACTATGCATTACTTACCTTAATAATAGTTTGGCGATCGTTACCTTCACACTGAAAAAACCTCTTAAAAATCGTAAGCCGTATGCAGATTCTAAATAGACCTGTTTAAAAAATTATGCATGCGTGTTCAGGATAAATGTCAAAACAGCAGTTTTAAGTAAATAGGTAAGCGGTGTCATGTTTCAGCAACTTGTCCTTCGATTTTGTTTTTCACTGCTAAGAAAGTTATTTGGTACGATTGACTTCAGCTTGGGTTCAGTGCTCGGTTTATTATTTCACCTTTATTTTATTTTTTACAGCGTAGCTTTAAATTAAAAAAAAAAACAGGAACATCTGCAGTTAAAACGACTTTCTGTTTGACGTTTGGACATCGAGTCCTGTCGTTATGAATAGAGACACCAGAAAACCGAAAACTGGGTTTGAATTACAAAAAAAAATTAACTAGACAGGTCCGTAGCAAGCCTTGAAAAACTGGTGGGGTGGGGCACAGACGTTTCGGACTCTATGGACGGCTTCTGCTCGGCCTATATAGGGGGTTCTGGAGGCATGCACCCCCGCAGATGTTTTGAAACTGAAAAACCGGAAACTGCATTTTCCGGCATTTTGGGCTTTTAAATTTCAAGTTTTTGATAGAGGAAAACTCGTTCTAACCTGACTCTTATTAATACAAAACACAGCACATTTCCACGATCCAAAAGGCTTAGTGAAGTAATTACATATGATCACACAAACATCAATATCTATTTCCAGAGATTTTTCTTGTATTCCCAATGAAATTCTAATGATAGTTGAAAAAAAACATTGACTGTCTTGTTCAAGGGAAGCACAACCGACTTGAACAGAGTCAATTCAATTATTACTTTCGACACTGTCTCAGCAAACCAATGAATAGTGAAAAATGTAAAACACTTCGGAATACAACACAATAAAAACCCAGCCTCTCCCCTTGCTATTGCTCTGCTAGAACTACGTTTTTTCCTTTAGTCCTAGAAATGTTGGTGGTGTAAGATTTTTTTTATCATATAAGTACTGAATTTTATTCATAGATTGACAGTGATGAAAAAATCGTTCTGTTTTAGGTTAAAGCCAATCAGCGACGCGAGCGATTAAATTTCACTAGTGAAAAACTTCGTTCGCAGCGTGTGATCGGACGAATGGTATTTTTTCACTAGTGAAAACTGAAAAGTGATCGTGAACTACGTTATCCTTGGCGCAAAAACTGGAAAGTGGGGTGATGCAAAGTTGAAGCGTCGTCACCGTAGAAGAGACTGGGCTACAGTGATGGTGAGTAAGCTTGACTTTAAATAACATTGCTTTGCATAACAGAAAGTAAATATAACGTATTATTTCCATTTTTTTTCGTTTTGTTGAAATTTTGTAAAGAAAATGTTGACTCTTTTAAGACCTTTTAAGAGCGGCTTTCCCTAACTTTCGCCTTCGACCATGCAAGATAAAAAAATCGAAATTTTTCAAACTTTGTCATAACAAAGGTCTTACTAAACCATTTGTAAAAATATAAGTTTCAGTTTGTTTAGTTAAATATTTTTCCGTTACGGCGACTTTTCCACTCAGATGACCCAGGAGCGAGGAAAACCGACTTGGAAGTGTAACTTGTTTAAACCTCTCGTCTTTAAAGTATGACGCGTAGAAATAAAAATGAAAGCCATATACTAAAAGGAGAGTATTTCTTCCACACGTAAGCATTGTCAAATTTCAATTTTATGAAAACCAGAATTTTTGACAGATTTTCAAAAATTAACCGTTTCGAGTGGAATTGTCCTATGCGAAAATAAGGCCAAATTCAAAAGCAAAAAACACGTCTTGGTACATAACTTCGCCAGATAAAACTACATTCGTCAGAATAAGCAATGTTTCTTCTACGATTTTATGTAATAAAATTTTTGGGTAAATTAAATGGAAAAATTTAAGAGCGCAATATGTACATCGTATTTATCCTCAAAACATGACCTTGTGACGTTTTCAAGTAACAGACCGCTAATTCTGATTTTTTTGCGGCTATGATCCAAACTTTAAGCCTCCTGGTAAGCATTAAACTCAAGTCAAGTCATCAAATCAGAAATAAGCGGTGTTTTCTTGCAAGTAAGTACGTATTTTAGCGTGAAAACATTTGCATAAATTAAGTTTATTTTCCTGACAGTCGAAATATTTTCATTTGCATTCATTTTGTAAAATGGTCGCAACAGAAAACAAGATAGGCTACTCGCCCAACTATCAGTAACTATAAAGTCTATCGTACTTGAGAGCCCCTTCCTGTACAAATCAAAGGCTCCTTAGAGCCAACCCGTGAATTTGAAATGCTAACGCGCAAGGCAATAATTGCGGTAAGCTTATGTTTTCACTCTGTCACGGTTCAATATATTTTTTTATAAATTAAACGTAAGGATTTTTGGCAAACGCAAAAAATAAAAATACAGTACATCACTTTCATAATGTTCAGTCCGAAGAAGAAAGAAAAAAAAAAATAACGCCCCGAGCGAGATTCGAACCTGGGCCTTTCTGCTGTAAGCCCGCCATTTACACCACCCGACCACCGCGACCACTGACTTGTAACGGGATATATTTTATTACTTGAAGGTAGATAATCATCTAAACGCGTGTCTCAGTTGAAAATTCCTTTTAGATCGATTTTAACGTTGCATTAAAGACTCCAAATACGAAACATCTTTAAGCTTATTGTTGTTTATATTCGTTTACACCAATTTAGTTATTGTTATCGCTGGATTCACGCTGTTCTTGTTACAAAACGCATTCGTAACAAAGCATTACGTCACTAAGTTTACAGCTGATGGAAGGAGTGAGCGAGTGAGTGACTCATTTGCATATCTGTCGTCGTTACCGATAACCCGTTCATTACGCATGCGCGTATATTCACGGGTTAAAAATGACGAGAAGGCCTCTAAAAATCAACGGTCGAAACCGTCGAACTTTGCCTCGCACCTTCGGTGATCTTTCAAAATACCATAACTGTCACGCAATATACGAAGGTCTTGAATTACAAGCCACGCGCAACCTCGTCCCCAGGGCCTTCTCCGCTTTTACAAATTCAAAATGGCGGGTCGAGCGGAGAAGACCCTGGTCGAGGCTGATCTAACAGGACCGCTGATTGGTAGTTGATTTGTGGCATTCTTTCAGAAACTCTGATTGGTCAGCTGTTTCTTCCCTTGAAAATGGCTGACTAAAAAGTTTCATGTGCGGTGTATTTTGTGGCAGTTTCGAGAAATAAATGAATTCTCCATTAAGCTTGCCTCGGAAATCATAATTAAAGAAGATGCGGACTTCACATCAAAGCAAAGCTGACTCACAATTTGCAGAAAGAAAGCATGCAGACCGCGATGAAAAACAAGGTGACGAGGGATCTCCTTTATACTTTCAAGATATGAAGGTGTTTTGTTTAGTTCTTTTAGGCTGGAAAGCTTGTGAATCAGATATAACCTATAATTTTATTTCATTTGTAGCGGTTGCTTATAAATACTGTAAAATTTTCGCATTAAATGTGAAAGACATTTGCCTATTGAATACAAAGAGATTAAAAAATGTTCGAAACAAGCTAAGCTAACATGTAAGCTAAGTTACAGTTTATTCATCGCACATTTTGTTTTCCAGTTTTTTTTTAAAAATACCAGAGAAACGATACTCGAGCCCCCTTGATCGTGGAGGATTAATTAAAATTTGACAGTTTTTGATATTTAAAACAATTAATAGCACATGTCAAAAAGCCTGAAGTTTTTCCTCATTTTGTTTCATTTTTCCTCATTTTACTTTATTTGTGGACCCAGTTTCTTAAAAGTTTAATAGAAAACCATGGCATTTACACCTCCCATAAGCTTTGCATTTGTTTTTTTTCTCTTTTGCACCATGTCAGAAATCTGTGTTGTCAAAATTAATGTTCTATACACCGTTAGTTTTAGATGAACTGTTTGTATTGGTGGCATTTCTTATTGACAGAAGGGAATCCTTCATTGAGAGAATTTATTGGCAAATTGATCAGAAGGTTAGGATTTGCTATAAAAGCTATTATTTCTTGAGTTAGCTTTATTTACTTTGAAATTATAAAACTGAGACAATTCAACACAAGAACCTCCTAAGTAATTAAGTAATTCTAGGAAATTATTGCCAACAACTTGTATTTTAGGCCTTAATATAAGCACTCTCTGGTCATAATAATGGTCTGGATCATGCACAATGTGAATGCTGGAATTGTCAGAGTTTGAACTAGGTCAGAAAATCAAGCATTTTGAAATGAAATAAAATGTTTTCCTGAAAATTTTATCCATTTGGACTGACACTATTATTTTTTATACCAAAACTCATTAATAATCCTTAAACAGGGTTCATTTATCACTGAAGTGGTTTTCAGAACAGCCCTGTAATAACTCAAGACAATTTCGTAAACAGTTAGTACCAGGATGGTCTCATCATCCACTTGTCAAAAAGTTTACCAAAATTCATAATAATATGTAAGGGAAGTGGTCATGACAAGTATATTAGAAGATGATCCACCTTGTATTGTGGCAAGGGGGGACTATGCAAGATATCACCTATCTGATTAGGCTCATGGACAACAGTTATTGGCCTAAAAATGTGAAGTTAGCATTGCTAGTGAAATGACGCATGAAGGAGGAAATTGTTTGCCCAGTTTCCACTCCTGATAGAATAAGGGCTATACCAATTAACACTGTGTACACCAGTATTTTGTTAAGCAGTGGGTCCTGTGCGAGTTCAATAGTTTTGACTATTTCCCTAATAGCTCTTGAATAATAATAATACATGTATATAGAAGCTAAAAGACAAAAAGTCACTAAGGATGTTCATGCCCTGAACAATGTCAACTGTTTCAACCACAAGAAAGATTGTAACTTCAAGGTATCAAATAAGGAATGTTGCTCAAGAATAATGTGTTGAAACAAAAAGGGAGTAGTTAACAAAATTAATAACAGAAAGGGCCCTAATTAACAGTGGAGATGTGAAGGAAATTAATTTTTCATCATCAAATTTTCTCTCTTGCCATGTATACTGTTAGTAAAAAAAGGATTAGTTATTTCCCTTCTTTACCCAACATACTCCCTTGGAAGCTCGTGGGTTGGCACCTAAGAGAAGCTAATGTACCAGACTGAGTACAATGTTTATATTTTCTTATTTTATTGTCTGCACCATTCAAGACAACTTGCTATGACAGTGATAAAAATAATACAGTCAAAAGCCATTTACAGATGCCCACTCAGTATAGCAATTGTAGCTGGGAAGTCACTCACTTTGTGGAAGCCAGGTGGTATATTATGTGGCACATGTGTTGTATGCTAATCCAAGGCTGTGCTCTAAAGAAAATTTCAGGAAGCCCATCGGGCTCCCAAACAGTCAAGCTGGGGTGCCCATGCCTCAAAGTTGGTTGCCCAAATCAATGAAATTTTTTTTTTTATTCAAGCAAGTCAAGTAGTTTTTTGGTAAGTATAATGATTTTATTATTTTCAAGAAACATGACGGTTCACCTCTTGCAAATATCAGCACTTAGGTAATGTGATTTAGACCACAAAACAAATAGTGCAAAACTATTAAAAAAGAATGAATAATCTGATAAACCTACAACTGGATCATTTGCTATTATATCTACTGTGATGTCTTCAATGTCACTTTTTTTATAAGATAGCTTTGTGGAATAACATCTTTAAGGGGGGGGGGGGGGGGGCACTTAATGGAAGGAGGGTATTTTGTGAAAATCCCAGGAAGGTGGGCACCCAATGAGCCAAGTCCACCAATTAAGATCTGTTCAGATGCCTAAGCTGGAAATTCAACAGCCTGCAAGTATTGCAAATAAAATCCTTTTTCTCTGAAAAAGTTAGCTCAGGTATGATGTCCAAGAATTTTTTTGGGAGCTGTTTGCCTTCTGAAATATTCAGTTTGACTTTGTGAGAACCAGAAATAGTATTTTTCATCCTCTCAAAAATGTCAGGCATAGTTTTTACTGGGTCCTAAAAAGGTCAGTTAACATTTCCAGTTTGAGAATATTAACTTTTCATCCAATTGTAATCCAAACATCTGAGCATGAGCATGAGCTATTTGGCAAAACAATTCGTGAGATGCCCCTGTCTGAGGCCCCGTCCACACGTATCCGGATATTTTTGAATCTGCAACTTTTTTGTTGCGGATTGGCCTTCCGTCCACACGTATCCGGTGAATTCGGGCAAATACGATTCGAATACGCTACGTGTGGACGCGAATATTTTTTAATCCGTAACAAAAAAGTTGCGGATTCAAAAATATCCGGATACGTGTGGACGGGGCCTGAGAAACACCATCAATAAATTCTTTAATGATCACACACAACATGAATGACTTGCATGTTGGTGTGTGCGTGAAAAACATTCCGCATATGTTGAATGATGGTAAGACTTCTTCAGCAGAACTGAGATATTCACAGCTATAAAATATAAAAGAAAATAATATAATTAATTATTACTGACCACTGTTTTTTACTGTCTTAGAAACATGCACATAAGGAAAGGAATGTGTGCATACAATCCGGTTAAATCACAGCTGACTCGAAAACCGGAATAGAAATTTGAAACAAAAGTATAAAAAAAAGGCGAAAATGCTTTTACCGCGGAAAGCCCTTGGGAAATCGGTTCAATTATTGAAAAGTTACGCTGAAAGTTTGTCTGAAGACGGTTAATTTACATAAGCTTATGAAAAAATCTTACCTGAAAAACACGTACCAGTAAACAGCACCAAGAATATGGTCGCAAAATCGGTCTTACAGTCGCAAAATTGTACCTGATGACAATGGAAATTCGTCTATACAAAGAGAACGGACTCCAGATTCCTCGTTTTGCTGGTATTGATGCCTGATATTGAACCAAAGCTAAGGGTCATTTTCAGCGACTGCTCTTGGACTGCAGTGAAGAAGTCAGCCATATTTGTTTTAGCCGCTGTACAAGCGGAAAGACGTAGATTTTCAGCACCTGTCACGTGTCAAAATACTCCAAGATTCTTGGAGTATTTTGCAGCCTCGACCAGGGTCTTCTCCGCTCGACCCGCCATTTTGAATTGTAAAAGCGGAGAAGGCCCTGGAGACGAGGTTGAGCCACGCGGACAATCATGGCTACATGCGGTTATGCCCGGGTTGGGGGGCGGGGGGGGGGGGGGGGGTAACTCAACAAAGTTTTTTGTACGGGATGCTCCGCGCCAAGGTCCAAACCCTTACCCTTTCATCATGTTCATATACGGTTTTTGACAGAAAATGTACCCCTTTCATATACCTTTCATTGAAAATGGTACCCCTTTCATATAAACGAAAAAAAGAAAGGCTGATTCAACAGTGAAGGAATATAATGAAATTTATCCAATATTTCAAAAGGCACGGCCTTTCTTCTTTTTTCTTTTTCTTTCTTTCTTTCTTTCTTTCTTTCTTTTCCTTCTTTGTTTTTTTAAGCTTCATATTTTCGATGGTTACTTTTTATCTCGTTAATGCGCATGTGCATTAAACGAGATTTCGGAATCAGTACGGAAAAAAGGGACAAAAGTTGTTAACAAAATTTTGTGGACTTTTGTTCGGGGGGGTTTCTTCCTTCTTCTTTATAGAAGCTATATTAGAGCATTGAAGATATGGTTGGTTAAACCGGTTAGGATTTCAAGAAGGGCGTCACATACTGCACCTAAAATTTTTGGGGAGCACCCCCGGACCTATTGTTAATTTCCCTAGGGTATTGGGATGTCAGAACTTGTCATGAACTTGTCATATCTCACATTACGTTACCGCAAAGGCATTAAGTTCTTCTTAAGTTTCGATATCTCACGTTACCTATCAGTTTCAATCATTTGTCGTAAAGCCATTAAAGCTGCTTTAGAAGGGTAAAAATAGGTCAAATGTGTTTTTTGGCAAACGCAGTTTGAGAATTTCACGGTGTATTTTTACGAATGGCGATGTTTTAAGAAAGTAAGGCCTTGTTCAAACGTCGAACTTCACATGTGCCGAATCTAATGCAAATGAGCAAAATCCATTGTTCTTGCTCATTTACATTAGATTCGGCACATGTGAAGTTCGACGTTTGAACCGGGCCTTAAATGGGACGGGAAAGTTTGTGTTTTAATATGAGCGATATGCATGGCAGAGCAAAATAGCATGAAATTTGCGTTGGTTCTATTTTTGAAACATTGCTATTACGGTTTGATTATGCAATAGTATGGGAAAGACCACATAGTTTTGTTGATCTAGCTACCGTGCACAAGGAAATTTTGCGGATTGTCCGACTGAATTTGTTTTGCGGGAGGAAATTTTTGCGGGTCTCGGAGACAGCTAAAATTTCTGGCCCCGGTTGTTTAAAAGGTGGATAGCGCTATCCACCGGATAAATCACTATCCAGTAAATAACGCAATTGGTTTTGCACACCTTTATCCGCTGGATAGCGATTTATCCGGTGGGTAGCGCTATCCACCTAGCCTGTGACAACACTTTTGAACAACCGGGCCCTGCTGGAAGGAAATGTTTTGCGGATTTCTGGTCAAGTATAAATAAAATCCAAGGCATCGGTATTAAACTGCAATTTTACTTCCTGACCGGAGGTTTGTATAATTCCCATAGTTATGGTTGCTGTTCTGGCGCCAGTATGAACATAAACAACGAGAAAACTAGTGAGTGAATTATTGTACGTTGTTGTAAAAACGTAACAGTATTATGATAACAGTCTCTGGTTCTTTTGAGGACATGTCTGGAGTTGAATCGGGAATACAAATGACTGTTGAGTCGGTCGCCTCGGAGTTATGAGAGTTCACTGTTATATGGGAGTTATGAATTATGAGAGTTCACTGTTAAAAAGTTCCTGTTAAGCAGATATACATCATATACATATCAACATTAAAACAAGTAATTTTTTCTGCGGGAGAATATTTCTGCGGTGGAAAATTTAAGGTTACAGTGTACCTTCAGATCGAAAATTTATTGAAATTTTTTTTTTTGGCGTTAAAATAAAGTTTACAGAATGAACTTTCATCCAAAAAAAAAGTATCGAAAAATAGTGAAAATTGATGGAGAAATGACGGTATATCTTTTGTGGGCGGAGTTTGTTTATTAAGCGATATGTTTATTTAAGCGCCGTTTTCTCAAAGTTAATTTTTCGCTTGTTGGGGACACTTTAAAGAGCTACAACTCAAAGGGAATTTGTTCGATTTTCCTTACATTTGGACAGAAGCTAGGCTAACAAATAGTCAACAAAAATGTGTCGGCGAATTTCTTAATTCCGAAAACTTTTTCGTCAAGAGGCATTTCCGTGCGATCATTCCAATTTTTTTCTCCCCTTTTCGAAAATATTCTGTAACTTTTTACTGCAATTGAATATGGAAAATCGCCGACACGTTTTTTTAGCGCTTCGTGTCCGGAAACCCGAGAACAAATCAAATTAGCAAAATATAATAATATAGCGTTTTAAAGCTGATTCGGACGTTCGAATTTAGACGTCGTAAAAAATTCGACAATTCATTTTATTACCAAATGGTTTCCATATTTAGATAGCCAGCTCTATAAGCTTTAATTTGATATCTGGGTTTAGGTATATTAAGTGCAATCTTAAGACGCTAGAGCTGTTATACTGGAGACACCCCCGAATGTACACTGTAACCTTAATACAAAATAAAATAATACTGAATAATAATGCAACAACGGACATATTTGTCTAATTTTCCGTTCGAGCGAAAAGGCCGACGAGAGCCATCCATTGTTTATAACGCACGAGGTAGTATTGGTGTAAACAATGTTTACCCAGCGCCGAAAATTGTGGCCGAAATTAAAGCGCTCTAAACCGCGTTGCAAAAAGCCGTGATTAACCCGGTCGAAAGCCTTTTCCTGATCCAGACAATAACAGCGGCCGAAAGCTGTTTATGATTTACATAGTTGATTGTATCCCGGTGTTAGGAGGAAATTGGCAATATGTACGAGAATTTAAAGAGTTTTGTGCGATAAGAAATGTTGAGTGGAAAAGACGTATTTACTTCACTTTTGTCAGTATTATTAAGCTTATATTACGAATAGAATTCAAGTTTACGCTTTGCTGTTAGCAGTTTTCACGTTTCGCTATCTTCGCTATTTGGTACTTTTTCAAGTTTTGCTATTGGTATTAGATCAACAGCTTGGTTTACTCCGCATTCAGCTGTGAAAGGTTTTGCTTAGTATGAAATTCGCTTTTATTATAAGCTTTTGTGCTATTCATCGAAATTTAATCTTCTAAAAGTCAACAGGGTTTTGTTTTTGACAATCAAACTTAATTGTTTTAACCGTCCTCTTTGAAAAGCATTCAATTACTGTACCAGGTCGTGCTTTCATTCATACTAAAATGTACTACCTTCTGAACAATAGTTTACCTTGAGTTAATTTATCGTTCTTAATTAGGTTCGTTCCACAACTCCGCGGTGTCTATTCAAGTTGACACCTTGTTAGTAAATTTATCATATTCTAAGTTATGTCTAGCCGATTTTTCACGTATCAAGCTGTACACACAATAGTTGTTATTACTGTTCTAAATTAGTCTCGTTCGGCACTCACGGTGTTTTTTCAGTTTTATTTAACTAATCAACGACTTGGCAAGTAATGGTGTCATTTTGTTTTTCAGTATGAATAGTTTAGCTGACTCATCGAAGTTAAATTTAGTAGCTTTTGTTGTAGGTGAATAACTCGATAATGGTACATCGCTAGTACGTGCCGTACAAGTTATTTGCCGACCTTGCAAATCTATTGATACGACACCATTACGTGCTTAAAAAGCCGCTTGCTGACTTGGCTTTTCTGCTACTTCTTTGTTTTAGGGTTTTCAAATGTAGATTACTTTTAAAAATAGTTTTATGAACAATGGACACTTGGGTTAAAAAAATATTTTGAAATTTACTTTTGCTGAACTCAAAGAATTTCGCTTGACACTTTCATTATGTTCCTTTGTGTTCAGAACACTTGTAGGGGTATAGAATGGTAAATTCGAGACTTTGCGAGACTGCGAGACCCTTGTTTAAAAATTCGAGACCGATACTTCAGCGTTTCTATCAAATTCGAGCCCGAGACTTTAGGCTCTAAAAAATCCGAGCCCGAGACTCCAATTGCTGGAAAATGTCGGGCCGATAGTACTTAAACCGTTTAAAATGGACTGAAATCTCGAACGTTAGCTGAGATCTTCGAGATCCAAATTATTCAAATATTATAGCGAGCCCGAGATTCCGAGACTCCAATTTCAAATGCCGAGAATTCGAGACTCGGTGAATATTTTCCGGGACGCATCATTTCCGATAGACCATTCTATACCCCTACTTGTACCTTACGTATATAAGAACCTAGTTTGCAATTGTTAGTTGGATTACATCGTTTGATTACATCGTTGGATTACATCGTCAAGTCACAAGTCAGGAATAAACGCTGTTGGAACCAAGTCAGGTTTCTTGATTGCCTTCCTGTTGCGTACCAGTTCGTGGTTTGATCCCGTACCTACCGAGAGTGACGGCTCTCCCTTGCAAGCGAGTTGCCCATTTGAGTTAGTCTTCCCCCGTTATCAAGCGCCGATTCCCCTAAAGGCTTTCCTTAGTCCGACACCGGCAAAACCTTCCGTCACACCGGATCAGAAAAAGGTTTTTAAAAATACTGCGGTCAGGAATCCCGCATGTTTGATTACTTTAGTACAAATTTTATAATCTGTGTTTAACAGAG
The DNA here is from genome assembly GCA_022457155.1 of Cladopsammia gracilis. Lineage (NCBI taxonomy): Eukaryota > Metazoa > Cnidaria > Anthozoa > Scleractinia > Dendrophylliidae > Cladopsammia > Cladopsammia gracilis. Next base: position 413,114 of record JAJGOT010000050.1, on the reverse strand, counting down.
AAATTGGTTGCCAGTTTTTCAAGTCTAACTTGTCGTTCTTCTTGTAAAGCAGGCGGAAAATTCCTTGACGTTGTGTGTCAGAGATTGATCCGTGTTTAAAAGAGTAATTTAGTAAATCGTGACTCCCAGAAGCGACGATAAAGTTCAGCCGGAAATCTATCGGCTCCCCGCGATTTGCCTGATTGATCCAATTTTAGAGCTATGACCTCATCGCCTGACAGATTGTTTCTTATCTAGGATTTATTGTTTCTGTGGTTTCAACCACAGATAAAATCTACACACGTTAAGTCGAAAAAAACACGCAACTTCATTCGTAACGTACAATACACTCCTAAAACCAAAACAATATCAATTGACAGTTTTTCCAAGAATTAACTTTAAATAGCAATCAAATACAAACCACTTAATTTCTTAAACTCAAAAACAACCATTTAATCTCTAATAGTTACTAAACACATGATACCGGAAATAGAAAACTCTCGAAACAAAAACAGAACTACTATATATTCGTAAATAACCCATTCATGTATAACATTGACTTATGCAGCCATTTCTTTTTCAACTCTCAACAAAAGAAAAATCACTGTCCGCTTCACTTTCTAAAATATTTCACATCGATATCGATAACAACATTCAACTGCGTTAAATCTTTCCTTTAACAAGCATTGACAACTACTTAATTAGCCCATTTAACACTAACAGATGTACCACAAAAGTGGAAAACTTAGATATTTCAGCCCCCTACATCTGAAAACGTTACAAGAAAATATTAAACATCAAACGACATTTAACAGACCGGGCCCTATGGAATATATGAATGATCGATGTTTTAAAATATAAGTGAAGTCGCTTAGCGAGTGACAACCGGAAATCTCGTGAACAGAGTTGCTTTTCCAAGTCGCTTAAAGTTAAGCGACTCAGCTCAATTGAATTGAACTCTCGTTAAATTTAAGGCACGAAGGCAGGTAGCTTAAGCGAGTCGGCAATTAATTTTAGTCAATGAGAAGCCAATTGTGGTCATTTATCCGACAAGGCTGTCAAATCGGAAATAAAACACGCGTTCTATTTTCATGCCTCTCTCGTCGCATATCTGTGTCTTGTTGTACTAGATGTGGTCGCTTAGCGAGTGACAACCAGAAATCTCGTGAAAAGAGTTGCTTTTCCAACTTAAAGTTAAGCGAGTCAGCTCAAGAATCCATTCATGTATAACATTAACTTATACATCCATTTTTTATAAACTCTTCACAAAAGAAAAATCAATGTCCGCTTCACTTTCTGAAACATTTCACATCGATATCGATAACAACATACAACTGCGTTAAATCTTTCCTTTAACAAGCATTAAATTAGCCCATGTAAGTGGCAGTCCCGCTAAAAGTAGCCTCCTACGCAGACGTAGGAAAGATTGCGTGACGAGCCCTAAGGACGTCTGCGTAGGAGGCTAGCTAAAAGCGGTCCGCTCGATTTCGCGACCAAAAATAGTTTCCCTTTATTTTTTTGCTGGTCATAAGGCTTTGGTACAAATGTATGAAATACACAATTATTTATTTTCGCCCTGCTACAAGCAAGAAACGAATTCAGGCCGTCTCGGCCCTTTCGACGGTACTATATGAAGCAAGGGCTGACAACTGCGTAGATAGCGGGACTGCCACTTAACGCTAACAGACGTACCACTAATCGAAAAACGGAAAACAGAGATATTTCAGCCACATCTGAATAAATTACAAGAAAAATATTAAACTCAAACAACATTTAACAGACCGGGCCCTATGGAATATATGAATGATCGATGTTTTAAACTAGTAGTAATCATAGATTATAGTGCGTCTCCTTATCCCGTGGCACCTCGTCTTGACCTAGTACCTCAGTTTCATGAATTAATTCAGCCACTGCACAAGGGCTATGTCGCGAGATATGTCACACAGGCAAAAACGTCGGGCCGACATCAAACAAATTCACGCTATCGCCGTAGGATCGGGCAAAATCCTACCGTGCTGTGTACTCCGAAAGGTCTCAGATTTTTCCGACATATAAATAGTATATTCGTCTTGATTTCATTTCGGCTATTTCTCCGATTCTGAAATCATACTTCTCAGTACATGTACTAATACCGGAACCGGAAATGAGAAATTTCTGAGAAAGCTTGAAACACCAGGAATACTCTTTCAAATACTCAGAATCCAAATACACCCAAAAACAAGGATTTTAGACCTCAGAGAAAACACAACATAACTCGGATCAAAGCACCTCTCACGCTATTGGCCGCAATCTCACAACCAATAGCAAGCCAGAATTTTCGATCCGAACCACGAGTATTTAAACAGCATGAAGAACATTTGCCATAGAATGCTCATAGCTTCTACCTCACTGAAAGAATTCAACATAGTAGCAACCGACGAGGAACGCTTTAGTTCCGAAACTGCAGTCTTGCTTAAGAAAAACCATGAGTGAAAATTTCTCAATGAACAACCTAACTGAGGAAAACGAAGGCGAAGTTCCAATGGAGGAAGATCTGAACGAGTGCGCAGAATTCTCAATACTTGATTCGGATGGCGAACTGGTTAGCGGCCAACCAGACCGACAACAGGGGCAAAGAAAACGCAGCCACAGCGACAGCCATAGCCACAGCCATTATACACTCTTACAAAGATTCACAAACTGAACCAACACCAGTTGGACGGCCAATAATATCAGGAAATGACGGGCCATCAGAGCGAATATCAGCATTCGTGGACAGCATACTCCAGCCTATAGCCAAATCACAAAAGTCCTATCTTAAGGACACAACAGACTTTATTAATTTCATAGAAAGGACACCCCTCCCAGAGGGCACATTTCTAGTCTCCCTAGACGTTACAAGTCTCTACACAAATATCCCACAAGGGGAGGGGATGGACACTGTATGCAGACCATACGAGAATTTCTATGGGGACAACACCCCCATTCCAACCCACTCCCTCAAAGAAATTCTAAGACATCCTTCAAGAGAATTCATTTGAATTTAACGGGGGAAACCATCTCCAAATACACGGAACCGCAATGGGCACAAAGATGGCAGTCTCTTTTGCAAACATCTTAATGTCGGCGGTCGGGACAGAAATAATCAGCTTAAGCAACACAAAGCCACCACAGTGGAAAAGATACATCGATGACATATTTTCACTTTGGAGTGTCGAGAAAAGGGAGATAGAAGATTTTATTGTCCTTGCAAACAGGCAACATCCTACAATTAAGTTCATGGCTGAAATCTCAGACAAAGAAGTAAATTTTCTGGATACAACCGTTTTCAAAGGCGAGAGATTTAACAATCAAGGAATCCTTGACATCCGCACGCATTTTAAAGAAACAGAGACTTTCCAGTACACCCATTTCTCTTCATGCTACCCACCAGGGGTCAGAAAAGGGCTCATAAAAGGTGAAGCCCTTAGACTTTTAAGAACAAATTCCTCAGCGAAATCATTCAGTGTACAACTTCAAAAAGCACGCCTTCGGGCCTGACTCGTCCCCAGTCATCTCTCAATTCACGAGAGGAGCCCGGCCGAGGAGAGCGCGAGGTGTGATGGGAAGGAGGAAAAAGGGGAGACGACTGGGAGATCCTGTTTTCAAGATGGCGGACAAAATAATGGCGGACGATGGTGAAATTTTAAATTTGGAAAATAGGCCGTTCCATCGGGCCTTTTTGAGTCGGAAATTACCTTGCCCTCGTATTCTATGTAGAAATCCGCATGTCTTGCAACACACGTACGCCGAAGAAAAATACTGACTGTGAAATGAGTGCTTGTAAGTGAATGTTATAAATACATTGTTGTGATCATCTACTGGTGCATTTGTAGGACATAAATAGGAAATATTCATAGGATAATTTTTTTCTTTTGATTTTACATTAAGAACTCTTCGATTTAAAATGGCAATATCATGTTTAGTATGTTTTCCCTTTCTCATGCGATTAAGTAGCTCTGCAAATTTTTTGGCATCTTTTTGTCTCATTATTTCTAAATTCAAACATGGTTGAAACTGGAAAAGATCTCCAACACATATTATGCTGATTCCACCAAATATCCGCCTAGACGACGCGCTTGATCACCTTGTATTTTACGTATTTTCGAAAATGAACAAATTTTAATAAGACACTGTTTTGCTATTATAAGCTTCTAATTTTCCTGTAACCAGAGAACCAGCAAAATGTCGGAGGAAATTAATTCGCGCCGAAATTTTATTCACAAGACTGACAGAAGCAAAACGTGTGTGGAAATTTCCGCGATGCTTTTCTTCGGTCAGTAAAATGTTAAGGACATTTTCATTGACATTTTCCTTTTAAGAGTAAAATTTTCGCTGACATTTTGCCAGCTGAAAAAAAAAAAAATTCCACGGTCACAAAGATAACAATCCGTGGTAATCATTTTGCTAATTACTGGTTTATTACCAAAAAACATAATTTTATTTCTGACAGAACGATACATTTAAGGAATATTTTTTAAATACAGTAGAACCCTGCTAACTCGAACTCTGAAAGGAAAATCGGTTCGAGTTAGCGGGGAGTCGAGTTATCGGGGTTGGTGAAAAATTTATTTATTTTTGTTAATTATTAATAATAGCGACGATAAATAGCGTGAACATAGTTTGAATTTTCTACTTCTGTGATAAACATCGCTCAATTTGCGTATGGTAACAAGAAATTCCAAAGATTATGACTTTAAGCTAAGTGTAACATTATTATTTGGGTACATGTCTTTGCAATATAAACGAAGTTTGTAGTATATTAATACAGTCCAACTAAATACGAAACAACATTAAAAAAGTAAACATGTCCGTTTTTCTATATTCACTGCCGAAGCAAAAGACACAGCATCCGGTAGTGACTGATAAGATCGTGAAATTAATGTTAAATACATGATCAGTCCGAAGTTACAATCAGATAACAAGCAACCTATTTCCTTTATACTGTATTTTGAGAAGTCCTAACAACAGAGTTTGAGTTATCGGGGTAAATTTGGGCCAAGGGAAACGGAAAATAGTTCCTATGGTTCCAGTTAGCGGGGATTTCGAGTTAACCGAGTTCGAGTTATCCGAGTAAAAATGAAGGGAGGCAGCGTGGTCGAGTGGTTAGGGCGCTGCACTTGAAATTCGGAGGTCCCGAGTTCAAGTCCCGCTCTGACCACTAGCTGGAGTTGTTTCACGGTAGACCCGAGTTCAAGTAAAATAGCAGACTGGTCTGCCTCCTGGCAGTTGGGATTTTTAACATAACATTGTTATGTTCAATTTACAATATTTGTTTCAATATTTGAGTAGCGTGCCTGTGAATTAGCTATTAGCTAAGTGCTCGTCCACTATAAACAACATTTACATTTTACATTACTCAAAACTAGGGCCAAATCCAAGGGAAATCGAAGTTCGAGTAAGCGGAGAGTTCGAGTTATCCGAGTTCGAGTTAGCGGGGTTCTACTGTATCTTTGAAAACCAAGCGACTCTGATCCTGCCAATGTATACACAAACTTTTAGAGACTTGATTTGCAAGCCTGTGTTAGAAATACCCTTATTTCCAAAGTGCGAATTTGACAACAAATCTGACCGAAAACGTCCAGTTTGCTAATATCCCTTTGCTTTAAAAACACTTTTCTTGATTAAGTTCAAACTAAATTATAACAAAAAAGATGATAACTTGGTCATTATCGTAATATTTGTTTCATTTACTATGCATTACTTACCTTAGTTATAGCAGTTTGGCGATCGTTCCCTTCAAACGGAAAGAAAACTCTTAAAAACCGTAAGCCGTATGCACATCCTAAATAGACCTGTTTAAACAATTATGCATGTGTGTTTAGAATAAATGTCAAAACAGCATTTCTAAGTAAATAGGTAAGCGGTGTTATGTTTCAGCAACTTGTCCTTCGGTTTTGTTTTTTACTGCATGCTAACACAGTTATTTGGAACGATTGACTTCAGCTTGGGTTCAGTGTTCGGTTTATTCACTTTATTTAATTTTTAACAGCGTAGCTTTGAACAAAAACAGGAACATCTGTAGTCAAAACGACTTTCTGTTTGACTTTTGGACATCGAGTCCTGTCGTTATGAATAGAGACACCAGAAAACCGAATACTGGGTTTCAATTACAAAAAAATTATAGCTAGACAGGGCCGTAGGAAGACTTGAAAAACTGGTGGGTCGGGGGGGGGGGGGGGGTGGAGGGCACAAATGTTTCGGACTCACTGTGGGGTCCGGAGGCATGCACCCTCCGAAAATGTTTTGAAATTGAAAAGCCGGAAACTGCATTTTCCAGCATTTTGGGCTTTTAAATTTCAAGATTTTGATAGAGGAAAACTCTTTCTAAACTATTTATACAAAGCACAGCACATTCCCATTATCCAAAAGGCTTAGTGAAGTAATTACACATGATCACACAAACATCAGTATCTATTTCCATAGATTTTCCATGTATTCCCAACAAAATTCTAATGATGGTTTCAAAAAAAAAGGCATTTACTGTCTTGTTCAAGGGAAACACAACAGTTTAACAGAGTCAATTCAATTGTTATTTTCTACCCTGTCTCAGCAAACCAATGAATAGTGAAGAATGTAAAACACTTCGGGATGTCAATTACGAAACAAAAAAAAAATCTGGGGGGGAGGGGAGCACGGCCCCCCACCCTGCCCCTCCCCTTACCATTAGCTCCTAGAAATTTTGGTGGTGTAAGATTTTTTTTATTTCATAAGTACTGAGTTTTATTCATAGATTGACAGTGATGACAAAATCGTTCTGTTTTAAGTCACAGCCAATCAGCGACGGGAACGATGAAATTTCACAAGTGAAAAACAACGTTCGTAAACTACGTCATGGGGTGATGCAAAGTTGAAGCGTTGCCACCATAGAAGAGACCGAGACCTTTGGGCTACAGTGATGGTGAGTAAGCTTGACTTTAAATAACATTGCTTTGAATAATTCAAAGAAAATATAACTTATTATTTCCATTTTTTTTCGTTTTGTTGAAATTTTGAAAAGAAAATGTTGACTCTTTCAAGCTTTTGAGTGAATAAAACTCATTTCGTCTAATCGCCGTTGTTATTATTGTTTTAAAGCAATTTCAGTACTTATAATAAAATAAATAAATAAATAAATTACTTCATGGTTGGTTCCCTTGTACGATTTTTATTCACGAGTTGTGAAGAATCACAAACGAACGAGCAAGTCTTCGAGCGAGTGTTATGTCGTAGTGTTGGGGGTGTTAAAGACGTTCGCGCGAAAACTTTTAACATTGATTTGTTTTTAAAACTTTTGCTACAGCTAGGGGCCTAGGGCTTGTTTATATGAGTTACTCGTGTCAGAAATGCAAAAATATGGAGGATCATTCATTGATTTCGTATCCGAGATAAGATCCCTTAAGAGGGACCCTTATTTTAAAAAAATGGTCTTCTTTACTGGATGACCCCAATGTCTGTTAGTCTAAAAATATTGGAAATAAATCTTTAAAATGCAACTTTCTTTCCCTAATTTTATGTGAATAGGTCTGTTAAGCAAATTAATTCAACTGGTGACGTCCTTTAAAAGAAATCTAATCTTTAAACGACAGTATTTGCAAACTCTGACAGCCGCAAGTTAATTGGCAGGATACGATGTCACGCGGGTAGAAAAATGAAAACTTCCTACCTTGATTTTTTGTTCATTTTTTCATAATCTGTAGAGAATTGGCAAACAAATTATCAGACTTAACTGCTTAAAAGCCATATACCCTCATAGAACCTCACAGCGCCACTTACCCATGTAGCTTAAATATGAGAAATGTAAGTCGAGATTTCGCATTATACCACAGCCACCCCACGCTTTAAGTGATGTTTACAAGTTGTAATTTGAACGTCGAGGTAACTGCTACGTAATGTTTCTTCCTCCCTAAATATCTTTCCTAATTTTAAGCTCAAATTCGAAGAGAATTTACCCCATACAAAACCTTATAATTTCGTTATTACGCAACAGTTCAGACAGTTACCGCGACGTTCAAATATCACTTGAGCTCACACAAACTGTGTGACCGTTCGTATTTTTAAATTTAGAGGAAATATATGGGAATGTCGAAAAGGTTCACTTAACGTAACATACTGTGACAAATATTAATAAAAAAAAATAAACGTATTTTTACCTGAAATGATGTGTGGTGCCGTTCTTGTAGCTGAAAACGGCGAATTTAAGCGATTTGAAGGGTTTTGCATCGGGCGTTTACCTGAGCATACAGTGGAGAGACAAGGGAGGAAAGCGGGATTTTGGACTGGTCCAGCGCCGAGCCGATTTTCACCAAGAAATTCCCTTGTCTAACTAATATACGCTAAGGTATAAACGTCCGATGTAAAAACCCTTCAAATCGCTTAAAGTCGACGTTTTCAGCTACAAGAACGACACCACACAACATTTCAGGTAAAAATGCGTTCATTTTGATCTTTTATTTGAATATTTATCACAGAATATTACGATAAGTGAACCTTTTCGATATTCCCACACATTTCCTCTAAATCTTAAAAAAACCCGAAGAGTCACACAGTTTGTGTGAGTTCCCTATGTTGAACATAGGGTACATGTGATTAATAATGGTAAAAACGGCAAACTGATCCTTACGGATTAAAGAGAACAGATCCGGCCCCCATACATGGGCCTCTTCCAAAGAAAAGTAAATCCATTATTTAATAGCTCTGTGTCACACTATGAGGTTTTTTTTAAGGAGGAAACTTGATTGGTCAGTGCAAATGACGTGATTAACGTCATGTAATTTATGAATTGGAGGCAAACATAGCGTCAAAGCAATGTGAAATTTAACCCTTTAACTGTCCACCCCCCTCCCCTACGGTGGCCGTGCTAAAATCCCTTCCCTTTCATATACTTAAACTCCTGAAGTTACTACCCTTTCATTTACCTCCAGCCTAAAAAAAGGTACCCCTTTCGGGCAGAGCATCCCCGTATAGCTCATTATAGGGAGTACCCCCCCTCTCCCCGCCGGGGGGGGGGGGGGGATTTTGGTGGCCGAGAGTGGCCGGCAAAATTTGCAAAATTCACACTCAAAAGTCGATTTCCAAAGTGAAAAGTTCAAAATCTCAATACTTTGCAGTATCGAATTTTCGATTTTGAACTTTTCACTTTGGAAATCGACTTTTGCTTTCGAATTTTCAATTTTGCAAATCGACTTTTGAGTTTCAATTTTCAATTTTCAATTTTCTAATTTTGCTGGCCACTCTCGGCCACCGAACCCCTCCCCCCCCCCCCCCCCCCCGGCGGGGGGGAGGGGGGTTACTCCCTATAATGAGTTATACTGGGATGCTCCGCCCGAAAGGGGTACCTTTTTTAGGCTGGAGGTAAATGGAAGGGTAGGAACTTCAGGAGTTGAAGTATATGAAAGGGAAGGGATTTTACGAAGTATAGGAAAGGGTATGGAAAACACGATTTGAAGTATACAAAAGGGTTGGGGAAACTGCCATTAAAGTATTATAAAAAGGGCCTTTCAAAATATATCAAACAGACGCACGTAAAGGCTATATGAAAGGGGTACCACTTTTCAATGTAAGGTATATGAAAGGGGTACCTTTTCTGTCAAAAATGGTATATGAAAGGGTGCGGAGGGTAGCATCCCCGTACAAAACGTTGTTGAGTACCCCCCCCCCCCCCCCCCCCCCTCGTAACTGCCAAGAGCGCCAAAAATCAAAATTCAAGATATTGAACAAGTGGTACCATTCAAAAGTACTGCCGAAGAGGTTTCATTGAATGGTCACTGCAAATTACCACAGGATTTTTTCGACAGACTGAAATGTTAGAACCACAAAACATGTCTCCATAATTGACTCTGGGAGAGAAAGGGTTAAGTACATGCGGAGAAGGCCCTGGGGATGAGGTTGTACATGTGTCGTCACTTGAGGTTAAAGTAAAGTCCTCACGAGCTTAGTGGCCTACAAATACCAGAGTGTGAACAGGTTTCCATAGTCAGTTAAAGTTACTGAGAATATTACAAATACCGGAGTGTGAACAGGTTTCCATAGTCAGTTAAAGTTACTGAGAATATTACAAATACCGGAGTGTGAACAGGTTTCCATAGTCAGTTAAAGTTACTGAGAATATTACAAATACCGGAGTGTGAACAGGTTTACACAGTCAGTTAAAGTTACTGAGAATATTACAAATACCAGAGTGTGAACAGGTTTCCATAGTCAGTTAAAGTTACTGAGAATGTTACAAATACCGGAGTGTGAACAGGTTTCCATAGTCAGTTAAAGTTACTGAGAATGTTACAAATACCGGAGTGTGAAAAGGTTTCCATAGTCAGTTAAAGTTACTGAGAATGTTACAAATACCGGAGTGTGAACAGGTTTACACAGTCAGTTAAAGTTACTGAGAATATTACAAATACCAGAGTGTGAACAGGTTTCCATAGTCAGTTAAAGTTACTGAGAATGTTACAAATACCGGAGTGTGAACAGGTTTACACAGTCAGTTAAAGTTACTGAGAATATTACAAATACCGGAGTGTGAACAGGTTTCCATAGTCAGTTAAAGTTACTGAGAATATTACAAATACCAGAGTGTGAACAGGTTTCCATAGTCAGTTAAAGTTACTGAGAATGTTACAAATACCGGAGTGTGAACAGGTTTACACAGTCAGTTAAAGTTACTGAGAATATTACAAATACCAGAGTGTGAACAGGTTTCCATAGTCAGTTAAAGTTACTGAGAATGTTACAAATACCGGAGTGTGAACAGGTTTACACAGTCAGTTAAAGTTACTGAGAATATTACAAATACCAGAGTGTGAACAGGTTTCCATAGTCAGTTAAAGTTACTGAGAATGTTACAAATACCGGAGTGTGAACAGGTTTACACAGTCAGTTAAAGTTACTGAGAATGTTACAAATACCAGAGTGTGAACAGGTTTCCATAGTCAGTTAAAGTTACTGAGAATGTTACAAATACCGGAGTGTGAACAGGTTTACACAGTCAGTTAAAGTTACTGAGAATATTACAAATACCGGAGTGTGAACAGGTTTCCATAGTCAGTTAAAGTTACTGAGAATATTACAAATACCGGAGTGTGAACAGGTTTCCATAGTCAGTTAAAGTTACTGAGAATATTACAAATACCAGAGTGTGAACAGGTTTCCATAGTCAGTTAAAGTTACTGAGAATATTACAAATACCAGAGTGTGAACAGGTTTCCATAGTCAGTTAAAGTTACTGAGAATATTACAAATACCGGATTGTAAACAGGTTTACTGACAGTCAGTTAAAGTTACTGAGAATATTACAAATACCGGAGTGTGAACAGGTTTCCACAGTCAGTTAAAGTTACTGAGAATATATATTACAAATACCGGAGTGTGAACAGGTTTACACAGTCAGTTAAAAGTTACTGAGAATATTACAAATACCAGAGTGTGAACAGGTTTCCATAGTCAGTTAAAGTTACTGAGAATATTACAAATACCAGAGTGTGAACAGGTTTCCATAGTCAGTTAAAGTTACTGAGAATATTACAAATACCGGATTGTAAACAGGTTTACTGACAGTCAGTTAAAGTTACTGAGAATATTACAAATACCGGAGTGTGAACAGGTTTCCACAGTCAGTTAAAGTTACTGAGAATATATATTACAAATACCGGAGTGTGAACAGGTTTACACAGTCAGTTAAAAGTTACTGAGAATATTACAAATACCGGAGTGTGAACAGGTTTACACAGTCAGTTAAAATTACTGAGAATATTACAAATACCGGAGTGTGAACAGGTTTCCACAGTCAGTTAAAGTTACTGAGAATATTACAAATACCGGAGTGTGAACAGGTTTCTATAGTCAGTTAAAGTTACTGAGAATATTACTGTTCCATTGTAACCAATGAACCCTCCCATACTTATTCATGTCTTCGTTTCTTCTCTCTCTCTTCAAGATCAAAAGTGATGTCCACCGTCTTGTTTCTTTACACGCAAGCGGACCAGCATCGCAGCCAGGAGCTGAAAGACTTCCTACAGGTAAAGCTGGGATAGTTGGTGAGTATCATTAGCGCGCGTGATGCCCTCGCAGACGATTCCACTCTCGAGGATGAGCTGTTCCAAAGCACATGTGTCGTGTTTGTGTACACGCAAGACATCGAGAATCATCTCCAAGATGGAGCATTTGATTTTGACGCTGAATACGTAGTATTCGATGGCAGCATCGTCAAAGCTTTTCTTGAACAGGAAGAAGTAGACCCGATCAGTGGTTGTACGACCGATTATCTAAAAGAATTTTCCATGTGAGTGAAACGCTGGAGTTGAGCGCCAACCCAAAAGTTGATCAGATTCTCGATACTATCAAGAGGATTGTTGAGAAAAAGAAATGACTTTATTACGTCCCACTAGTGACTCCAAGACGTACAAAGTAATTATTATGAGCAAAGCTGCAAAATTTGAATCAAATGGTGTAAATGTCATATTTTAACGTAATTAAAGGGACACTGTCCCGCCAAAATAACAAACTTTTGATTGTTGTATATCCACGTTATATCACCAAAATGCCACCAAATATACAACTTAACTGGATAAAAAGATTATATAGAGCAAAACAGAAGCAGTAGTTTGTTGATAACGTGTAGGATTGCAAGGATTAAAGTGGATTACAGTTCATGAAGTTTTATTTCGTGACAGGCGGTCAAGAAATCAAAATTACCATTCTTGTGGAATTTTGACTTGTTTGGTCGTTATTTCTTTACGTTCATCACTTTTGGCGATGTTTTCCTGTCTATTTTAAGAGCTTATAGGAAGCTCTGATGGCCATAACAATGAAAGCACATTAGTCAGCCGGGATAGTGTCCCTTTAAGTGCCCGACTTCAAATACACTGAAGCGTCCACACTAGTCGAGTATCATTTGAAAATGGCGTCCACACTAGTCGAGTATCATTTGAAAATGGCGTTTTCACATCAAAAGGTTTCGGTCTACATTAATGCTGTTTTCAATCGAAAACGCATTTTTTTTGCTCTGTTGTGGCCTTTCGTCTACACTTACGACTGCGTCTTCGACCATCGAAAAGGGGCCTTTTTGAAAACACTCTCCAGGGAGTTTTGTTTTCAATGAGTATTTGCTGAGATGCAATGTAGTGCATTTAAGGACAAAATGTTTAGACAATGTCATAGAAGTATTTCATTTTATTTTTTAGTCGTGATAACGCTTTGGCAATGTTACAATTATAGCCACTAATTGCCAACATCTTATTGCACAGCTATTTATACATACTCATCGTAACTAGGTGAATAACATAAATAAACTCAACAGTGGCAATTTGCTAGTTCTTTACAGCATTTTATAGTACTTCATGTCTCTTGTCATATAGTATCCTTTCAGAGGGGATGCTCACTTACTGTACACTGACCTGGATGATTGCTCTGATATATTTACTCATTAGGCCATTTAGCCTCTCTATCGAAGCGAGGCTTGGTGCGAAACCTTTCATATGCAAATAAAAGTTATTTGCATGTGAAAAACTCAATTTCATATGAAAGGTTTCGCACTTAGCCTCGCTTTGATAAAGAGGCTAAAGACAACTCGGAAATGGCCTAGATAGAACCCTGCTGTACAACAGTTTATGAGTGTACACGCAGAAAACAGGTATCCACGGAATTTGTCCCAGTTACAATGCAGATACACCACTGTGAAAACCACACATCATGGCATTGGTCAAGGGTTACTCCTTGAACTGCATGGCTGAGATGGGTTATGGTAACACACGTTCAGCTCCGTCAAGCTTCGTTGATTATTTTTGTTTGTCTTCATCAGGCAGAGATATTCTTTTTACGATCTTCCGCATAATATTTCTTTAAAAATAAAATAGAATAGGAAAATAAATACCTGAGCAACAAAACTACAGTTAAGCGGCAAAGTCTTGCTGCATGCATTACACCTGAAGCGAATTAGGTTCATTTCCTGTATTTACTGGTTTGACCTACACCGCGGTCAAACGTACGAAGCGTTTTTCGTTTTATTTAGTGGGATTTTATCTAATATTAAATGAAAATATGGGCAAGGATGTATAAAAAAAGTTAGTTGACGTTACTATCTTTTAATTTTTCTCAAAATGATGAGCTTTTTTCCGTTGAAAACTGATCAAACCCCTATGCGACTAGTCAAAATTATGTTGGCAAATGGCGCCGACAATTCCGTAGTTCATAATTTTTGAACGCTTAGAATTTTTTTGGTAAACTTTCAAAATGTTTGGTCAATTGACAGTGTATTAGCAATATATAAACTTTAAACAGTGAAAATGACAACCTTAACTTTTAAGTACTTTGCTTAACTTTTGCAAATCTCTCGTTTGACCACGGTTAAGATTTGACCATATAGTTCCCAGACGGTACATTACAATTCCCAGTTCCTCGGGTTGTTGTTCATTTATTACCATTACCATTATGATAGCAACTTATGAGGTATTTAGTAAACGAACCTAATTTCATCTAGCTTGTCCTCAATTGACTCCCAGGGCGATCTATCCTCGCTGTACTCTAACAAATCTACATGTAAAGAACACACATTTTCATTGATTCTGACGACTATATGGGTCGGCGAGGGAGCTTAATATGGTAGATCTTAATTACAAAATCAGGCCTAGAGGGGGATGACCAATTATAGAGGAGAAGCTTAATACACTTTCATGATTCTCTTTACAATGATTACAACCGATTATAACATACTTAAACTGATAAATGTTGTTTGAATAAACTTTAGTTTGAGTCCTACCTTTCGCTAAAGTCATCTCGTCTATAACGTCGTCTTCTTGGTAATAATTTAGACGTAAATTCTACAAAAGAGAGATGTCAAAACAAGCAAACATAATAAGCATCACACAACCGTCTGTCATTCAGAAAAAAAATCTTTTCTAGCAAATGAAAGAATCAACAAATTATTGCAATCAGCCACAAAGGATTAGGAATATGAATATGTGTGGAATAATCATAAATATGAACGGTGGATAAAGGAATATAATTATATGAGAGATAATTGTATTAAACTCTCGCAGTGATGCTAACAGAAAAACCTAAAAAAAAGGGAACCATGTGATTACTGGTACAATGCTCCACTCACTGGGCTATCAAGTCCAGCTATCCGGTCAATTGGTCAAGAGTGACAAAGGAGGGGCACGGATTGAAAAAAGTCGGAAATACGGATTGGAAAAGTAAGAGGTACGGATTGAAAAAGGACGGACATGGATTGAAAAAAGGAGGAGGCTCGGATTGAAAAAGGAGGGGGCATGGATTGAAAAAGGGGGGCATGAATTGAAAAAGGAGAGGGCATGGATTGAAAAAGGAGAGGGCATGGATTGAAAAAGGAGGGGCATGGATTGAAAAAGGAGAGGGCATGGATTGAAAAAGGAGAGCGCATGGATTGAAAAAGGCGGGTCATGGATTGAAAAAGGAGAGGGCATGGATTGAAAAAGGAGGGGCATGGATTGAAAAAGGAGGGGCATGGATTGAAAAAGGAGGGTCATGGATTGAAAAAGGAGAGGGCATGGATTGAAAAAGGAGGGGCATGGATGGAAAAAGGAGGGGGCACCGATTGACAAAGGAGGGGGCCTTACATGCGCCACTGATCACTGTTTTGTTGTGTGAGTGGTAGTTATGTTGTTTATCCAGTGACAAACTAAAAAAGAAAACTGATGAAACTGTGATTTGTTTTGGTGTAGATCATTGGCTCCAGCATGGGTTGACCAAAAAAAAAACACTTACAAATCTATGGAACCTGCTGTGTTCTAGTCGTGTTATAATCAACATTCTGTCCACATCATATTGGAGTCTGGCTGTTTTCTTGGCTATGGAGTATGTACTGCTCATCTGCGCAATCAAAATATTCAGTAATATGACCACAACAGCTGCCATGTAGATCAGTATCACAGTCACAGGAAGCCATCTTAAAAAACAAATACAAATGTGTGGTTATTAGATTAAATTACTTTGCAAAGTTTAATACAGTTCAAAAACAGAAAATGCAATCATCAGTGATAATTACTGCCATGAAACAGTTAGGGAAGAATGGAAAGTTATGGTCATATTTCAGATAGCTCAGTTGTATTACAAAAACTTGCGAACACGGCAGCCACCTCTTATAACTCCTGACCAATTAGGGGACAAGCGAAGAGAAGCAGCCGTATTTGCAAGCTAGTCTTGCACAAACCAAACCATGAAGGGGTATAAGTTTGTCTAGACTTGCCACAAGTCAACTGCGAAGCCCAAGAGAGTGCAACGAAGTCGCGAAAAGCGAGCGACGAAGTCGACTGCGAAGCCCAAGAGAGCGGACTTTGAGAAAGTCTAAAGTTTGTCCTACTTTTTGTCGCAATTGTCACAACACTGAAACAAATTTTGTTGTATAATATAAATTGCGTACAGTGAAACAAGACTATTAGATATAATCAACCTTGGTATATGCTGCGTTAAAATTAATAGACTTTTTCACTTGTTTCTTTACATCACATTCAACTATGCAACACTCACAACAACACTTGAAACCCATGCAATATGGACTGTAAAGGATGGCAAAACAAAACAAAGCATTGTACATTATAAGGAATATTACATTTAATTAACTCTTAAAAACATGTCTGTTTTTGTTTTCCATTGCACCCAAAGTTTAATTATATTAAAAATGTTGACTGTAGATGAAAGTAATATTATCATTACCTTAATTTAAGTGTCAAGCTGAAATAGCAGTTACAAGACTACATGGGACACTATAACACAATATTATTATTATGTGCCTGTAAAAATCAGCAAATAAATGTTCCTGTGAACTTTAAACATGTGATAATGGACACAAAGTACGTTAAAATTGACTAACAGCTCCACAAAAATCTGTTGGACTGTTGGTAAAGTGTCGGTAAACAGTTCACCAACATTTTACCGACAGTTGGCCAACAGTCTATTGACAGATTACCAACATATACTTTTCAACAGACCAAACTGATACAAATACCGGTAAATATACCAACACTTGTCTTACCATGTTAAGTTTGACAAAGGCAAAGACAAGTGGCCCAGCCGACATTTTTACCTGAGATTACTGCCAAAACTGTCAGTAAACAGTCGGCTGACTGTGAGTTGGCCGTAACGTATGTCAACCATTTGTCAACGGACTGTTGGTTGTTTGTCATTTGTCGATCGACAGATATTTTGGGGAGCTTAAGTCAAACTACACTCAGCTATTATATAAGGCCTTGTGTAACAATCAGAAATTTCTCTCTTAAAGGGGCATTGTCACGCAGATTTTGCTCTGTTTTGGTCAAAATACACTAAATATATGACAAAGTACCTTTGCTCAAACATAAAATTGCTTTTAGAACACCAAGAAGACAATATCAAGTGATTGAAATCTTCAAGGAAGAACAAACCATAATAAGTTTTTCTGCGATTTTCCACGACTCTTGAAGGAAATTGAAAAAATTGGCCAATTTTTTCAAGTTGCAATCCATTTCCATCCTGGCCATCCGTAGCCAAAGATAACGAATACTAGTTTCTGTGCACTGGTAGAGTATTTGTTACTGCGCCTTTCAATAACATGCGGAATTTGAAATTCAATTTTCTACCAACGGTTGCGTTTTACACTACCGTCAATCATCTTAGCTTACCTCTCAGGAAACAGATCTTCACTTCAATGAGGTCAAAAGGTCACGTCCGTGCATTATGATTGGTGGATTTCGATCCATTTTGTTTGTTTCTTTTTTATATGGTCCATTGGCTTTCATATAAATTATGATTGACGGCAGGGAATAACGCAACCGTTGGTGGAGATTTTAATTTCAAATTCCGCATGTTATTGAAAGGCGCAGTAACAAAACTGGACCATTATTTTAAGGTTTCCATTGAAACAAATATGTTTTTTGGCTTTTCAAAGTGTTACTAAAAATAGGTGACAGTGTCCCTTTAAAGCTGAATGACTTTGTATCAGGCATCTTACTTGTATCTTGTGTAATCATCAGCTGCTGGCTGTTGTTCCACAAGAGCTCGGACACCGCTTAGCATGACTTTATTAAACCCTCTGAGAGAAACAAAATGACAACTTACTGAGTCAACATATTCAGCTCAGCTCACAATCCAGTGCTGCACAAAGGAATGTTTCAAATATTAACCACCCAGAGCAATATAATTATTCTAATTTAAGACCACATCTCCCAGTTGGGCAGTTTCTTGGTGATAACTGCAGATGTTGCAATCACCAAATGACATAAAAGACAATAAACAATACCCACACCGCAACACAATTGCTATCCAGCAATAGTTTTTGCAACGAACAAGAAATACCCCAGTTGACGTCTACTTGTGTATTATCCAGGGACATAGGTGCAGACATTTGACATTTTGAGCCCGACTGTCCTAGAAATTTAATTTTGGATCTTTCAGGCCAGATCCACCAGCAGACTATTTGACCACCAGTACAAATCTGCCAGCAAATATGGATTTGGAGTCCCTTTCATCAATTTGGACACCTGGTGACATTTTTATTTGGAAGCATTTATTTTTTTTTTATTCCTCATTCTTAAAACATCATGCCCACTACAGTTTGTAAATAGCAAAATAACAAAAGAACATTCCTCATACTAAAAACATGTCACATGGATTAGAAAAATAACATCAACCTTCCCCATAATTATTAAAAAGTGCCGCACCAATTATTACAGAAGGAAATGAGCCAAGAAAAATACCCAGCTGTGAACTCAGTTTTACCCCCAAAATTGAGAAAAATGCATTTTGCAAGAGTGTACATTTTTCAAAATTTTCTGGCAAGAAGGCATGACCCCAGAACCCCATTGAAGGATCATGTCTTTTTTGGCAATTAAATAAATTATATGCTGCCTGCCTATTGAGGACAAATTCAAATTCCAGTCCATTAAAATTTTTAGCTGCATCCCTGAATGAGTAAAGTAAAATGCACCGCAAAATTACATTGGTGGACAAAATTTGTGAGAAGGATCCATATCTTCTAATGGATTTGGACAGGTGGGCAAAATATCTGCTGTGACATCCCATGGAGCATGCCTTATACATTTTGGTGGATGTTGGTCGCAAAATTGCAGCAGCTACTAACCATTTGTATCTGTATTTAGCAGAAAACCCATCTGGGCAACAAATAATGACACCTGTCCAATTTACAGGTTCAAACACTGATCCATTTCAAAGTTACATAATTTCATATGGGAAAATAGACGTGGTGTGGCTTGTATTATCATTATCCTGGCCGAATTACTTGAGATGAAGAAAAATATGATGTTGTTCATCCAACTGAGAGAAAAAAAGCAAACAAACAAACAAACAAACACAACAGACAGCTACTTTACCCAAAAACTTGAACAGCACTGGTTGCCCGTAGCGATAAGAAAAATGCTCCACAAAATGCCAGAAAAACAACCAAAAATACACAGGTAAAGCGAGTAATATCATGGTAAACAATCCTGGCTAACGTTTTGGTGTAAAGCCCTGTCGCCCTAAAAAATAAAACAAACAAACTTGTAAGTGAGATGAACTTCACGAGTCATGCCAGCCATACAAACACCAGCACAACTCTCATATAAAAAGATGGAGATCCTCCTTGGAAACGATGTTGGTTGAAATTGAATATATTGTCCACTTTAAAAAAAAAAAACAGTAAATATGCATTGTACTCTCCTGTATACAGTGGTGGTGGCTTGAGACTGCTCTAAAAATGTTTACAACTTTAAATGTACCATAATTTTTAGATTAAAAGTGGACAAGGTTTTCGATTTCAACTAACAGCATTGTGGGCTTCGTGTATGTGAACAATTGTTGGTTATGCAATTGGATAAGCAATTTACATGCGTTTTACATCTAAAATCACTACGAAAAAGAACTTTTCAGTCTTAAGGTTGTCAGACACGACGGGTCAATAGCAGGGGCGTGTTGCAGCGACATGTAGCAGCGACAAATTTGTGTAGTACACACTGAAGGACATGTAGCAGGGAAAAAATCATAGCGCTTGCACACCACATGAAAATGTTGCGAGGACATGTCTCAGGGACATGTTGCAGCGACACGTCCCCTCGTGTGAACTGATCCTATCATGATGGTGCAACACAAATTTTGGGGACATTTTGTCCCCGTGCCGTGTCCCATGAAATTCAACAAGTTGAACACTGGGAGACATGTCGCGGGGACAAAATGTGGCCAAGATTGGTGTTGCACAATAATTATGATAGGATCAGTTCACAAGAGGGGATGTGTCGCTGCAACACGTCCCTGAGACAAGTCCCCGCGACATTTTGATGTGGTGTGCAAGCGCTTTGATTTTTTCCCTGCTGCATGTCCCCGCTACACTCCCTGCTGCATGTCCCTCAGTGTGTACTACACAAATTTTTGTCGCTGCTACATGTCGCTGCGACATGTCCCTGCTACATGACCCCTCGTGTCTGACCACCTTTAAAAAGTCCGAAGTGCGAAATCCCTTCTGGGCTTTCATAGGCAGAGTGCGGCTGAGACCAAAAATCAAATAGAACAATCTGCAACGAACACGTAACGCACAAACGTGAGCGTTGTGTTTACAAATTTTAAAAGTTATAGCCTCAAATTGTCAAAATACCTGTATTAAAACAGTGCTCACTATCTTTGACAGACTTTTTTGACGCTTTTAGCAATGAACAAACACCAAAGACGAACGAAAGAAGCCAAAGAAAAGTGTCTGGGAGAGGAGGGGGAAGAATCCTATATGAAAATAACGGGGGTGTTCCGTACCTTTTAGGGGTCAAAAATTGTAGATTGCATGGTACTGTTTAGACTACTATAATCTAAAATGACCACCGTTAGAATTATCGGGGTACCTTTTAGAGGGTATTGAGCGGAAAAAAATATGACGGATAAAAATCATATTGAGCCACGCCCATCAAACGAGATTCTGGTACCTTTTAGGGTGTTTTTCAAAAATTTCCAACAAGCACCCCCGTCATTTTTATATGTGAGTCGCGATTCGGTGCGATGAAAACTGTTTTTCTTTTTTTTTGACGCAAGATGATTAATTTTGATGGATAGAAGCAAAGTCTAGATCATGTTTCGTGGAGCCAATCCTCTGATCTGACTTAAGTTTCTATTATAATTTTTTTTTCTCCAAAATTTGATCTTCAAAACTCGGGGTGCCGCTTATCTGCGAGTGCGGGTTTAATCTGCTTTTAACAGGAGCCCAGGTTTTTTATCAATATGGTAACTGTGTTTCTTAAAGTTGTTACAAGGGAACTTGTGATTTCTTCTTACCTTGTAATACATGAATATTTGAACAGTCGTAGAACATTAAAGAAAAATCCAAGAGAAGCTACCACCCACTGTGCATCATGTCCAGAGAACCGAAGAGGGAACACAGTCAGAATAAGAATCAAACCAAGCCAGTCAAACAAATTGTAGTAAAACTGGGATCCTTTGAAGTAGCTCAAGCGTTCCCTGTATAAACACAAAGCAAAATATGAGACTTCATCCACCACCCAAAATACAGACTGGATATCAATGCAATCAACCACCTGCAGGAAATTGGGGACAAGCATGTCATGACCAGTTATTAATAAATCAATGTTGATTTGGGATTTAAAATACCACCATATAGGACACTAGCGTACATGAAGTTCACCTTATATAGCTAAGCTTTGCATACACCGGAGCGAAAGTTTGGAATTTATTACCAGAAGAGATAAAATCTGAAAAGTCCGCGAGTGCATTCAAAAACAAACTAGCATCTCAATCTCCCTATTGAATTTTAGTATTTTTCCGAATTATTGCTCTGTTTTAACCGAAATACTTATTTTATTCATAGTTAATATACTGATGTAAAATATTGTAATTAGTATATGTAGTTATATATTTTCACGGCTTTTGTGAAAAACAAAAGTGCAATTATTTGTAATTTTTGACAAAGTCACCGTGGGTAAATAAAGTTTTTCTATTCTATTCTATTCTATTAACATCACAAGTCAAGCAGGCAACACCCGAGGAAAGTCTGGAGTTTGTGAGGTAAATTTGTAAAATTCCCAGCTGACTGGCAGGGCACGAGACTAGCTTTCCAGCTTACTAGCCTAGTGGCTAGTGACTGAGGTTTGATTTCACTAGCCAAAATAAATTTTCACTATCCAGACTTGTATGGGGGGAGGGGGAGGGGGAGATGGGGGGGAGATGGGGGGGGAGGGGGAGGGTGATAGGGGAAGTTACAGCGACAGTTAAAGGGGTCAAAATAATTACAAGACAAAAATCTCTGAGATGTTTTCTTTTTTCAGTTTGATTCTTTGTTTTGTTGCTTTTGTAACAGAAAAGGAAAACTGTTCTTTATAGCATTAAATGATATGATACCATGAAACCATTTACAGTTTAATATGTTTTAGTTTCTGTTCCCCCAATTTACTTAAATTGCGATTTATCAGAGATAATTCCAGTTTCATTTCCGTTCGGTGCATTACCATTTTCACTAACCAAAATGGTTAGTGAAAGCCAAAACCTTCTAGCCAAAACTGAATATTTACTAGACTTTGGCTAATATTAATTAGTCTTGATCCCTGCTGTGAGCCACAGCAGGGATCAAGCCGCTTATGCATGTGCTTGTGCATGTGCTTGTGCAAGCTGCTTGTTCATGTGCCACATGCACATGCTGGCCACATCAGCCGTTTGTGCATGTGGCCAGCATGTGACTTACGGTTTCATGGCCACTAGAATTTTGTAGGATCTGTTTTGTATAAACTACCAAAACCATTATGTTAGAGCAGTTTTCAATTGAGTGTCGTAAAACCAAAACCAAAGTAATTACTTTGACCAATCACAGCAGTCGTAAATAATCCAATGAACCAATCAGAGCTCGAAGCAATTACATGTCGGCAGCGCCAAGCGCGGGAAAACGCGTGCGAGCAAGTCACGATTGGTTTTGGTTTTACTTCTGATTGGTCGAGAAAGTGGCGCGAGATTTTTTAGCCAATCACAAAGCGTAGAAATGCAAAACCAAAGCAATTGTGTGATTACTTTCGACACTCAATTGAAAACTGCTCTATATTTACAAAGTCAATAATTACAAGACAAGGATGATGGTGGCTAGTTGTCAAGATGGTATAATTACTTACTTCTCCATCTCGCTGATTTCATCAACAATGTAGCCAACAATGCAGAATACAACAAAAATCTCGCAGATCATTCTCAGCGAATCACCATTGTCATGGTAATGTGTAGGATCATTTTTTGTTGAGCCATACAGCAAGGCAAATGACAGCAGCAACAAAAACATCACATACAGGCCTGTCAAGACACTGAAGTAAATCGCAATTGAAGGGGTGAGTGGAATAAAGCCCTTAGTGACTTCTGATCAACTGCTAGATTCTCCTTCCTTGGAGGTCTTGGAGAGTGAGGATATCTATGTTGATGTTGAATTTCTCTGTACCAGTGTTTGTGATTTTAAAACACTTAATTGACTTTAATCTGCATTTTATTACCCCTTCTCCTTAATTTATATATTTCTTTCCATTATTAATTTATTTATATGATTGTTGTTGTAACTAATAATAAATTATCCATTCCTTATTTTCTTATCTATTGTTATTTATTTATTTTATAGTGAGCTTCTGTAACTGTTTAGTGCATAGCAACCCGCCACGATTAACTCTAGTTATTTGCGGGTTGCTACTATATTTTGTTTTATTATTTGAAAAATAAATCGTTGTTGTTGTTGTATATGCTCATGTAACAAAGGGAGAATTTGGCTTCAGATCAGGAGTCACTTAGGGTCTTATTCCAAATAACGTTTGGAATAAGGCACTATAATGACTCCTGATCTATAGCCAAATTCTCCCTTTGTTACATGAGCATATACAAGACAAACTAGAAGGAGAATCTAGCAGTTGATCAGAAGTCACTAAGGGCTTTATTCCACTCACCCCTTCAATTTCACAGTATATTCAATTAAATAATTTTCGCTAAATAATTTTTCCTACAGTCCCACAAAAACCAAATCCCACCGAATGTTTATTAAATTTTTACTTTAAACCCTCATTCAATTAATGCAACAAGTTAATAACGTAAACAAAAATATCACCTGAACCAGAAATGAGCATATTTTTTCCACTTCCTTTTAACAAGCTGTCTTACAACAGGATGTTGAATGGCTTCCTGCATTCAGTGAAAAAATAAAATAAAATGGTAAAATTTAACTACAGAACTTTTAGTAGCAGAGATGCAGTGGTGTAGTTGTGTGCATTGGCCATTCAACCTGAAGATTGGTGGTCTGTCAGCCGTACTCACTCAGTTATCATTAATTTTTGTTTAACACCTTAACAAGGAATTTTGCTCCACATTGTCTCTCTTCACCCAAGTGGATAAAATAAACTGATATACAGTCAAACCGTAGTGATCACCATCAATCAAGCAGTCACCCTCTATTAAGCATCCACCCCCGAGGGGGAGACTCCAATATAAAAATTACGGGGGTGCTCATCGTACCTTTTAGGGGTCAAAATTTGCAGATTGGTACTGCTTACTGTTAGGGTACTTAAATCTAAAATGACCACAGTTAGAACTATCGCGGTTCCATTTAGGCTATAAAACCAAAAAAATATGACAGAATATGACATTGTTGTTTTAGAATTGGTACCTCTTAGGGGTAAAAATTATTTTGCGCCACCTCCATCAAACAAGATTTTGGTACCTTTTAGGGTGTTTTTCAAACATTTCCTACGAGCACCCCTGTCATTTTTATATTGGAATCCCCAACCCCCCCCCCCCCCCCCCCCCCCGGCAGTCACCCTCTATTAAGCATCACTTAACAAATCCCTGGAATTAAATCGCCCCACATATTTACAGTTAACTTGACCTCTTTTAAGCAGTCACCTCTATTAAGCCGTCAGTTGGCTATACCCCGAAGGTGACAGCTTAATACAGGTTTGACTGTAAATAGATTCAGGCAATTACACAATGCTGACGTAGGGTTAACCTTGCAATAGACTATATACAGTATATTGCTCCCCATCCATGGACAGAAGAAATTTTAAAATATTCTTAGTCATGTTACATGACGTACTTGGCTCATGTGGAAGTCACCATCTCATAGTCACTCTGTTTTATTAGTTTTGTTTGTTTTTTTTGCTTTTTGTTTAAATTTTTCTTTGGTTTGAAAATTTGCAAACCAGTTTAATTGTTATTTTCCTTTGTCTCACTCATCATTACAGTAACTTTAATCTGAGACAATGGAAAAAAAGTCATAAATCAAACTGGTTTGAATTTAATAATTTTATTTTCAATACAAAGAAAAATTTGAACCACACATGCAAAAAGCAATATTAAGGCCCCCCTTTCTCCCTCAGCCAAAGGTTAAGCAAGTGAAACATGCAGGGCATGAAAAAATTGCACTGGACTGGCACACTTCCTTACAGCAGCCACTTTTCACACATGATCTGTGTTTCACCTGTTCAGTTAACCTGGGAGAAAAGAGGGACTACATGTATTTCCTTTATCCTTTGCTTGGGTTCAGTGCATTTAATCAAAGCACCACTGCTTAGAGTGTTGTGACCTTAAATTTAACTAATGGGTTGGTGTCAGGATCTCTCTCAGGGAGCATTTTAGTCTAAACAAAAAATGTGGCAGACCCAAGCACACCTCCTTAATTAAGCCATCTCATTCAGGAATTATTGAAAGGCCTGTTATGGCGGATGAAGGATAAAGGTACACTCTGACTAGAGCAAGCTATAAAAAAAGCAAACAGTAAAACAAAAGAGTCAAGCACCAGCGAGGATAACAAACACAAACCTTATTTGCACTGTTAGCTATAGAGAAGAGACATGACTTAGACTTCCAGTTGAACGCACCATCAGTGGGACCTCGACCACAATCATCACCATCAATAATTTTGTAGTAAAATTGATATGTTATGGGATCACTTGGCTCAGAGCTCCATGCTAGCTCAAGGTCCTTCTTCATTTGGGATGAATAGTTGTCTTTATACTTGGGTAAGTGTCGCCAGTCAGGGCGCACCATACAGTTAAGGATGGCAACAACAGTTTTCTTAAAAAAAAAAGAAAATTTTGAATCAGCACAAAATAATTCATTTACTGCAGCTGTAACATTGTTACTTTGAAGTTATAAATTACAGTGCAACCACAAAAAGAATGAACGTTGAAAATTTGTCTGGAATGTTTATTGTTGCTGTCAATTAGATTCAAGAACTGGCAGATGAAAAGCCGACAAATTGTTATCTATTTTATTTTCATGACTTTTTCTTTCAAAACATTGTATTTATTTTAATTTTTGAGTTAATTAGAAACTGCGGAATCAAAGAAAAGTAAACTGCAAGAGTTTTATTTGCACTGTTTTCTTCACGCGCATACAACATGCAGCCTTCATTATCTGCTATTTTTATTGAAGCATTGTCGCTTTAGAGAGAAAAAATACAGAATGACAAAGTACTATTAAATTTATTGTTTGCGACATATGCAACCAAGGCAACTGGATAATATTCACTTTGGTGCTTCGTTTGAGCCAGGCCAGTGCATGGGATCATAGCAAACAACTGAAATAATATAATAATTAATTTTTTAACCGGCAGGATGTCAAAAGAAAGTCCGACCACAAAAACAACAGACAGTGTGTCCAAAAAATTGCTGACAGGGTGAACTTGAAAAACAATTCCTGAGCACAAGAATTGAATGTGAAAGGTGATATTGATTTATAAAACAAGCAAGGGAAAATTTAATGTATTTAATTTTGTGTGGTGTCTGCATGGCTATTTCTGAAAACACTTTTTTCTCTGTACTCAACAACCAAATAAATAACAAACAAATGCATGCAAGGAAAACAAGGGACCTGTTTTGAAAAAAAAAAGTCGCAAAACTGATTGAAATCATAAACCAATTACAATTTGTCAGCTTTTCGTCTAGTTCGGTTCATGAATCTGATTGGCTAATTATTTTTAACACTGTGACAATTACCAGACATATTTTTGGCATTCATGCTTTCTGTGGTCGCACTGTAAAATTATCGAACAAATTACCGTAAGAGAATTGACAACAACCAACCAGTAAAAATCAGTAAATACCACGACTGTGCGTCCCAGAATTAATAATCAGTTTTTTTCAATATTATTCCTGAATTTTCACTGATCCCTGCATTTAATGCTTTTGTGAGAGTCAAGTATTCTGAACCCTGATGACTCTAAGCTCACCTCACCTGTAAAATTATAATAATATCGGTGTGTAATCTATGCCAGGCAACTATCCTTTTTTCTTACATTGCAAACACAAATATATTGCCATAAAAACTACAGCATTTTTATTTAACATTTTACATTTAACATACACTCTTATCACTACTTTAATAGTGAAGGACATAAAACGGATACAAAGGAAACTATAATCCTACATCAATGACATTAACCCTGCAGGCCTGTACCTGCATGTAGGAATGTTCCACAAGCTCTTGAAAGCTGATGGGATTTTCTTGGAACTCACAACTAAACAGTCTCAGGACTCTATAAATAAAGAATAACAAATTTAAAGATAGTATTGTTATTAATTATCACAGACTTTAAAAAATCAAAATAAACTACATTTAATTTATTATTTTTTTCCTTGCTCTGATTAGATATTGTTCTTTTTTATTTACCACCTCATGTGCTCTACAAAACAGCACTTGGTAGTTAAAGCTGATTTAAATGTTATAGCTAGCTTCTGTGACATTCAATTCTATGTTTCTTATTTATACAGTCACTGTCACTCCCACCATAATTGTTTAATTTTTGGTATCCATGCAATTCTTTCAGTACAACAATAATATTGGAAACTACTATACACTAAGATGCTACACGTTGCTTAGTAAGGAAGAATTGCTGAATATTCCAAATACCATTCCAAATGCCATTCTCAATGCAAGGATCAGACTTGAGCACTAGAATCCAATCACCTATCCATGGAAACTATAATGTTATGATGTCATTTGTGATGAGTATGATTGGAGATATACACATAAAAAAACCTGCATAACTCAATAGCATTATTTTGAATTGACGTCATGGTTGCAGCGCGCAGGACATGATGGAATTGAAATGCAGACAAACAAGAAAGCACTTTCATGTGTTTTGTCTTCAGTTGTTTTCCTGTGCAATAGTGTTTTGTTCCATAATCCTTTTTGCCATTCGTCAAAAATAACTAACATCGAGAAGCAAGTGAAGCGAAGCAGTCGAATTGAAATGTTTGTCCGCATTTCGATCCCATGATGCTTTGTGATAGTCTATTTTTATCATTCGGGTAAAATGCTATTTGTTAAACTTTGGCATGCATAAGTTCATACAGTCATGTACCTTTCAGGCTTCATGTTCTCTATCAAGAAAGCAGACACATCATCATTGGGCCTCATTAAGGACAACTCAACAGGAAGGCTTCTGCGATTCTGATTAGCAGGATGTGGATTTGTTGTGATATATAACTGTCCTGGGTAGTGACACAAAATGGATTGAGCAACAGTTGTGTAGTTTAACTCTGCCGCCAAATGAAGTGGTGTCTTCCACGATAGTTCATCTTTGTCCTTAAAGTACTTGTATTTCTTGGCACTGTCTTTACTGAGGATTATTGTAACAAGACGATTTATCTTGAAACACAATAAACAATAGTCTAAATTAATCACCAAATTAAACACATCAGTCATTTATTGTAATAACTGTTGCCTAGTTAGCTTGACAGGGTGGTGCCAATCTGCAAATAAAGGGGGAGGGATGGGGGAGGGATGGGGGAGGGATGGGGGAGGGATGGGGGAGGGGTGGGGTGGGGTAGGGGAGTTGGGAGGGAGATACAGTAACAAGACAGCAGTCATAGTATGGCTTGAGCCCCATAATATCAAAAGTAAAATAACATTCTGTTATACAAAAAAAAAAGAAAAATACAGTGAAATGGAGCCAAATTTAGGCATTGCTGCCCCAATCAATGTCCCCATCCCCACTATTGAAAAATACCATGAAATTCTGAGGAATCTTGTGTTTCATGCCTTGACACTAGTTTATAAAAAAAGACTAGCTGTTTGAAGTTGTCACTCAAATTGATTTACAGAGTATTACTACTCCCCCCTGGATGGAAAGCCAGTCCATTGCAAGGGTACCCCCCCCCCCCCCAGCATTATGTTGCCGATACCCATTGATTCATACAACTGGGTGGAGAGAGACAACATGGAAAAGTTTCTTGTCTAAGGAAACAACACAATGACAGAGACCATGCTCAAAACCGGTTGACCTTCAGGTTGAAAGTCCAATAGTAATTATACAGTTTGTTAATAAAATTGATATTTGACCACGCCCACAAAGTATTTCTGCATCAATAAACCTGGGATCAATTCAATAAAACTTAAAATTATAAGTGGAATTCACAAGTGTTGCCAATGTTTCAGAGGTTGAAATCAATAGCTACACTCGTAAATTACACTCGTACTTTTTTTTAATTGACCCCTGTACTAAGCAACCAACCTGCATTGAGCAGCCACTTTCCAAGGTTCCGAGGCTAGGGTGGCCGCTTAATACAGGTTTGACTATACAGTACCGAGTCACATGCATTGCAGCATTACACTCACGTAACACACATGCAGTACCTCAATTTACATGCATTTTACATGCATTTGACGTGCGTGTAACACGCAGTTACACGCAAGTGCGTGTAACAAATTACACACAACTGCGTGTGTAACAAATTACACGCAGCAGAAATGAAATTTTGTGTAATATTACATGAAATCCTTCATTTACACAATTAAGTCATGTAAAAGTGCGTGTAATGAACGCAAAACATTTGCCGTACATGTATCATTCGAGGACTTTGTGCCGACTCTGTTTCAGCCGTTTGTACTCTGAACACTTTTTAATTTGCTTTTATGAGTGCTTCCTGTCATGAATGTTTCTGTACTTAATTTATAGACAAATACCCATTACTTTCGTCCATCCTTTGTATCATTTACAGCATAATTCGGAAGAAATTCATTTTAGTTTGACCTTTATAACAATTATTTTCTGAAGTATTCTTATTGTTCATTGATACTAGAGTCCATAATACACAATCTTGGAAAGTCTGCTAATTGTGCAGTGTTGGGGTTTCACTTCCTTTCATTGTGTATAGGTCGCTTTTCAAATTTTTGTCAAACTACATGTACATGCGTTAGAATAACAAAATATGCGCATTTGGAAAACAAAAGAAATACATGCATACACAATGTAACTGGGCTTTTCTATTACACGTGCATGCGTATGCACACGTTAAATGCGTGTACTACATGGACTTTACAGGCATTTTACGGGCGTGTAGGTGCTACCAAGGAATGGGGGAAGGGCAGTGAGGCATAAATTTGGCTCCATTCCACAGTTTGGTGGTTTTCATAGCAACATAGACACTGATACCTGAGACTCAATTAATCTTGGATTTTCACAACACTTTTCACTTGCAGGCCATTTCTTGAGAAGCACAAGGAGAGGGTCATCACAAATTCTCCTGCCACCATCTTCATATCTTTCAGTCAGTAGTTCAACTTTGACTTCATCAGCTGCACTGCTCCAAGAAATGTCCTCTGATGAGCAATACTTGTCTCGAACCTGTATAGAAAGAATTAATACTGGTCTGATTATTATGTATCTCCTCAAAAGATGTACATCTTACAATAACATTGCACATGTACACATGTATACCATATTTCCTCAAATAATAGCCATCCTTTGATTAATCGCCCCCCTGGAATAATCACCCCCCTTTGATGGAAATACATGTATTTTATATAATCGCCTTCCTCGATTAATCGCCCACCATCCCCTCGCATCCTCCGAATAAAGTTAAAAATTCACTTCTTTTATAAAAAACAATTGCTACAATTACAGAAAAGTTACAAAAGCACAGTTTTCATATAGTTTTCATATAATGACATTAGTGTATTTCTCTATTTCTTGGAGCTCTCCAATTAGCAGGTTAGCACTTCTAGCGAGCAGTAGTTGAAATAATCCCCCCCCCCCCCCCCCTTGATTAATCACCTCCCCTCAAACAATTGCCCCCTTATGGAGTGAAAAAATTAATTGCCCCTGGCTATTATTCGGGGAAATACGGTACCAGTATAGAGAGTGAATGCTGCAGAAAATAGGATAAACAAAAGAACATTTCTTTACCAATTGAAGGTGGTACTGTGTGACAATTTTCTTTTGTCTCATACAGCTTTATTGCATGGTAAACACAATGGTGCATAATGACATGCTAGTACTATCAAAATCACTCAACTGTTAGCACACCGGAAAAAACGATTGAAAGCATTTGAATTTTGGGCTTGCTCACGTGACCATTTGGATTGCCTGAATTGGTCATGTGCTATCTACTGTATATCTTTATGTGGGCAGAACAACTTTGCCTGAAATGAATGCTAAAACACGGAGTGAGCACCAAAGGAAGGCAAACGGGTGCATTTGATCGCTTCATTGGCAAAGGTCTTATTTTAGCACCTTGAGAGATTCCCACAAGTTTGATTTGTAGAGTTTAATGGTGAGAAATTTATTTGGAGTGCTGGTGAGAAAGGATTTTTAATCGAAGATGGATACAGGAGAGAATTTCAGAAAGTTAATTTTATCTATTGATTTTTACTTCAGAATTTGTTTCTTCACTTGTAAATCTGAGTTGCATCGGGCACAATTAGATGATGGCAAAAACTACTCTGCTGGCGAGCTGAGAAGTCTTGAGCATTTTCTGTTGTTTACATCTCCAGGGAGCATTATTCGTTACGGTTGACCGGTCATGCATCAACGGTAATAATATTCAAATGTAAACTGACAGTACGTAGAAAATTAATGTAGTAATGACAGTCTAAAATAAAAGAAAACACACAAAAACAAGATGCAATGTCTTGAATATGAACTAAATCTTTGAAAGAAATCATCTTGAAGATTATTTTGAAGACAAAATCATCAACAAAATTTTCGGTAGCCTGCGTAGCAAGCATTCCCGTACGAACGAATTTTTTCGCATTCTGGCCGCGCGAAAATTGGGGCGAGAGCAAAAAATCGGAGGACGGGAGTGGGAGTGGGAGTGGGAGTGGGGAGATGAGGGAACGCTTGCCTGCAAAACCCACGATTTTGAAAAACGCCCACCTATTTGGTTAGTTTCTTGGTGTTGCGGATGGTGTGATCACCAAATGACGTAAAACAAAAGATTCAAAAGACACTGAACAATACCCACACCACAACACAAAAGCTAACCAACAATGACTTCCGCAACACCAAGAAACACCCCCTATTTGTCACGGTTGATTTCATTTGCCGATTGACAGCTTGTCAACAAATAAGCCAATTACAGATTACCGGATGTAGAATTTTACTTCCTTCAAAAGATAATTGATCACAAGTCACGCTCAAAATATTTTGCGCTAAAATTTGATAGCTACTTGTCAAACCTGTCACTCAAGGTGACCACACCGCACCAATCAGGAGCCCCGTTCGTGGACGAACGGCGTTTTTCAAAATCGTGGGGTTTGCAGGCAAGCGTTCCCTCATCTCCCCACTTTTACCCCCGTCCTCCGATTTTTTGCTCTCCGTCCCAATTTTCACGCGGCCAGAATGCGGAAAAATTCGTTCGTACGGGAACGCTTGCTACGCAGGCTAAATTTTCGGCTATAATTTTGTCTTACGTACAGTATACTCTTTCAAATCGAGCGAGGAAATTTGATCATAATTCCGTTATGGTCTTTAATCACGCCGATTACAGGTATTTTGCAGTTTACAGGTATGTCTTGCATTTAGCTTGTTTAATTGTTCACAAATCAATCTCCTGTTTGAATAAATAAACAAAAGTTCTCTTTCCCCTTCTACTGCGTGACTGTTTATTATGACCAGATCTGATCAGTTAGGAATAATGTCACGTGACCAATCTGGGTGCTCCAAATGGTCATGTGAGCAAGCCCAAAATTCAAATGCAATCGATTGTTTTTTTTTTCCGGGGTGCTATAACAGTTTAGTGATTTTTGGTAGTATTTTTAGCGAAATGGCACTTTTGCTGTGTGAAAATGTACACTAGAAATATAGAATCCCACTTTAAATCTTCTGCTTTTTTAAACAAAACTCAATAAAAAATGCCAGTGAGTGTAAAGACTGAATGTTTCTTTTGCCATCTGTAACACAACAAGCCTGATTTTAAACTGATAGTGTATGCAAATGTTGAAATCTGGAAATTAATCGTCACCAAGAATCGATGATCATTTGACATTCCTTCTAATTTATAACAATCTGAGACTAAAAAGTGCTGTGACATGTGCAGGATAAAAAGAATATTTCCTGGGAATATTCACATAACACCAAGATGGTCAAAGGTGCTTTGATCCATGTAACAAAACTGTTAAACAAAAATTTCATGCCAACAGAGAGCAGTGCATTTTGGCTGAACACGGTGCATTCTGGTTTAAAAATGCAATGCATTCTGGTAAAAAGTGATGAATTCAAGAATTCATCCTAGCTTACATACTTTCTCTAAAATCCAGATTATGTTGCTGCTCGCTCGCTCGCTCGCTCACTCGCTGCGCTTGCTCCGCAGAAATTAGAAGACGACTAAACTAGAATATTTGAGAAATAATTATTAAAAACATGTACACTTTAGTTATAAGTGTTGTTTTTCTGAGTGCAATTTTTGTACCAGGTCACATAAATTGCATCTTCGAATTGCTTGTGTAAACTTAAGCAACGATTTTGGTGTGAATTGGGCATGATTTGTACACAATGGCATAGAGGTTTCGAAGTAACTTATTTTTTTGGAATAGTATTCCACAATTAATCAGAGACAAACCATCTGGAAAGATGTTTACAAAAGCACTTTTACACTGGTGCCTTACTCAATAGTAATGAAATATCATCTCTTTTGACATTTACCAAGCTATTTTTATAAATTTCCCTTTACTTTTTTCCTAAAATTTACAAGTTTTTTTGTTTATACTGATATAACTTTAGGGGGCACAATATTAGTTTATCTAGACGTGCTCCTCTCCTCTCCTTCCTTATATAATGTGATTTAATTTAATTATTATCATCTGTAAAGGTTTGGAGAAAAAATAAATGAATGAATGAATGAACAAAGTAACTGATCAATGGCCAATGTCTGTTTACTGATCCATTGATACATTGATTAAGCTTAATTTTTAATCAATAATAATTTAATGATTACATTTGATAGACACAAAAAACATTGTCATTGACTTTCATTGATTATTGACTCGTTGATTATTCAAGCCCTGTATATCTATCAGTGTTAAGTCCCGTGGCCTAACAAATTCAAACGGCCTATGGTCAAGTCTATGCTCAAGTCTTTAGTATGTTCTTTAAAATGAGCTCAAGCTTACCTTTCTTCTGAATATTTCATTGAACTCGTCCAAACAATCTTCTAAAGTTCGACTTTCTTCCGCCGGAAGATTCCTCTTCTGTTTTTTCCTTCGTCAGCGCTTCCATCTTCGCTGTTTTTTGATTCAGCTTCTTTGATGTCGTCCATTGATAAAGAAACATACGAGCCTTTTCCCTCCGGCTTTGCGACCGCCATTTTGGTCAACCGCAATAAATAATGCTCTCCGATGAACCATTTGCTACCTTAAACGCACATCTAAACCACACATCTTGTCGTACATTTTCAAAATGGAGTGAATTGAATTTATTTAGTCACTCCCAGGACACCATGTTAAAGAACATGACTAGCTTGACGGCCTAGCTCCTTGCTGCAGTTCTCATGTCCAAGGATTGGCGTCACAGGTTACCAACTTTTGTTCGTGTGACATTCTTCTCGGCCTAGTCTCCCACGCAGCCGTTATTTGTCTCGTCACGCAACGCTCCTCCCCACTAAGTTAGTGGGGAGGAGCGTTGCGTGACGAGACAAATAACGGCTGCGTGGGAGACTATTCTCGGTCGGGAGGTAGAGCGGGATCTGGCAAGACTGGCAAGGGAAGGGGGATGTGATGACCGTTGGTGCGAAGCGACGGCAGAAAGCCGTGAAAAGGTAAACAATAAAAGATGCAAAATTCATTTCAAACTTGAGAGAAAATATGAGAGACTCGAGAGGCGTGTAATATGAGAGGGACGAGAGCGCGATAAAAGACTCTAGTAGTACCACAGGTAGCCCAAGCTCAAGTAATGTTTACAGGTAACTGTTGCATAATAGCGAATTTATAAGGGTTTGTATGGGGAAAATTCACTTCCAATTTGAGGGGAAAATTCACTTCCAATTTGAGCGTAAAATTAGGAACGATATTAGAATAAAACTGGCTCACCTGAACTTCTTTGTGTGTTTACTTGTGTCTTGAGTGGTTTGGGGTCGATTCGAAGCGATTCCAGCGAGTTTTAGTTCAAATGTCTCTTCCTCCCTAAAAGAGAGACAAGGTCGTTTCCACTCAAAGCAACCAACGTCATTGTGAAAACTCATAAGCCACAAAACCGTCTAAAATAGACATCATTTGTGTCCAAATTACATAAAAGACACAACGAAAACACAATGTTGAGATAAGTGCTGGGTTCTCACTAAGTTTTGGAGTAGACGGTTGAGATATAATAGTAGGCGGCTTCATTCAGGTTTGTTTAACGCATATTAAGCCTTTTCACTGAAAAGTAGGCGGCTCAAAATTTGAAGTAGCCGGCACTTAATGAGAACCCTGTAAGTGAATTTTTATTTCTGCATTACTGCGCCTTTCAATAACATGTGGAATTTGAAATTCAAATTTCCACCAATGGTTGCGTTTTACACTGCCGTCAATCATCTTAGCTTACCTCTCAGGAAACAGATCTTCACTTCAATGAGTTCAAAAGGTCACATCCGTGAATTATGATTAGTAGATTTCGATCCATTTTGTTTGTTTCTTTTTTACATGGTCCGTTGGCTTTCGTATTAATTATGATTGGCAGCTGGGAATAATGCAACTGTTGGTGGAGATTTGAATTTTAAATTCTGCATGTTATTGAAAGGCGCAGTAAAGCTTTATTTTAGCATATATAAGACTAAAATAAATTTCCCATACAAAGTCTATAAATCATTTGTTTTGAATAAGCTTGGGCTGCCTGTGACCTAACCTGAGATTGGGATCAAATAAACAGATATTGGTAGTAGTAATCATAGATTATAGTGACTGGGGGTATATTTAAAACTTAGTCACTCATTTTAACCAGCAATCATTTGGAGCATGGTGTTAAAGTCAAGGAAATATGGTAATAAATATTGATTTAATATTTGGAAAAAATAATGACATTTATTTTTTAGTCACAACATTTAATTATAAATTATGTACAAATACAAGAATAAAGCAAACAAGCTGCACATTAAAGTACTTTCCAGATATACTGACTGTCATTAACTCTAAACTGAAACTGATCGTATTTCACAGTCCACTTTGGCTACAAATATTTGTCTATTCTAACCAATCACAGCTAAAGTCACCAAAACAATATTACAATGTGCATGCAGCCTTCCATGTATCAGAATTAATTATTTCAAAAGATTTATGCTTTAAATAAACTCCAGTTTTGGGGCCATCAATCACTGATCTGGTTGAAACACTTTTCCTGGAGTCTTTGCAGTTATAAACTTCATGTCCTCTTCACTGTAAAAAAAAATGAAAAAAAAAAGGCACAAAAGAAAAAATGAGCTGCATGAGCTCACTAAAGTGCATGTTTATGAATTTTAATGTTTAGGTTCAACACATTACTTCAAAATCCAAATTTGTCACCAAAACGTTTCGTTTTCGTTCGAGTTTTTTCTATCTTCTGTTCGTCCAGTTAAGTTTTAACTCTTCAAATTTAAAGTTGGTTTGGCTTTTTGGTGTGTTTACGGTGTGACACAAACGAATTATCTCGCCCAGTAGTCCAAAAACTTTTATAAATTAAAAGTTTACAACAGGTATTAAAACATTAAGGGTCAAAATCTAATGCTCTGATCTTTTAATTTTAATGATAGCATAGGCCACATATTAAGGTTTCTTTGTGAAATGATATATATGAAATAAATCATATATGAACTGCGGAAATGAGATCAAATAAAGAATGATCCTCACAGTTTTAAACGCAATTTAAGCAATAGCGTAGCGCACAATTACTATTTATAGAACTAAAACTCAGACAAACAAACCAAAAGTGACTCTCGGGGATTCCTAATAAGGAATTTCTATTGTCAGAAATGCAAGAATAAACAAGAATAAATTATAAACTCAGACAAACATGAGTACTGACGTCATTTGTGCGCTTTGCTATTGCGAAAAGAAGCCTGAAAAAAATGCAGGACTTCAACGGGGTTCGAACCCGTGACCTCGCGATACCGGTGCGATGCTCTACCAACTGAGCTATGAAGCCACTGACGTTGAGAGCAGGTCAATATGTATTTCCCTTGGGGCACGCATAACGGAATGCGTGCCATATGCACAGGAGTGGTATTTATACCACTCCTTGATTCACAGTTGTCATTGAAGCCTACCAGTATTCTTACGACGAGGTTGTACCTCGGGTTTTCATGGCTACTACAGAAGATTTAGATTCTTTGAAGACATTTATTCTTAAAGAGCTGAAAGATCACAGGGATATTTTGGCAACGCAGCTATCAAAGGCTAACGACTGTGCAGAGTCGGCTCTGTCTATTTCACAACAGATTAAGAAGAGCGCCGATATCAACTTTAGAAGTATTCATAACGAGAAGAACTATAAGTTCAACCTCGAAACCATAGACAAGGCCAAGGCAGCCGCTTCTGCTGAGGACATACAACAGAAGAACGACTTGATCGGCGAGTTAATATTGTTTATCGAAGAAAGGAATCGAAAGATTAGGATTGCTGACTCCTCCGACGCCGGTTGGCTAACGGTTAAACATTATGAGAGCAACGCTGTTGCTCTTGATATTGACGATGACAAGAAGATACGAGCCGCCGAGAAAGAAGCCATCAGAGAACGAGCCTCTCGTAACAGATCCAAGAGAAACGTGGAGCGCTTTCAGAGCAGAAATTCACAATACTCTACAGCCCCCCGAGGTCTTTCCAACTATCAGCGAGGGTTCAGACAACCCTATCAGCCCCACTATGGTCCACAACCCTGGACCCAAGATCAGTTCAGGAATGGCTGCCGTTTCTGCGGTAGTTCAACACACTGGGTCCGTGATTGCCCCGTTCGCTTCGCGAAATCCACTCTTGGAAACTCCACCTCTACCTCGACCAGAGCTCCCTTTTACGGAAACTACGACCGCTAGTTGCCATAATGGACCACGGAGTCCTATAGAGCAAGAAATGGATGAGTTAATATCAGATAAGTTTATTGATGATCACCTCATTGACTATTATAGAAACAATTTATACGAATACGAACAGGGTACTTCAGTGCCTATTGTTAAAGGCCGGTTAAGAGCACATTTACCATTTTGGATCCAGTTGGGCGCTTCTGATTGGGTATTGAATATAATTAAGCATGGTTATTTCATTCCTTTTCTTTCCACGCCCACAAGCGTTGTGTTGCCTAACAATAAGTCTGCTAGGGTTAATTCAGCGTTTGTTTCGGAAGCCGTTTCATCCTTGTTAGACTTAGGTTTAATTACTGAAGTTTTTTCGGCGTCTACGGTTGTTAACCCATTGTCTGTTTCATTCAACTCGGATCATAAGCCTAGGTTAATTCTTGACCTCAGGCATGTTAATCAATTTGTGGCTAAGGAGAGGTTTAAAATGGACGATTGGAAGGTTTTTGTTCAGTATGCAGTTCCAGGCGGTTTTATGTTCAAATTTGATATGAAGTCTGGGTATCATCACATTGATATCGCTCACGCACACCAACAATTTTTAGGTTTCTCTTGGCCACTCGGTTCGGATAAGCCGAGATATTTTTGTTTCAACGTTCTCCCGTTCGGTTTGTCTTCGGCTCCGTATTTGTTTACCAAATTGTTTCGTCCTCTCGTCAAACGATGGAGAGCACAGGGTTTTCATTTCGTATTATATCTGGATGACGGTGCGGGCTGCGAGGCGGATTTTGATAGTACCTCCTCAGTTTCTGAAAGCATTCGTTCTGACTTGGCTAACGCTGGCGTTGTTGCTAATCACGCGAAATCAGTTTGGTTGCCGACCCAGGTTTTGGAATGGTTAGGTTTGTTATGGAACCTGCGTGATGGTATTCTGTCTATTCCACACGCCAGGATAGATAAGCTCAAAAACGCTCTGCTATCGCTTAGAAGTTCCGTGCATAGTATTACTCCGCGTACGCTCGCTTCGGTTGTTGGTAAGATTATCTCTTTAGCGCCAGGCGTAGGTAATGTTACTCTCATCATGTCCAGATATTTACAGTCCGCCGTTAATTTTCGAGGTGAATCCTGGGAGATTCCTATCGATTTAACTAAGTATCAATTTTTCTCACATTGCATGGATGAGATCGAATTTTGGCTGCTTAATTGTTCTAAGATCAACGGTAAATCACTTCTTCATTATTCCGCACCCGTTGTTATTATTCATACAGATGCCAGTGCGTTTGCGTGCGGGGGTCATGGCCTGCGGGTCGATTCAGAGGAATTCGAGCTTTATTTCCAAGCTTTCACGTCCATGCAGAAAATGCACGATAGCAACGCTAGGGAATTATTGGCTATTCTATATGGGCTCCAATCATTCAAGTCAATGGTTCAAGGGAAAACCGTGAAGGTTTTCACTGACAATAAAAACGCAGTGGTCATAGCCAAAAAAGGAAGCATGTCTTTTCGTTTACACGATTTGGCTATCAGGATCTTTAGATTTTGCGTACGTTACAATGTTTCATTAGAGATTGAATGGATCCCCAGATCCCTGAGCGATTTCGCAGACTGCATGAGCAGGATTGTCGATTATGATGATTGGCGTCTTTCTACACAATTCTTTGATTACATTAGTTTAATTTTCGGTCCATTCTCTGTAGATCGCTTTGCTTCTTCTGACAATACCAAGTGTGCCAAATTTTTCTCTAAGTTTTGGTGTCCCGGTTCTTCAGGCGTAGACGCGTTCAGCGCCAGTTGGGCAGGCGAGAATAATTGGCTCGTGCCACCTGTTTACCTCATCTCGCGTGCTATTTTTCACTTAGAGGCTACTAGAGCTCGCGGTGCCTTAGTGGTCCCGAATTGGTCCTCAGCGGTTTTTTGGCCCGTTCTGTTCCCCCGACACCATTATCGGCCATCAGTCAGTCAAGTTCTCGAGTTCGCGGATCCTTCATGGATTTTTTCTCACTATCAGCCTATCCCGAACACAGTCTTTTCGCCCACTCGGTTCAAATCCTCGGTTCTTGTCATTCTTCTTGATGCCACTTAGTTCATTTTTTATCATAGGGCGGAAAGGGGCTTATTTGGTTCAATTGATGTTGCATTACACTGCCACGGGTGGCAGAATCGAGATTGAACGACAAGTGTTATTTATTCGGAAGCGTCTATTTTATTATATTTGTCGCCACGGGCGAGAGTTCGTAAGGACATGGGTTGTGTATACGTATTATATTTTTGCCGCCACGGGCGGGAGCACCAAAGCCTATGGGTTGTGCATACTTATTATGTTTGTCGCCACGGGCGAAATTGGGCAGGCCATGGGCCATGCGTATGTGTTATGTTTGCCCCCACGGGCGAAAGCATGAAGGCCACGGGCCGTGCATTTTTCTTATATTTTGTCGCCACGGGCGTAAGTTCGAAAGGCCACGGGCCGCGGAAATGTATTACTTTTGCCTCCACGGGTGAAAGCATGAAATGTCAAGGGCGTTGTCTGTATGCATTAATCTTCGGTTCGCTTCTGCGCTTATTAACATACAACTTTTCTCTTTCTTTTACAAATCGCTTCAGATTTATTTCGAACCCTACATTGAGAAGTCTAGCAGCGGAAGCATCTACCACACTTGCCAAAAGTAGAGCTCCATCCACGCTCAAAGGATACCTACAGCATTTTCAAAAGTGGAAGGCCTGGACCTTGATGTTTCCAGAATGTCAGTATTTTCCCGCCAACGATACCTTTTTGGCGCTTTATTTAATTAACATCGCCCAGTCGGGTTATTCGTTTTCGTATTTATCCTCCGCGTTTTATGCTATAAGCTTTTTTCATAAGTCATGCGCTGTTTTGAATCCATGCGATTCTGCGTTTACTAAGCTCATATTAGAAGGCTGCAAAAGAAGACTCGCATTGTCGGTTTCACACAGTAAAAGATCGCCTATTCTTCCCATTCATTTACATCAGCTTGTAGACAAATTTGCTACAGCCGATGCCACCCTTTCGGACATTAGAGATGTTTGTTTTTGCTTAATTGCTTTTGCAGCGTTTTTACGCTATGATGAGGTATCTAATTTAAAGTGGTCCGACATTCATTTTGAGGCCACTTATTTTTCCATCTTTATTTCTAAGAGTAAGGCCGACCAATATCGGGAAGGTTGCAACAGACTAGTCGCCAAAACAGGCAGATCTACGTGCCCACATGCTATGCTCAACCGATATGCTAATTTGGCTCAAGATAATGTTCACTCCGACGAATATGTATTTCGTTCTCTGGGTGGCAGCAAGGCGAGAGGATATTTCCTCAGACCTGGAACCAAATTTTCTTACTCTAGGGCTAGAGAGGTTATATTAGGCAAACTTAAAGCCATTGGTTTGGATACCTCCTATTTTGGTTTACATTCACTCAGGATTGGGGGGGCTACTGCCGCTGCTAACAATGATATACCTGATAGAGTCGTTAAGAAACACGGTAGATGGAAAAGTGAGAGATCAAAAGATCTTTACTGTCGTGAGGACATTAAACACCAATTGTTGGTCAGTCTCAACTTGGACATATAGTCATGATAGTGGTCAGCAATCGGCATTATTGATCCACTTCCGACACCCGGTTCTTTGGGTTTGAGATTACTGGCGGGCCCTCCTCCAACTCGTGTGAGTGTTACATTGGAAATGATTTCTGTGCGGCTAAGCGTAGCGCAAGAGAACAGAAATGTATTTCCCTTGGGGCACGCATAACGGAATGCGTGCCATATGCACAGGAGTGGTATTTATACCACTCCTTGATTCACAGTTGTCATTGAAGCCTACCAGTATTCTTACGACGAGGTTGTACCTCGGGGGTACTTTTCGTATCTGCATGTTTTCCAGCACGGGTTATTATCATTATATACACCAGTTATGTACAAATTGTGTTTACGAGTACTGCAATCGCAGCATGTATTTCATTTTAGGTAGAATACATCATATTTATATTGTATCTTTGATATATGTACACATTTTGATATATGTACACATTCTGTAGCAATAAAGATTACTGGCGGGCCCTCCTCCAACTCGTGTGAGTGTTACATTGGAAATGATTTCTGTGCGGCTAAGCGTAGCGCAAGAGAACAGAATGTAGGTTCATATGTTCCCGTGAAAGGAGTGAGTGTGAAATGATATATATGAAATAAATCATATATGAACTGCGGAAATGAAATCAAATAAAGAATGATCCTCGCAGTTGTGAACGCA
Source organism: Cladopsammia gracilis (assembly GCA_022457155.1). Taxonomy (NCBI): domain Eukaryota; kingdom Metazoa; phylum Cnidaria; class Anthozoa; order Scleractinia; family Dendrophylliidae; genus Cladopsammia; species Cladopsammia gracilis. Next base: position 370,697 of record JAJGOT010000050.1, on the reverse strand, counting down.
ATTTAAGCAATTGCGAAAAGAAGCCTGAAACGTCGTCAAACATAAAGGATTCGTTCAGTCCTTGTCTCTGTCGCTTGCTGGTTTTTGCGTTCGGTTGTCGATCATCTTGTCGTTCGGTGATTCACGAGTTCAGTTGAACTGTCAAATGTTCCCTGATTTTCTGTGCGTCATTTTGGCTGTCGTTCCGTTCGTTGATTCTCGGCTCTCGATTTTGAGTTGGGCTGTTCGTGTCTTTTACTTTTTACAAAATCATAGTTGGACTTTCTGTTGCATGTTACGGTTTAACACAAACGAATTATTTCGCCCATTGGTCCAAACATTTTAAATTAAAGGTTTGCGACAGGTATTAAAACATTTAGGGTAAAACTCTAATGTTTTAATATAAATGATAGTATTAGCCACATATTAAGGTTTCTTTCTTTGCTACAATTCTTTTTCTTCTAGCACGAAGGATTCGTTCAGTCCTTCTCTCTTTTGCTTGCTGGTTTTTATCTCGTTAATGCGCTTGCGCATTAAGCGAGATTTCGAAGTCGAGTACTAAAAAGGGACAAAAGTTGTTAACAAAATTTTGTGGACTTTTGTCCGGGGGGGTTTCTTGTTCCTTCTTTATAGAAGCTATATTAGGGCATTGAGGATATGGTTGGTTAAAGCGGTTAGGATTTCAAGAAGGGCGTCACATACTGCCACTAAAATGTTTGGGGAGCACCCCCGGACCTATTGTTAATTTCCCTAGGGTATTGGGATGTCAGAACTTGTGATGAACTTGTCATATCTCACATTACGTTACCGCAAAGGCATTAAGTTCTTCTTATAAAGTTTCGATATCTCACGTTACCTATCAGCTTCAATCATTTATCGTAAAGCCAAAAATAGGTCAAATGCGTTTTTTGGCAAACGCAGTTTGAGAATTTCACGGTGTATTTTTACGAATGGCGACGTTTTAAGAAAGTTAAATGGGACGGGAAAGTTTGTGTTTTAATATGAGCGATATGGCAGAGCAAAATTTGCGTTTGTTCTAGTACGCGGGTGGCGGCTTAGAATTTTAAACATGAACGCTTATCAGCATAAGTGGAAAAGCGTTATTTCCTGAATTATTCTAGAGCTCTCACGCAATGCAAGTATGAACGTCCCAGTAGTAATGATACCTCGAGTTGGACTTCGAGTTCGAGTTCGAGTTCGAGTTCGAGTTGGACTTCGAGTTGGACTTCGAGTTGGATTTCGAGTTGGATTTCGAGTTGGACTTCGAGTTGGACTTCGAGTTGGACTTCGAGTTGGTAGGAAAAAAAATCGAGAAAAATATCAAAAAAAGAAAACAGCATTTAATTAGATTGTCACCACAGTGTTTTAATAAAGGGAAAAGATTTACAAAAGATTCCATCTTGGATATCAACACTCACTACAAGCCGACCGAGACCTTTCAGTACACACGCATCGCCTCACGCCACCCACCAGGCGTAAAATATGGATTCATTAAAGGCGAAAGCAATAAGATTACTTAGAACTAACTCTTCATAAAAAAGAAAACATTTGAAGAGAGCGTTTTAAAATTCAAACAACGCCTCAAATCACGGGGTTACCCAGAAAACATCATAGAAAGGTCTCTTTGCCTCTAGAAATCGGCACTTACACAAAAGAAAAAAGGTCACGAGAGGATACTGTCTGCCTTTTGTCACAACGTACCATCTGGCAGCACAGGTACTCTGTTGCGTAATAGCGAAATTATAAGGATTTGTATTGGGAAAATTCACTTCGAATTTGAGCAAAAAATTAGGAACGATATTTGAATAAAACTGCTGAACTTCTTTGTGTGTTTACTTGTGTCTCAGTGAGTGGTTTTGGGGTTGATTCGCGATTCCAGCGATTTTTAGTTCAACTGTTTCTTCCTCCCGTCTGAAAGTGAGAGCACTCCACTCATCGAGCCGATCGGATCCACCGAAGGAAATCGGCCGTAAATTCGCTCCAACGCCTCCAGTCGCCTCGAAATTCCACGTAGACCATAGTCGATAGTTTTGAGAGAGAAAATTAAACGTCGCTAATCTCTGCAAACTTTCCCATTTTGAGCCATCAGAAACGGCTTTATTCATACTTCGCGTTCATCCGTTCAGTAGCCGTGCGTTTTGCGTTCGAACGGCATATATATTAGCCAAGTTAATCAAATGGCAAAATAGACCAAGTCGCTCATCTGTTCACTATCTAAAGTACATGCTATTAACGAGATAGCCCCAAACAAGTCTTCTTCTGTATAAGCTTTACTCGCAGCGCTTCACTTTCCAATGGAAACTACTAGTTTATCTTGTACAGGATTTTACTGATCCAGATCTCTCTCTCTCTACCCCCCCACCCCCCCCACCCCCCATTTCCCGGATCCAGATCTTGGCCACAGATCTGACACCTTGCTTTCATCAGTTTGTAGTCATGGTTTTTGCCGTTTGTTGTTTACGTTTTTAATTTTTTTTTTTTCACTTTTGCCGTTTACGCAGGCACCAAGTGCGGATTATTACAGAATCACTCTCAAAACATAACAGTGGATAAAAATTTAATTAGCGCCGATAAAATCGATATGCAGAACTTATCGATTTCCGATACAATTACAGTTCAACCTCTCTAATACGGACACCGAAGGGACAGAACAAAGTGTCCGTATTAGAGAGGTGTCCGTATTTTCGTATTAGAGAGGTGTCCGTAAGGAGAGGTTCGACAGTAGTTAATTTCTGTCGATTTTTATCGATTATATTTTTTCATATTTTTCTTTTATTTTTTTTTAACTCGAAGTCCAACTCGAAGTCCAACTCGAAATCCAACTCGAAGTCCAACTCGAAGTCCAACTCGAACTCGAACTCGAACTCGAACTCGATGTCCAACTCGACGTTTCGGGATTCCCGTCCGTGATAAAGAGGTTAAGTTTATATTAATTTGCTCTCTGGGACCGAATTTAGTGTCCGTTGTCCGTATTAGAGAGGGTCCGTATTATAGAGGTCTTTTTTAAAGAAAATATGTGAGAATTTTGTCGGGACACAGGAAACTGTCCGTAATAAAGAGGTATCCGTATTAGAGAGGTGTCCGTAAGGAGACTGTCGATTTTATCGATTATAGTTTTTCATATTTCGAAATCCAACTCGAAGTCCAACTCGAACTCGAACTCGAACTCGATATCCAACTCGACGTTTCGGGATTCCCATACTGGGACATCACGGACACTCCGGTGATCAGGTGATGATAGTTTGAGTAAGTAATACAATTTCCTGTTTGCGGTTACAAACATGTATCGCAAGACGTTTTCAGAATAGACCTTATCACGGTTTTTCCAAAATTTTATATGGGCCTGATAGCAATAATCCATCGACACTGCTGGGAAAAGCGTCTCAAAATTAGTAAAATGGCCGAGTTTAAAAGCGATATCTTTTAAAATAATGGAGATATAGCTCCGCAAAGTCGGCAAATTTCACAGACGTTTGTATCGCGCGGCCAAATATCTTGCCTACCGGTAGGCAAGAAATTTGGCCGCGCGGATCTGGATCAGTAAAATCCTGTACAAGATAAACTAGTAGTTTCCATTGGAAAGTGAAGTGCTGCGAGTAAAGCTTATTGCAGAAGAAGACTTGTTTGGAGATATCTCGTTAATTGCATGTACTTTAGATAGTGAACAGATGAGCGACTTGATCTATTTTGCCATTGGATTAACTTTGCTAATATATATGTCGTTCGAACGGCAAAACCGCACGGCTACTGAACGGATGAACGCGAAGTATGAATAAAGCCGTTTCTGATGGCTCAAAACGGGAAAGTTTGCAGAGATTAGCGACCTTTAATTCTCTCTCAATGTAATGTGCGACTCTGATGAAGATAACGAATGGAAAGCAGAACTATCGACTATGGTCTAAGTAGAATTTCGAGGCGACTGGAGGCGTTGGAGCGATTTTACCGCCGATTTCCTTCGGTGGATCCGATCGGCTCGATGAGCGGAGTGCTGTCTCTTTCAGAGGGAGGACTGAAACAGTTGAAATAAAAATCGCTGGAATCGCGAATCGACCGCAAAACCACTCACTGAGACACAAGTAAACACACAAAGAAGTTCAGATGAACCAGTTTTATTCAAATATCGTTCCTAATTTTACGCTCAAGCTCGAAGTGAATTTTCCCAATACAAATCCTTATAATTTCGCTATTACGCCATTTACCACGACGTTTATCACTTGAGCTTAGGCTACCTGTGCTGCCAGATGGTACGTTGTGACAAAAGGCAGTATCCTCTCGTGACCTTTTTTCTTTTGTGTAAGTGCCGATTGTCTAGAGGCAAAGACACCTTGATGTTTTCTGGGTAACCCCGTGATTTGAGGCGTTGTTTGAATCTTAAAACGCTCTCTTCAAATGTTTTCTTTTTTATGAAGAGTTAGTTCTAAGCAATCTTATTGCTTTCGCCTTTAATGAATCCATATTTTACGCCTGGTGGGTCAGGCGTGAGACGATGTGTCTGTACTGAAAGGTCTCGGTCGGCTTGTAGTGAGTGTTGATATCCAAGATGGAATCTTCTGTGAATCTTTTCCCATTATTAAAACACTGTGGTGACAATCTAGTTAAATGCTGTTTTCTTTTGTTTTTTTTAATTTTTCTCGATTTTTTTTTTCCTACTAACTCGAAATCCAACTCGAAGTCCAACTCGAAGTCCAACTCGAACTCCAACTCAAACTCGAACTCGAACTCCAACTCGAGGTATCATTACTACTGAACCTACCTGCCATGATCTATCAAGAAACGAAACATAATTATTATCAATTCGCTGTTCTGACTCAAATGAGTTCAAATTTTATATTCAAGTTCCGATGAATTTCATTGCATTCTCAAATGCTTGTTCATTTGGCTCGGATGGCTTTATGCCGGTGGATTTTCAAGATCAGTTGCTTATACGCGCCACACTGTGAAAGAAATTTCCGGGAAAGTTTAAAATTTTACAAGATTTTGGTCTATTCTCTTGTCAAATAATGCCATTTCAATGTAATCGATTTTTGTAACAGTTAGCGTAAACTTCGAGTTCTACGAAGGGTTCGAGTTTAATCAATTTTTGCATAACCGGAATTCAATTGGATAAAAATGTACGACGATGAGTCGTGCACTTGTAATAAGCTGAGCGTGCAAGGCCTAGCCGTGTGGTTTTAACGCAATGAGAAGTTCGTAGACAATATAATCGTTAAGGCCTTTAAAAATCAGTTGAAATCATTAATTCAAATGGATGGACTCAATACCTATTTAGTTTACTCTTAATTCAAAAGATAAATAGTATTGAAATATTTATGAAGAGGAATTTAACCGTTGCAACCCCTTAAAACTGTACTTATCTATATCCTTGGTGCACTGTATTAAATTTTTCTTAATAGGTTTTTAGAAGACTTACCTTCTACTTGCAGCTGAAAAAGCTAGGCTTAAACGTAACAGTCGCTAGACTGTCAAAAATGCCAACGAAGGTTTTAGCGAGCTCCACGCAGCAAAAAAGCGTAGCGAATACAAGCTAAAATTACAGCCTTTACTGAGAAACTTACGATACGACCAAAAACAGATCGCTGCATTCACCCCTCTCATAAAATAGAAGTCTGTATACAGGTGAACATTTCAAGTTCGTTTACCAACAGTTTGCAACTGAACTGACTGAAAATTCTAAAAACTGACAGGAATCTTCTGCGACACCTCCTTTCAACAACCTTG
>JAJGOT010000050.1:57500-355000 GCA_022457155.1 Cladopsammia gracilis | reverse complement strand
GATATAAGAACCTAAATATTACGTTTACTCTTGTTTGTTTGTTTGTTTGTTTGTTTGTAGTTTTCTTGCTTATACTTATATTTTAAGTTTCCAAGATTTTCTTCGGAGTTGTCGTCATTTTTCCCATCTTCATCAAGGGGTTTAAGTCCCGCCTCTCCTAACGAAACAACTTTTATTTTTGAGTTTAACTGCACCCCCCTCTCCTCCCACTCTGCCACCACCCCACCCCTATCAGACATGAGACTCTAGACTGCACATGCGAACAGTGGTTTTTCAAAGATAACGAATTGCGAACTATTCGAAAAAAGCGTAAACATCTGTGGCGAATAAAGATTGCAGACTGCAGAACAGTCCATATTTTTGGATGAATCCTTCAATAAGCAAATAGAAGAAGGCCGAAAAATATTAATTCGACATTGAGTGAGAGACTTGCGCGCTCAAGCCAGTCGACTGGGTCCCTGCAGCCATTGAAGCTTGGGATACTGCAAAACATCTGACAGCAACTGGAGTTAGTGCCCGGGGGGGTACTCTGCAAATTTTTGGGTGGGGTTTGCCGCTGGGACCCTGAGACCCTTAACCTATACTAGACCATTTAAGCTGCATTTTGCAACCCTATTCTAGACTAAACACCGAAAAAAAATACCCCATCCTAGATCTATTCCAGACTCGCTATTTTCCAGAATTTTAAACATTAATTAATTTTAAATATGTCCACTTTTAATATGCCACTTTTAATCTAAAAAAATGGTACGTTTAAAGTTGTAAACATTTGTAGAGCAGTTTCAAGCCACTACAACTGTATACAGGAGAGTACAATGCAAATCTACTATTTTTAGATTAAAAGTGGACAAGGTAATCGATTTCAACTAACAGCGTTGTGGGCTTTGTGTATGCGAACATGTTGGTTACGCAATAGGATAAGCAATTTACATGAGTTTTACATCTAAAATCACTATACGAAAAGGAAGTGGGCGAAGTCTGAAGTCTGAAGTCCGAAGTCCGAAGTCTGAAGTCTGAAGTCTGAAGTCTGAAGTCCAACGTCTGAAGTCCCTCCTCGGCTATCGTACTTTTCAGTATTAATCGTAAACAAACCACTTTTTTAGCTATAGTTTTGCAGTTTTGGTCAGTTGGAAATGTCCTCCGACGATGAGTTTTGACTACCATGTTGACTACGAAGGTCTGTACAACTGTTGACGTCACAAGTCCTAATTTGCATATTTTGGCCACACGCTGGTTGTCCCATATTTTTGGCTCAAATAGGCCAACTTTTAGGAAAGAAAAATATAGATTGCGCGCTTCACCATAACAACTTAAATCGGAAAATTATGAATCAGTGGAACATGGACTTCAATTGTCTAGTATAAAAAACGGGTCGAAAATTTCCTTTCATAGGCACTTTAAAATTACCCGTCTGTTACTTAAGGAACAGGAACTCTAGGTGTACCATGTTATATAAAAGTGACAGACACAGGAACACCTTCGTAATATCGGATGCAGATTCATGAAACATTTATTAAAAACAATCATGATTTGATGTAAATACACCGAGGTCTTTTTTTTTATACACATCTTTAGATAATCAATAGTAAAATTAATGTGGTTAATAAGTAGGATTTGTTATACAGCTGGAATATTTCTCAACACAACGCGCGCGTTGATTGGTTGATTCATGGCCACATGAAATCTAGCGGGCAACTTTGCGAAAGCGGGCAACAATTTTGACGTCAAAGGGTAACATTGCACTATTACCCGCTAGAGCACGTGATCAGACCGTAACAAAAGGTGGCATGATTATGATGCGATTGATGTCTACCTCGAGTGCTCGGCGCGTTCGTTTTTCAAACTGTATTGTGTTTTTTTTTGGTTGCTATATAACAGATCATTTAACCCTGATCCCTTGGAAATTAACAGTGAATTTTGTTTCCCTCGAATCTTGATGTTCTTTTTAAAACTGGCTTATCTAAGACCATATTTTAATCCTAGTATTCCATACTACTTAACTTATTTTTATTTATTGATAATTAGTTTTAGTCATTTAATGCTTCGAGTAAATTTTGAAATGGCTAAGTACATTTTTAACTGGTTTTCTCATATGATTTTCTTAGATTGATTGTATACTATACAGACGTTTTTATTTTTTTTATTTTATTGTAAGTTTTTGAGGACCCTTTTGTAAACCACGTGTAAGTGACGAAGGCTTCCTCTTTAAATATTAAAGTTATGTTATGTTTCCCGAGACGAAGTCGAGAGAAACATCGATCGAGATTCTCGGAAAACAAAATTCACTGTTTCCCTCGGAAGCAGTCATTAAGTGTTAAGTATTACTTATTTGTATTGCTATTATAATGTAGGCTTTGTAATTAAAGTTACGTTCGATTGACCCTATTCTGGAAGAAGAATATATTCCGGATTATTCCAGAATAGCCATTCCTTTCGTAGGTCAATAAAACGATTATTCTGTTTCTGGAATAATGCCCGCGATCTAATCCCAGGCTTGTTTCTTTTTGTTATTGACGTTTTAAAACATCTCTTTCATTTCTTCGTACAAGGAAATGAGGAGAAGCGTCTCTTCTCGACTCCAGGATTATCCTTTATTGAGTAACAACTCATTTTCTTCCCACATGGTAGCTGACTCACGGTCGCCGGCGGTAGCCATTTTGTTTGTTGTTTTGAAAAGGCCTCGAAGCGAGGACGACGGTGACGTCATTATTCTGGATTATTCCGAGCATTCTGCTCCCTAGTGCAGAATGCTTGGAATACATTCCATGTATTGTGGAATCGGAATAGCGACTCAATCGAACGGGCATTCAGGGTTATTCCGTTTATTCATATTCCGGAATAAGGTCAATCGAACGCACCCTAATTTTCTGCTGCAAATGAGGAGTTTTTAATAAACGACTTATCTATCTGTCTACTCGTTCGGTAGCATATTAATTTACATGTAGCGTCGCTCTTACACGAGATGTTTTCTGGCCATCAGTTAGTTTAGTTGTTATTTTGACACTCAGAATAAAACTTAACCACGGCTTGTCTTACGTACGATACGACGGAATGCGCTACAATAAGCAACAACTATGTTTAATCATCGTACTCCTTTCAACAAGAAAACAACTGTTATATCGATAGGAATCCTGTATAATTCTAAAATCTACAAATGCAAAAGGAGAGAAATAATTAAGTACTAAACTAAATTAAAAGTTTATAACTATTTCATTGTTCAATGTAATTATACAAGCAAGACATCAAAAAAGAAATTTGTAAACCATCACCTTTACATCAATGAATCGAAGAAATGCGAAATATTAATGTCAAACAAAAACGTCAAGGAAAAACAAAGCTTACTTATTATCTACAACACCTCAACCATATAATGCTCCAGCAGGAAAACTCCTTACACAAAATGTTTTTATTCCATAATTTAACCCCCAAAAAATTGAGCACCAAAGAAATTTGCTCATGTTACGGCAAAAAGCTCCACAAGCTCAGCCTCAAGCTGCGACCATAGAGGCAAATATATTTTCCGCTATTCAGTTGGGGTCACATCGACTAGTTTTCGCGTTTGTAGGTTAGGTGTTGCTTTGTGCATTTTTGAAATTATATAGTAAAGTTTAGGCCTCTCTGGTCGAGCATGAATACTGAGCTAGGTTCAGGTATCAGTAAGGTGTGTTTGGCAATGCCTGAACTCCGTGTTCGGTGGAAATTTATTTACTTTGGGCCTCTCTGGCCAGGCACGAATATTGAACTAAGTTCAGGTGTCAATAAGATGTGTTTGGCAATAGCTGCACTTAGTGTTCGGTAGAAATTTATTTACTTTGGGCCTCTCTGGCTGGGCACGAATACTGAACTAGGTTCGGGTGTCAATAAGATGTGTTTGGCAATAGCTGAACTCAGTGTTCGGTGGAAATTTATTTACTTTGGGCCTCTCTGGCCGGGCACCAATACTGAATTAGGTTCAGGTGTCAAAAACGTGCGTTTGGCAATAGCTGAACTCGGTGTTCGGTGGAAATTTATTTACTTTGGGCCTCTCTGGCCAGGCACCAATATACTGAACTAAGTTCAGGTGCTAATTTGGTGTGCTTGGCGATAGCTGGACTCGATGTTCGGTGGAATTTTATTTACGTTTAAAGCCTCTTGGCCGGGCACGAATACTGAACTAGGTTCAGGTGCCAATATATATAAGGGTGTGTTTGGCCATAGCTGCATTCAGTGTTCGGTGGAAATTTATTTAGTTTGGGCCTCTCTGGCCAGGCACGAATACTGAACTGGGTTCAGGTGTCAATAAGGTGTGTTTGGCAATAGCTGACCTCTGTGTTCGGGGGAAATTTATTTACTTTGGGCCTCTCTGGCCGGGCACGAATACTGAACTAGGTTCGGGTGTCAATAAGATGTGTTTGGCAATAGCTGAACTCAGTGTTCGGAGGAAATTTATTTACTTTGGGCCTCTCTGGCCGGGCACGAATACTGAACTAGGTTCGGGTGTCAATAAGATGTGTTTGGCAATAGCTGAACTCAGTGTTCGGAGGAAATTTATTTACTTTGGGCCTCTCTGGCCGGGCACGAATACTGAACTGGGTTCAGGTGTCAATAAGGTGTGTTTGGCAATAGCTGACCTCTGTATTCGGTGGAAATTTATTTACTTTGGGCCTCTCTGGCCGGGCACGAATACTGAACTGGGTTCAGGTGTCAATAAGGTGTGTTTGGCAATAGCTGACCTCTGTATTCGGTGGAAATGTATTTACTTTGGGACTCTCTGGCCAGGCACGAATACTGAACTAGGTTCAGGTGCCAATATATATAAGGGTGTGTTTGGCCATAGCTGAATTCAGTGTTCGGTGGAAATTTATTAACTTTGGGCCTCTCTGGCCGGGCACGAATACTGAACTGGGTTCAGGTGTCAATAAGATGTGTTTGGCAATAGCTGAACTCAGTGTTCGGAGGAAACTTATTTACTTTGTGCCTCTCTGGCCGGGCACGAATACTGAACTGGGTTCAGGTGTCAATACGGTGTGTTTGGCAATAGCTGACCTCTGTATTCGGTGGAAATTTATTTACTTTGGGACTCTCTGGCCAGGCACGAATACTGAACTAGGTTCAGGTGCCAATATATATAAGGGTGTGTTTGGCCATAGCTGAATTCAGTGTTCGGTGGAAATTTATTTACTTTGGGCCTCTTTGGCCGGGCACGAATACTGAACTATGTTCGGGTGTCAATAAGATGTGTTTGGCAATAGCTGAACTCAGTGTTCGGTGGAAATTTATTTACTTTGGGCCTCTCTGGCCGGGCACCAATACCGAATTAGGTTCAGGTGTCAAAAACGTGCGTTTGGCAATAGCTGAACTCGGTGTTCGGTGGAAATTTATTTACTTTGGGCCTCTCTGGCCGGGCACCAATATACTGAACTAAGTTCAGGTGCTGATTTGGTGTGCTTGGCGATAGCTGGACTCGATGTTCGGTGGAATTTTATTTACGTTTGAGCCTCTTGGCCGGGCACGAATACTGAACTAGGTTCAGGTGCCAATATATATAAGGGTGTGTTTGGCCATAGCTGAATTCAGTGTTCGGTGGAAATTTATTAACTTTGGGCCTCTCTGGCCGGGCACGAATACTGAACTTGGTTCAGGTGTCAATAAGATGTGTTTGGCAATAGCTGAACTCAGTGTTCGGAGGAAACTTATTTACTTTGTGCCTCTCTGGCCGGGCACGAATACTGAACTGGGTTCAGGTGTCAATACGGTGTGTTTGGCAATAGCTGACCTTTGTATTCGGTGGAAATTTATTTACTTTGGGACTCTCTGGCCAGGCACGAATACTGAACTAGGTTCAGGTGCCAATATATATAAGGGTGTGTTTGGCCATAGCTGAATTCAGTGTTCGGTGGAAATTTATTTACTTTGGGCCTCTTTGGCCGGGCACGAATACTGAACTAGGTTCGGGTGTCAATAAGATGTGTTTGGCAATAGCTGAACTCAGTGTTCGGTGGAAATTTATTTACTTTGGGCCTCTCTGGCCGGGCACCAATACCGAATTAGGTTCAGGTGTCAAAAACGTGCGTTTGGCAATAGCTGAACTCGGTGTTCGGTGGAAATTTATTTACTTTGGGCCTCTCTGGCCGGGCACCAATATACTGAACTAAGTTCAGGTGCTGATTTGGTGTGCTTGGCGATAGCTGGACTCGATGTTCGGTGGAATTTTATTTACGTTTGAGCCTCTTGGCCGGGCACGAATACTTAACTAGGTTCAGGTGCCAATATATATAAGGGTGTGTTTGGCCATAGCTGAATTCAGTGTTCGGTGGAAATGTATTAACTTTGGGCCTCTCTGGCCGGGCACGAATACTGAACTGGGTTCAGGTGTCAATAAGATGTGTTTGGCAATAGCTGAACTCAGTGTTCGGAGGAAATTTATTTACTTTGGGCCTCTCTGGCCGGGCACGAATACTGAACTGGGTTCAGGTGTCAATAAGGTGTGTTTGGCAATAGCTGACCTCTGTATTCGGTGGAAATTTATTTACTTTGGGCCTCTCTGGCCGGGCACGAATACTGAACTGGGTTCAGGTGTCAATAAGGTGTGTTTGGCAATAGCTGACCTCTGTATTCGGTGGAAATGTATTTACTTTGGGACTCTCTGGCCAGGCACGAATACTGAACTAGGTTCAGGTGCCAATATATATAAGGGTGTGTTTGGCCATAGCTGAATTCAGTGTTCGGTGGAAATTTATTTACTTTGGGCCTCTTTGGCCGGGCACGAATACTGAACTATGTTCGGGTGTCAATAAGATGTGTTTGGCAATAGCTGAACTCAGTGTTCGGTGGAAATTTATTTACTTTGGGCCTCTCTGGCCGGGCACCAATACCGAATTAGGTTCAGGTGTCAAAAACGTGCGTTTGGCAATAGCTGAACTCGGTGTTCTGTGGAAATTTATTTACTTTGGGCCTCTCTGGCCGGGCACCAATATACTGAACTAAGTTCAGGTGCTAATTTGGTGTGTTTGGCGATAGCTGGACTCGATGTTCAGCGGTGGAATTTTATTTACGTTTGACCCTTTTGGTGTGGCACGAATACTGAACTAGGTTCAGGTGTCAATATATATAAGTTGTGTTTAGCCATAGCTGAACTCAGTGTTTGGTGGAAATTTATTTACTTTGGGCCTCTCTGGCCGGGCACGAATACTGAACAGGGTTCAGGTGTCAATATATATAAGGTGTGTTTGGCCATAGCTGAACTCAACGTTCGGTGGAAATTTATTAACTTTGGGCCTCTCTGGCCTGGCACGAATACTGAACTAGGTTCAGGTGTCAATATATATATATATAAGGTGTGTTTAGCTCAAGCGTTCCGCCAGCGGGCAATGTTTTCCGCGCATGCGTATCATGCTCTCGCTCTCTCGCCCTCGTGTTCTCTGTCGCCATATTGTCGAGTTGTTAATTGTTACTGTTGTTTAATAAACCGTTTGGAGTTACACGTACGTCCGCTGTATCGGGTTGTCCTTTCCTCGTTACTGGCGTGGTGGCAGCGGTGCATCGTATCCACGTCTCGAACGAAGAGAAAGCCAGGATAGTGGCGGAATTTTTACCCGAATTCCACACGACGAGACAGCGAAGCAGCTTACTCTATAGCTGTTCAGTCCGGGCTCCAAGACTCAAAGCTAAGTAAACTTCGTTTATTCTTAACTTCAAAGGAACACCATTATGAACACAAGAGCACCGAAACAATGGTCCCTGACCAAACACGAATCCATAACTTCCTTTGAAGCTTGGCGACAAATCCTTCAGTACATTTGTTCGCTCGATACCAATTTTGCATGTTTCCTTACTGACAACGTGACATGGCTGAAGAAATCGCCCGCTACTCCTCTCGCGGCTTTCAAGATGACGGTGAATCTGTACGTGCATCTGCCCGCAGAACGGCACAACAAAAGTGCACCCACCTCGAGCTAATGCTAGGTCAGATCGCAAACTATTGCCCCGTGATTTCTCGCAACACTATCGTTAAGAACTCGACCTCTATGAATTCTATCTGGCAAGCTATTCGACTTCACTACAGTTTTCAATCAACCGGCGCTCACCTTCTGGACTTCAACAACATAAAGCTTGACCCAGATGAACGCTCCGAAGACTTGTATCAACGCCTGATGTAATTTATCGAAGACAACCTATTACTGGGGAGGGGTCATATTTCACATCACGGCGAAACACCCACCACAGACGAGGAAATGTCACCGACCTTGGAAAACTTAATCGTACTAACTTGGCTAAGGTTAGTCCACAACGAGCTACCAGACCTACCAAACAACGCTATGGCACCGAGGTCAGGTCGAGGTCCCTCGCATCCCCTAAACCGGAAATCTCCCAAGCTTTGGATTCGCTCCTCGAAGAAATCCGCACCTCGACCGATGCCAAGATCCTCCGCGCATCTACATCAACATTCAGACCCTCTACGAGAGCTCCTTACAATACACGCCCACAGCTCGTCACTAAGCGCCCCGTCAGGTCCTGCCCCTTGTGCAAGCAGGCCGGCCGCAACGATTACCACTTCCTGAGTAAATGTACCTACCTGCCAGCCGATGATCGCGCTTTTTTCACTAAAGTACGCCTAACAAGCTCCCTTTACGAAGATGTTGAAACCGAAGACCCCGATTTATTCCATCCGCTCCAGGCAGAGTACACAGTGACTCCACCCTATCCTTCAGCCAGGATCGTTTCACGCCGTGTGAGCACAAAACAATCTCAACATTTTAACGCCTTCTATCGTCAGCACCCGCTCAAGCTTACTTTAGACACTGGCGCCGAAACAAGCATGATAAAAGCTTCCGTCGCTCGTTCCATTGATGCTCCCATCGTCAAATCATTACAACAGGCTCTTCAAGCAGACGGAGTCACACCACTCGCTGTTGTCGGTGAAACTCACCTCACCCTCTCACGAGCTCATCTCACCCGCACACTCGATGCCCTTGTGGTGGAAGATTTGGACGTCGACATTTTAGCTGGAACACCGTTCATGATCGGTAATGACATATCTGTTCGCCCTGCCAAAAGGCAAGTTCTGATCCAAGGTTCCGAAGTTATCCTTTACAATGCGGATGCAAATATCAGTGCCCAGGCCCACGCGGTTCGCCGCACCCAATCTTACCTCCTGCGCTCGTCAACGCCTACCACCGTTGTGTTTCCCGGGGAATTCTTCGAAATGTACGTACCCCTAACTTTGGCCCTGACTGTACCTTGGCTATAGAGGTACGCACCGACGTTCCATCCAACCAGTGTTCCAAGGTTGCGCAATTCTGGCCTCAGCCTCACATTGTTGAAGTAGTAGCCCACAAAGTTCGCATAGTCAACAACACCAATGAGCCACGGACAATCCGACGACATGAGCACTTCTGCCAAGAACGTCACACCACCACCTTAGACTCAGCGTCTGCTCCTGTAGAACCCCCCGTTACCTCCCTTCAACAACAGAGACACCCCACCTCAGCCCAGCTTTTTCTCAGACGCAGTTACCGTTGACCCTGATCATATCGTACCCGAAAACGTTCGCAACCAATTCTGTCAAGTACTCCAGACCTACGATGATGTCTTTAACCCCACAGTCGTAGGCTACAATGGTGCTGCTGGCCCCATCGAAGCTACCGTCAACATGGGTCCTGTACAACGACAAGCTTTTCGAGTTACAAGAGAAGTTCGATGAACTAGAACGTTGTCAAGTCTTCCGCCGTCCCGATGACGTTGGAGTCACTGTCGAATACCTAAATCCATCCTTTCTTGTCAAAAAAACATCCGGTGGATTTCGTCTTGTTACGGCCTTTGCAGATGTAGGTCGGTACTCCAAACCTCAACCGTCGCTGATGCCGGACGTTGACTCTACTCTTCGCACCATTGCTCCATGGAAATACATCATTCAAGTCTGACCTCACGCGTGCCTTTTACCAAATACTACTACTTTCAAAGGCTTCAATGAAATATTGTGGCGTCGCAATCCCGTTTCGCGGCATCAGAGTGTACACCAGATCAGCCATGGGAATGCCTGGGTCTGAGACTTCGCTAGAAGAGTTAATGTGCCGTGTGATCGGCGACTTTATTCAGGAAGGATTCGTAGCAAAACTAGCCGATGATCTTTACTGCGGAGGCGACACTCCACAAGAGCTCATCTCTAACTGGTCACGCATACTCGAGGCTCTCAGCCGCTGCAATCTTAGATTGTCTGCCGCTAAAACCGTCATCTGTCCCAAATCCACCACAGTCTTGGGTTGGATCTGGTCACAGGGCGCACTCTCGGCGAGCCCTCACCGCATCGCCACACTCACCAACCGCCCACCCCCCCACAGCCGTAAAAGGGTTGCGTTCCTTCATCGCCTATAAGGTTCTTAGCCGTGTTGTACCCCACTGCTATCTACTCATAGACCCACTTGAGTCGTCAATATCCAGCCTCCAATCACATGATGTACTTCAGTGGGACGACCATCTCCGCCGGAAGTTTACCGCTGCTCAAGAAGCCCTTAACCTACACAAGTCTATCGTTCTCCCCCGTCCCTCCGACCAACTTTGAATCGTGACTGATGGTTCGGTTACCAAGCGTGGGCTTGGAGCTACTTTGTACGTTACTCGCCACGACCATCTGCACGTAGCGGGCTTCTACAGCGCAAAGTTACGCAAGCACCAAGTTACATGGTTACCCTGTGAAGTCGAAGCGCTGAGCATCGCAGCTGCCGTTAAGCATTATAGTCCTTTCATCATTCAGTCCAAACACCGCAACTGTGTCCTAACTGATAGCCAGTCTTGTGTCCAGGCAGTCAACAAACTTTACAGAGGAGAATTCTATGCAAGCCCACGCGTCACCTCCTTCCTGACTACCGTCAGCAGATATCAAGTTAGTATCCAACACCTTGCCGGCAATACCAATTTACCATCTGACTTTGCCAGTCGAAATGCTCCTGCCTGCAGCGAACACCATTGTCAAATCTGCTCCTTCATACACGAAACAGAGAATTCAGTTGTACGCGGTACCTCTGTTCAAGAAATCTTAGACAACGTCAAGCGCCTACCTTTTACTAGCAGATCTGCATGGTTCAACGTCCAGAACGAGTGCCCCGATCTACTTCGTGTTTGCGCACACTTGAAACAAGGCACCAGACCATCTAAGAAACTGATTAACATCAGAGGATGTGAAGCGCTACCTGAATGTCACCTCTGTATCTAAAGATGACCTGCTAGTCGTCCATCGTTCTCAACCGCTGACGCCCCCCACTGAGTTGATCGTTGTCCCACGTCCCGTACTCGATGGTCTACTTACTGCCCTTCACGTCAAACTAGACCATCCCTCTAAGCACCAACTTCTCATGGTCGTGCAACGTCACTTTTTTGCTCTTGATATAAGCACTGCTATCACTCGCGTGTCTGATTCCTGTCACACCTGTGCCTCACTCAAGACGTTCCCATGTGCCCTCGCCAGCCAGTCATCAGATGATCCACCTGAAGTTGTGGGTTTATCATTTGCAGCTGATGTCATCAGGCGCTGTCGCCAACTCATCCTACTTTTGAGAGAAACTACAACTTCCTACACTGTGTCGTGCATAGTCCCTGATGAAAAGAGCGATACCCTTCGCAACGCCCTCACCCGATTAGTCGTGGGCCTGCACCCTTTAGATGGTCCCCAGGCTGTCATACGCGTTGATCCTGCCCCTAGATTTGTTTCACTGAGAAACACGAATGCCTTACAACACCTTGGCATTTCCATGAAGTCGGCCGCATCAAGAACATTAACAAAACCCTGTAGCTGAAAAAGCAGTACAAGAGCTTGAAGAGGAACTCTTACGCCAAGAGCCAGGTGGAGGCCCTGTAACCGAGGCAGGCCTCGCGGTCGCCACTGCTAGTTTAAACGCCCGACTCCGCAACCAAGGTCTCTCTTCCCGTGAGCTTTGGACACAACGTAATCAGTTCTCCAACGACCAAATCCCTCTGTCTGACCTAAAACACATAACGGAGAAGCACAGGGATCGCCAAATCAACCATCCGTTCAGTGAACAAGCAAAAGGCGGCCACGGCCCATCCCCCTCCACGACCCCCCAACAAGTTGGAGACCTCGTAAATGTGAAAGCAGACCGAGATAAATCAAGAGCCCGCGACCGGTATATTATCGTGAGTATTGATGGAGAGTGGTGTTTCACTAAGAAGTTCTCTGGCTCCCAGCTGCGCGCTACGTCTTACAAAGTCAAGCTAGCGGAGTGCTACAGTGTACCGCCCACCATCCCGACTGTGGTTCAACCGTTAATTTCTCCTGCTCATGATGATGACGCATGCGACAATTCCTCCGAACCACCTTTACCTTATCAGCCACTCTCCGCTCCTCAGGACCTCCTACGCCCTCACAGCCCGCACCTGTCAGTTCCCTCCCCATGCCCCTCCCCATGCCAATCTGACCACGCGGATGTTGGCACTTCAGGTGATACAAGCCACATCTTAACGCAAGTTCCCACCTCTCCTCCGCTCCTCACACCGGATTTTCCCGACCCTGCTACCTCAGAGCCCAGACCTAAACGAACCTGCAGACCCCAAAGCATCTCCAGGATTATATACTGGACTATCGTGCCTTGCAATATTGTTATGAACTGTGAAATTAGTTACTCTTTCACCTGGACACTCATTTCAGAGACATTGCTTCCATTATAGAACTGTTAACGATTATTGTTTCTAAATCACTATTCGCTTGTTGGCCGCAGCCATTGTAGACTTAGTTCTAGTTTTGTTAAAAAAAAGAAGAAGAGGTTGCGCCAGCGGGAAATGTTATCCGCGCATGCGTATCATGCTCTCGCTCTCTCGCCCTCGTGTTCTCGGCCGCCATATTGTCGAGTTGTTAATTGTTACTGTTGTTTAATAAACCGTTTGGAGTTACACGTACGTCCGCTGTATCGGGTTGTCCTTTCCTCATTACTGGCGTTCGGTGTAAATTTATTTACTTTGGGCCTCTCTGGCCGGGCACGAATACTGAACTGGGTTCAGGTGTCAATAAGGTGTGTTTGGCAATAGCTGACCTCTGTGTTCGGTGGAAATTTATTTACTTTGGGCCTCTCTGGCCGGGCACGAATACTGAACATAGCGATAGCTGGACTCGATGTTCGGTGGAATTTTATTAACGTTTGAGCCTCTTGACCGGGCACGAATACTGAACTAGGTTCAGGTGCGAATATGTATATATAAGGTTTGCTTGACAATAGCTGAATTCAGTGTTCGGTGGAAATTTATTTACGTTGGGCCTCTCTGGCCGGGCACGAAAACTGAACTAGGTTCATGTGCTAATTTGGTGTGCTTGGCGATAGCTAGACTTGATGTTCGGTGGAAATTTATTTAGGTTTGGGCCTCTCTGATCCGGCACGAATACTGATCTATGTTCAGGTGTCAACTAGGTGTGTTTGGTGATAGTTTGAACTCAGTGTTCAGTGGAAAATTGCTTACTCTTTGGGCCTCTCTGGCCGGGGACGAATTCTGGATTAAGTTCTGGTGTTAATTAGGTGTGTTTGGCGGTAGCTGAACTCAGTGTTTATCCTCTATTGGATTCATTTGTTTTCTTTTCTTTCTTTTATGGACCACACACGCAGGGGGGCTCCACACCTTTTTCCGCCATTGAGGTTAATTGTCCCGGGGCTAGCTAAAGCCCTTTGTGCCCGACCCTTGTAGTTGCGCCGGGACTCGTGCCCTCTACTGGTCCCCGCGGGGATCTCAGCTGTCATCCGTTTTATCTTCGGTTTCTTTTAGCCGCCATCCAAGCCTCAACGTTGTGAGCAGTATCTAGTTCCTGAATGGGAGATTGTACCCAATTTAAATCCGATGGTAGCAGTGGCATCATTTCACGAACGGTTATCCAATTGACAACCCTCCTGGGGACCTGTGATGAGGCATCAATCCCGGATAATGAACGTATCGTTGTGAGGGAGCAGCTTTGTGCTGCATCAGGCACGACTACCACCCCCCGCTCTTCCCACCATCCCTCCCCGAATGGGTATGTGACCCAAAGGGGACCACATGGAACAGCTAAAAATAAAATGTTAATTTTGGGAGTAAGATTTGGGGAAGGATAGTGAGATATGGGAAAATGGGTCGCTTGGGTGGGAGGAAGCTGCAGGGACTACGATCCATGTGTCTTGCGGAGTGATCCACCTCATTGTTCATACACAGAACAATCGTCCAATTATTTTCCAATTCTTAATCAGCGATCCGTGAAACAAAGGCCAGTTTGGATATGCTACTAAACAATACCAAAACCACAATACAATAGCTAACCAACAATAGACACTAAACAATACCCAAATAACAACAGAAATAGCTAACCAATAGAGTGATTTTACTATATCTGTGAAATAGTTAGTAGAATAGTACGCACTTTTAGACTATAATTCCTTTGTTTTCTTTTGTTTAATTTTGACTATCACACACTAATTGTTAGATAGTGTTTCACAGATGAAGTAAAATCACTCTAATAGACACTAAACAATACCCAAACCACAACACAATACATAGAATGATTTTCTTTAAACCGTGAAGTAGTTACTAAGCTGGAAGGCACTAGAAGACACTATTAGACACTAATTTCATTGTTTTCTTTTGTTCAGTTTTAAGTAATTTTGGCTAATTTTGATTAATTGCTAGATACTGTTTCATGGTCTCAATAAAATCACTATATGATGCCCGATATATTGATAGACTAAGCTCAATTGTACATTGTACACTACCATTGTATTAGAGTGGTTTTACTTCATCTGTGAAATAGATAGTAGGATTTTACGCCGTGGTACTTCGTATCAGTTTCTATTATCCTCGAATATTAGAGCGATTACAGTTAACCCGTGAAATAGTTAGAAGAATAGTACGCACTATTGGACAATAATTCCATTGTTTTCTTTTGTTTAATTTGGACTATCACACACTAATTCTTAGATTGTGATTCACTCTATCAAGGTCTAGCGCTAGTGTAGTAGATAGTGGTAGATAGTGTTACACCCTAACTAATAGTTTCTGTTTCACAGATGAAGTAAAATCACTCTAGGTAAAATTATGTATCCTAAAACATTCTATGGCATTGCATTCTATTGTATTGTCGTTCTTTTGTGTTCTAATATTCTATTGTTTTAACAAAAGAAAATATATCGGGCATGGTATAACACAATAGCTAACCAACAATAGACACTAAACAATACCCATAACACAACACAATAGCTAACCAACAATAGACAATAACCAATACCCACACCACAACACAATAGCTAACCAACAATAGACAATAAATAATACCCACACCATAACACAACACAATAGCTAACCAACAATAGTTTCCGCCACACCGATTTATATCTTGTTATATATGCCAACATCTATGATCATATTGTTTTGTAAAGTGAAAGAATAACGCTTTTTTCAGCGCACTTAGCTTGCCGTTCTTCAGCGTCTTCAGCCTGCACGATTTTATCTAACAGCTCTGACAAAATCTTCTCTCTCCGGTTTAATTTCTTCAGTTGTAATTTTCTGTCTCTTTCCGTAAAGGGTGTGCCCGTCATCTGCTTCAAAGCGATGCTTACTCTATCGAAGAGTATTCTTCTTTTTCCCTTTGCCTTGGTTAGTCGTGGTTTTAGACGGGCAATTTCTCTTGACGTTTTTTTTTGCTTTTGTGGTTGGAATAATAGATGTCCTGTTATCGCAATGTTCTCCCCATCGCTTCTTCTGTGACTTTCTGTCATTTTTTTGTAGGGGTTTTCGCTTCCACTGCTTCAAATCAGCACTTAATTCATCATAAAATGACCTCCGTCTACCAGAAGTATCCTTGGTGGAAGAATTTTGTCGGCCATTTTTTCTGGACAATTCAGTGGCTTTACTGGAGAAATTCTCGCACACATTGTTATCGGAATTTCCTACCAATTGCTTACCTTCTTTCGATCTTTCTTTAAGGCCTTTACTGATGTCGTCGAAGAACTTTTTATTTCTTTCTTCATTGTTAGCACTTTCTTCGTCTATAATCTGATACAGTCCGCCAGGTATAACGGACTTCTTTGCGTCGACCAGTGAATCGTTTAATGTGACGATGAAGATGTTCATCAGAAAGATAGTAAGTGTTAAGAGAATAAATGCCGAAAAAATGCGCCCGAATGATCTGTTTACCTCAGTTAGCTGGTTAATTGGTCTGGCTTTGACCTTGCCTAAAATTAATTCCAGTTGAAAATACGACGCTTTCAGAGGAGATGAGTACCTTTCGAAACCTGTTCCAAAAACCAGAATGCCAAAATGCATGAACGCGACAAAACCAATTGCAAACACAAGGAAGAAGGATGGAAGGATCTTTGAATACATTTTAAGTGTCCTTGAAAATATGCCAACGTTCTTATTATAACGAATAAGCCGCAAGAGCTTCAAAGTGACTAAGA
The DNA here is from genome assembly GCA_022457155.1 of Cladopsammia gracilis. Classification (NCBI taxonomy): domain Eukaryota; kingdom Metazoa; phylum Cnidaria; class Anthozoa; order Scleractinia; family Dendrophylliidae; genus Cladopsammia; species Cladopsammia gracilis. The sequence continues at coordinate 338,600 of JAJGOT010000050.1, read as the reverse complement.
ACATGAGAGTTCCCAGAACGGCGTTTTCGATCTCAGACAAAATAATGACGTCTTGGAAATTCACATTGGCGTAGATGTTTGCTTTCATTTTCCTTATTGTCGCAACGGCTTTGGATGAACGAATAATGTTCATGACGACAGCCAGCACAGAAAAGACTACTTGTAAAAAATCTACCCAATTCCAGAAGGACTTGAAAAAGCTTAATTGTTGCTTATACACAGTGTAAGATATTTTTCCAACAAAGAACAGCACGAATACGATAAATATTAATGTGCAGAGAAGATAAAACTGGTGAGAACCGGTTTCCTCTGAATACAAGGAAATGGTGTCAATACTTGCAAATGATTCTTTATATCCAGATGTTTGAGTTTCATAAAAATGATTGACGATCACAAGAAGATTAGTCGCAGGGTTGAACGCGGAAAACTCTAGGATTACCGGGCGTGATTGAAGATCCAACCATCCATATGTCTGCAAAGTTTCGATTATTTGGAGACTGGTACTTCTTTTATAGCCTAGATCAGCTATGAATCCTCCTCCTGGGTAAGACGAAAGGTGCCCCCATTTTGTTACCGTGTTGGTTTCCACAGGGGTCTGATATCGCCATGGCTTCGGGCAAATTCGGTTTAATTCGTGTTTCTTCGTAGAATTCTCGACCGGTAACCATCCTGGCTTGCTGTAAGGTGTCGTGTCTTCGTTTTCTTTCGAGTAAGCGTAATGACAGGTGTGGAAAGTCGTCTTCATGTAATCCAGAACTTCACAGGGCTCTGAAGTAATCAAGTTTAAGTAACATCATTAGACCGTGATAAATACGACCGTGCCATACGACCAGCTCATTTTTACGGCCACATTTTTGGCCTAAAAAATCATATCGTCCGAACACGCACGATCGATATGCCACTACTGACCACCTTTTGCAGTCTTCGACTGTTACTTACTTGTTAAAAATTTACCCCGTTGATACGACCACTCGATATGCATGAAATATATTGGCAGAAGCTAACGAAACGTTGACAAATATTGAAACAACATATAATGGCAAGTTTCGTAATTTTTAAGAGTGACTTTCCCTAAATACCAACTATAGCCGTGCAAGATAGAAAAATCGAAATCGCCCAAACTTTGCCACAATAAAGACCTTAGAAAACTATTTAAGAAAATATAGGTTTCAGCTGTTTTGGATTTATATATTCCAAGCAGGACAATATTTTAATATTTACCCTTGCCAGAGGCCTCAGACTGGCGAAAAATGTTCTTTTTAGTTGGCGTCGTGTGCAAAATTTAAAAGAGGCTTGAACGCTTTTTCACTATTTTAGAATCCAGCGATCCTTTATTTACCGTTTGTCATTACTAGAATGTAATAATATTTCAACTACAATTTTTGGGATTTTTTTAAGTGACCGTTAGAAACGGTGTTTTTAAAAGTGTCGAAAATTGGCTAACTTTAGAAACAAAAATCACTGCCTGGTACATGGATTTCGAACTCAAGTTAACATTCTAATAAAACAGCAACTCTTGTTCTATTAAAATATGGAATAAAATTTTGGGGCAATAGTCCATTTTACAGTTGTGTGCTTGGTGACCTTGCCTAGGAATGGAAGCGAGGCTGAAGGTGACCTTGCTTTGATACAAACCTTTCTGCCTTTCATATGTTAATTAGGCTTTTCTCATGCTAACCAACTAAATTTACATCTGAAAAGCTCGAAGGTCTGTATCATCACAAGGTCACCTTCAGCCTCGCTTCCAATCAAAGGCAAGGTCACCAAGCACACAACTGTAAAATGGACTATTAAAACTCCGAAGTTTGACAGCCAAAAACATTCACGATTGGAGAATGTTAACCATCAACAACAGTCGCATCGATATCGCCCGCCGATAAAATTGAATTGCCCTAGTGTTTTTTACATTTTCTTCAAAGAGACCTTTCTCTTACCACTTTATGGTCATATTTAGGTTTTGCTGGTAAAATGCATACTCTGTGGCTTCGAAAAAATTCTATTCCTTTTGTCGTTTCTCATGCAAATTAAGACAAATCCCTTTATACTTTGTTTATAACCACGAATTATCGCCGATAAACCTTTGTAAATCTCTTCATCTTCACTACTATCTGAGGGCATCTTCTTAAATGATAGCATAAGAAATAAAATAAAACAAAAAGAAAGTAAAGCGGGACCCACCTTTGATTTCTTTGGGTCGAGAAATACAACAACGTCGAGAAAACAAAGTTCCGTTCGTCGCCGTGCCGAGCGTGACAGTGCGAGGCGCCGTGACAAGTTTTACTAATTCCCATGCAGGTCACCAGCTCTGTCACGTCAAGATTTCGTTCATCTAAAGCGGAAACGAGTAGTCTCCTGAGCTACTGTCTAAACATTTATTAGTAAAATTCTTGGCAACGTAATTTTGTTTAAAGCACATAACATTGAATTGAATGCAATGACTGTGAGTCGTTCTTACAACTGTGAGTTTTGTGCTGCTGCACTTGTCTTACAAGCCGTTTCTGGTATTGTAGGAATATCTTTTTTTTCGGAATTTCGTCTGCAGCCAGGGTTCTCAATATAAAAAAAAACCTTGATAGGAAACAATAATCTAGCTAATACTTCGATGGTATTGATTTTAATTACTTTGTTGAACATCAACTTTAGAGAGAAATGTATATAATATGCTTGGTATGTTCTTCCAACGTTCCTGTATAAATTGAGCAATTTCTGTTTCTAAAACACGTCAGATTAAAATCGCAAAATTTCGTTCTTTTCCTTTTTCGAGAGGGGGTGGGGGGGCAATTATTGAAAGGGGACAAAAAAGAATCGCAGGCTAAATGGGTTTGATTGTGCCCAAAAAATAAAATCCTAAGCTGGATCCCCGTCACAACAGTTGCATGCTTTTATAAGGTATTCTAACAAAAAAAGGTGCTTTCCTTCGCCCTTTTGATGTCAGTGCGCTATTTCCAAGTCAAAATATTGCGAAGCATTGATAAACTGAGTTGTTGTAATTTACGTGACTGGAACATGTCACATAAGTTAAACATGTCATACACAATTGGGTGCGTCAAGGCCACTTCTTTCAGAACAGTTGAACGGACATTTTTATTTGCCGCTTTCTCTTCCGCTGCTATTCTGTCTTCGTCCTGTTCTTCGTGATCGAATTCATTCCTTTACAGTGAACAGTTTCTGTCCATCCGTATTTCAGGCGTACCGCATATCTCGGGAAACTTTAGCTGTATCAATTTTAAGGTCAGTTTCCTCACCAACCTTAAACTTACTCTCGAGGTAATTCTTTATGTTTCGTTAAACCATGTGGTTTTCTTGATAAATCTTAGGGCCCATCCTTCAGGCAGTGCTTAAGTTGTTGTTGTTAGACTTGGAAGCGGCATACCTTCCACAGTTGGGGGAGGAGCACTTGCATCTCCTTGCAGCTTTTCATAATACATGTACATGACTTTTGCCTTGTCCATAAGTGTCTCTTTAACAGGGCGCAACTCAGTGGCGGATTCCAGGGGGAGGGTGGGGGGACCGGACCCCCCCCCCCCTTTCAGACCTGTGTCTCCCTTGTGGTTCATAAAAATAATAGAATAAAATTGTTTTATACGTAGTTATTTCAGGATTCCACCAATTGAATGATTGTCAATTTTTTGACTTAACAAACGCTTTTCGAGTTTCAGGAATGCTGGCAATGTTAGACTTGGAAGCGGTATACCTTCCACAGTTGGGGGAGGAGCACTTGCATCTCCTTGCAGCTTTTCATAATAAATGTACATGACTTTTGCCTTGTCCATAAGTGACAACTCAGTGGCGGATCCAGGGGGAGGGTCGGGGGGGGGGGGGTCCGGACCCCCCTCCCCTTTCAGACCTGTGTCTCCCTTGTGGTTCATAAAATTAATAGAATAAAATTGTTTTATACGTAGTTGTTTCAGGCTTCCACCAATTAGCTGATTGTCAATTTTTTTGACTTAACAAACGCTTTTCGAGTTTCGGGAATGCTGGCAATGCAACAGCACAATACTCACAGTTGTAAGAATGACTCACAGTCATTGAAATGAATTCAATGTTACGTGCTTTAAACATAATTACGTTGCCAAGAATTTTACTAATAAATGTTCAGACAGTAGCGCAGGAGACTACTCTCCCCGCCGTTTCCACCTTCGATGTACGAAATGTTGACGTGACAGAGCTGGCGACCTGGGACTTAGCAAAACTTGTCACGGCGGCTCACAATGCTGTCACGCCCGGCACGGCGACGAACGGAACTTTGTTTTCTCGACGTTCTTGTATTTCTTTACCCAAATAAATCAAAGGTGAGTCCCGCTTTACTTTCTTTTTGTTTTATGTTATGTCTTATGCTATCATTTAAGAAGATGCCCTAAGAAAGTAGTGAAGATGAAAGGATTCACAAGGGTTTATCGGCGATAATTCTTGGTTGTAAACAAAGTATAAAGCGATTTGTCTTAATTACTCGTGGCGAAGCACACGAGTTGTAAATCCGGCTTTCACTTTCTTCTTTTTTTTCGTGTTACATTAGCGCATGCAAATTTATGCACGCATATTTAAGTCTATGTCGACGACTATATGGCTTTCGGCCATGAAATACATGCCGTAAAATCTTTCCGTGTATTGACTCGAGAAGCAACATAAAGAACTACAGCGTACAATTGCACACTTTCAAGACAATTCAAGGCGTTCATGGATGGATAGGACCGTTTGATATTGTGTTCGCCGCTTATTCCTGTGGGATTTTTGCTCTGGCAAGTTCTGTGTTTTATATATTAAACTTGCCATTTGCTTAGCGATCGAGCTCCGGGTCGAGCTTAAGTGTCAGCTACTGAATCTAGTGAATGCAGTGTAGTCTTACTTTTAAACCCGCGTATACGTGAAAGCATGACGAACGGGTTATCGGCAACGGTGTTTAAATAAAATTCACTCTCTCACCCACTCACTCACTCACTCACTCACTCGCTTCTTCCATCAGCTGTAAACTTATTGAGCAAATGCTTTGTTACGAACACGTTTCGTAACATGAATTCAACGGGAATTCAACGATAATTAAAAAAAAAAACCGTGTCAGTGTGAAAACGTAAGCTTACGGCAATATTGCGTTACGCGTTACGCGTTAGCATTTCTTCTTTTCGGGTTGGCTCTTAGGAGCCTTTGATTAGACATAATTTCAAGCTTATGTTTCTCCGTAAAAGCTCTCAAATCACTCGGGAATCAATGCTGCAATGAGTTTAAGGCGCCACGAGTTCAAGCTGTGTACAGCTTCTTGTTTGCATGAGAAACGACTAAAGGAATATAACTTTTTCGAAGCTACCGAGATGCATTTTACCAGCAAAGGTAAGAAGAAAATGTAAAAAACACTAAGAAAATTCAACTTTATCGGCGGGCGATGCGACTGTTGTTAATGGTCAACATTCTCCAATTTCGATCAAGTAGCGTGAATATTTTCGGCTGTCAAACTTCGCAGTTTTAATTGCCCTAAAATTTTATTTCAAATTTCAATAGAACAAGAGTTGCTGTTTTATTAGAATGTTAACTTGAGTTCGAAATCCATGTACCAGGCAGTGATTTTTGTTTCTAAAGTTAGCCAATTTTGACACTTTTAAAAACACCGTTTCTAACGGTCACTTAAAAAAAATCCCAAAAATTGTAGTTGAAATATTATTACATTCTAATAACGACAAACGGTAAAGAAAGGATCGCTGGATTCTAAAATAGTGAAATAGTGATCCAGCCTTTTTTAAATTTTGCACACGAGGCCAACTAAAAAGGGCATTTTTCGTCAGTCTGAGGCCTCTGGCAAGGGTTAATATTAACATACTGTCCTGCTTGGAATATATAAATCCAAAACAGCTGAAACCTATATTTTCTAAAATAGTTTTCTAAGGTCTTTATTGTGGCAAAGTTTGGGCGATTTCGATTTTTCTATCTTGCACGGCTATAGTTGGTATTTAGGGAAAGTCGCTCTTAATAATACAAGATTATTACCCGTAGCGCAGACGAGGAGTTGTAGATTCGGGTCTGAGTTTTCTTTCTGTTTTTACGTCTCACATTAGGGCATGCAAATTTATGCACACATATATTTTAGTTTCACTGGTCTGATTGGTTGACCCGCGACCTTGTGATCTCGCTTTTGATTTGAAGATGGTGGAAATCTCTCCGTGTGTTGACTTTAGAAGCGTAAGGAACAATTACAGCGTACAAGATTTCAAGGTGTTCATAGATGTAGAGCACCGTTTGATATTGTGTTCGCCACTTATTGCTGTAGGATTTTTGTTTGTCCATAAAAACACTCGCGAATAAAAAATGCAATGGGTTAAAGACGCCACGAGTTCAAGCTGTGCACAGCTTCTTGTTTAAAATGGGCCAATTTACAGATTTTTAACATACCATAATTTGACCTCACCTCGAGGTAATGTTACATATTAGATGCATCCAACCAACTTACAGATGGACGAAACCTATCAATCCCTGGATTATTTTTTGTGACAAGTAACTTTCGAGGCAATTCGCTATGTACAACTACTTACTTGGCTTGACTCTGAGTTGTGTAATGCGCGGCATTCCGACAAGAGCAGAACATTGGTCACCAATGTAAATACTTTCGTTTTCTTGCAGTCCATTGTACCACGATCCTGCATAGATACCTGGGACAAAAACGTTGCGCATCCACCTCCAATACAATTGGTTGTTAGATACCTAAAATTTGTAAATATCATATAGTAGTTAGCAACAAGTATACAGGGGAAGATTCTCAGAGTTTTTGTTTTGCCTATTTAAAGACAGTGATAATTTTATTTTTCTAAACGCAACAAATTTTCGACGAACCGACCACTTTCAAACTAAGTCTAAGATACTGATATGACAATTCACTCTTTATTGATTTAGTAGAAGAAGTAGCAGTTACTTGTATCTTAATTAATGTTTATCATATCGCTGTTTTAGTAACAAGCTCTAGACGAATGTGGTTCTTATAACTTGCTTCTGTGTCCCCACAGAGAAACAACAACATATTTAATGGACAGTACCAGCAGGGTTAACGTAAACGGCTCCTCGAACCCATAACAAGGACCATCGACGTGAAAAAACATCAAACATGAAACCGACCACTAAACAAACAAACATACTAAAAAGAAGAGCAGGCACGAACAAAGCAAACTGACCAAACAAGAAGTAACGAACGAAGAAGTAAATTACTGGATCAAATATAAAACGGCAAACATGCAGAGAAACAATTAAAAACAAAAAGTCATTAAGACGAAAATAAAAACACACACAAACAAGCAAACAAACGCCACTGCCAATCTTGTTTTAACCATAGAAAAAAGCAGTTGTAGGGAACTGGGCTTTGGAATAAGGAAGTAAGAACACGAAATGTTGGTATGCGACTTTTATGTTAAAATTAGAGCAGAAAGTTGTTAACCAAAAAAGTGAAATATCAATATCACGTACCTTTTGAAATCGTGGCAGGCCTTCGCGGATCGACTTAGTCATGAAATAGCGATGACCATTCCTATCACCATAACAGACTATTGTCAAGACGATGATAAATAAAGCATAAACGACAAGTTCTACGAATAAACGTGACACATTTTGTTTCCTGGCCTGACGTCTTCGCATTTCCTCCACTGTTGAAAGATCTTTCTTCCATAACCTTCCTTTCGTAGATACTTGATGTTTTTCCTTAATAGTCACCGATCCAACCTTTCCCCTTTGCTTTATCCTTCTTACGATTGCTTGAAATACCGCTAAAACAAACACTTTTGTCGGCTCCATAATTGTGACGTCTAATACCACTGATAATATCATTGAAGATAGCCATTGTTCAGATATGTTCTTTCCCCAATAAAGGCTGTAAAAGATTGTCAGGGTTGCTGAGATGCTGGTGGCGCAGAGGCAAAGTATCCATGCCACATTAATAAGCCATCTCCTCAAATTGCTGGCCTGATTTTGCTGATCTGACGTTCTCAAGCTCCCTTTCTCAAACAAGAATGCAATGAGAATGTTTACTGGTGCAACGATAAGGGCACTCTGAATTCCGACCATAACCTCTCTCCAAGAAAATTTTAGTGGTCCTACCTGGATGAATATCGAAGACGACTTCTTGTTGTGATCATAGAACAAAGCGTTTGCTAACATAGCTGACATCAGTATTGAGAGACAACACGATGCTCGCTGAGAACGTGAAAATCGGTCTCTTGAGTGCTTCGCCAAAACGGACACCCATGCATGTTTCTCCGTAAGGCCTTTCTTCCACCATTTCCACACTTCACTGTTTAAGTCTGAGTCATCTGAGGAATTATCCAAAACCCTCTCAATTCTACCGTCCCCTCGTTCCAGAGCTAGCCACTGGTTATTATGAAATGTCCATGAATTGAGTGTCTGTACGTCCAAAACAGTCACGTCTTGAAGAAACCACGAGGGACTACTGCCAGAGTTATCATGTCCAATCCGCACCCCACGTACACAACCCAAAGACTTGTCAACGGTCAAACGGAAGACATCTAAGCCACCACGGTGAAACAGCGAGCCATTCGCATCTTCGTCGGTGTTTAGACAAATTATCCCTGTGCCTTTTTCTGCACCGTAAATTTCCATGGCGACTTTAGCTGTCGTTCCGGCATTCCACCAGATCCCCGTTGTGATGGTGATGGTGTATTGGTATGTGTTACTTGATGAGGTGGGAAGTTCTTTTATACGACTGGCCTAAAATCAACATGCTAGTGGTTAGTTTTATAGCAGTCGCTGAAAATATTTTAGTAGGTCATGTATAAACAAGAACTTTCGAGTAGTAAAATCGGGCTTTAAACGTACATAACAACGACATAACAAATGTCGTGCGATTTTGAAACGTGCGATTCAAGTCACGTAATGACCTAATTCGTTGACCAGTTTTAAAAGCAATGTCTCGTGCATTGCATGCATGTAAAGAGGTGTCTGTAAAACACGAAATCGACCTAGAACACCTCGAAACACCCCCGAACAGCAGGGAACATCCCGGAACACCCCGAAACATCCCGAAACATCACGGAACACCCGCGGAATAACCCGGAACCAAGCCCGAAACCCCCCGGAACAACCTGGAACACCCCAGGACACCTCGGAACCTACCCGGGGTGGGTTTCGGGTTGTTACTTCATGGGTAAGGCAGATGACCATTGCATATCGTGAACTCAATGTTCCCCGACCATCCGATCTCCTAGACGCTTTGCTTTACTGTACACCTATTCCCTGTGTCCAACTCCCCACCCTCCCCTCCATCCAACGCCGTTCATATGGGTAAGGAACGTGACCACCCTCGGACCACCTAGGAAACACCCCGGAAACTGAAATAAAAATAAATCAATTAAGTAGTAAGCATGTAAAAACAAATAAACAATAAATAAACATGTTAAAACAAAGAAAAAATAAACAAAAAACTACTTAAAAAAATAAAACTTAAATGAATTGATGAAACTAGCATTAAAAAAACATGACTAAAACCAATTATGACTAAGACTAATTAGTCGTTTATATGCAGCTACTTTTCCTTCTGCCATCCATTACTTGTCAAAGAAGCCAACAAAGTGGGAGACGCCTACTCAGGCGTAAAAACTACCACCTTCCGAGATGAAAGATAATGTACCTCTTCAAGTCCTGAAGTAGCTGCGCGTTCTTTCATAGCATAATTGGAATTTGCATTTCTTTTGAACACCTTAATCGTGAAGAAAAACATCCGACATAAACCCCAATGCGTTTTTACGCATTGTCCAGGGATCGAAATAATTAAACCGGCGAAATAACATGCAATTCATTTTTCTCAGTTTTTTTGCAAGTAATTTACCGGCTAATTTTACATGGTTTTTAACTCGTAAATAAGAGAAGCGTAATGAATGGGTTATCGCAGACGGTGGCAAGTATGCAAATTTTTACTCACTGGCTCTTCCCATCAGCTGTAACCTTTTTCTTGGTTACAGGTGCACAAGGCTTTCGTGGCAAATGCAAAGAATATGGTGTAGAGAATAGTCGAGTACCGAAAAGGAGACATTTTGAAACGCTGCTCTGATGTTTTGCATTTGGAAACTACGCGTTTTTACGCGTATCTTCGTTGAAATAATGGAATTCAACAGTCAAAAGCAGCTACTCCGCTATGGCTCAATGGCTAAGCGTTTCTCTTTTTTGACGTTCTTATATTCAGAAAATCAATACCTAAGTACTGCCCTCCGGTCGTACTCATAGCCTCTGCACATTCGTTGTAGAATCTTTCATTTCGAGTTGGCTGATAGGAGCCTTTGATCTTAAAATGTGACGTGATATGAATTCAGAATGAACGTCATAGGCTCCTGGGGGTTAGTGGTCGGTAGAGCAAAACGTCAAGGAGAGGGGTGGGGGTTGTCAGCGAACAATGGGTCCGCGATATGTAATGCTCACCTGCCTTACCCATGGAGAGGACGTTTGAGGGAGGTAACGGTAGGGAGTTGGAAGAAAGGGTTTGGGGCCGGTGAAGCAATAGCGCTTGGCTTGAAGCCAAGCCCGATTAAAAAAAAGGGCTATAAAATTCAATTGCGAAACAAAAATGTAAATTAGTCAATACAATTTATCGTACAGAAAAGGCTGTTCGAGCGTAGTTTTGAACAGTGATATACAAAATTTAATATATACTCAAACAATATAAGCAAATCGACCAAGTGCATGAACAAAGGTCGTAAGGCAGACAACACACCCCAAAAAGGAGGCGTTTATCATAGTTGAATATCTAGTTAAACAAGGCTGTACCCGCATAGTCCTAAACACTGACACAACAAAAGTCATCTATCAAATACGACAGAAATTGTTTTATCAGGGTTTCCAATACCCAGTAACCGATTTGTATACGGAGTTCTAAAATATTGTTACTTAGGGATTTCCGTCACCAGAGTGCCTTAAAAGACTCCTTGTGAACGCTAAATTAAAAAGAAAAACAAACAAAGAAACAAGTGCGGTAAATCTCTAAAGGTTAGAGATCGAGAGTGATAGATAAATCCTTTCATATTACTTTGATGATTTCTTGCTAATTAGAAGTAAGTCTCGCACCAGCTGCAGGTAGACGACAGGCCTGGAAACAAGTAATTATATAAGAGTACTGCTAACCGCCCTTCCCCTCAGAGCGAATGGAAATAGAAAGAGGTTAGCAACATAAATAGAGTAAAATTGGCAAACTTACTCTCCTAGCAGCATCCTTTCTATCCTCTCGTCTGACGAGGATGAACACAACAAAATAGGTCGCAAAAACCAACGAAATGGACACAATGACAGACACATTTCCTGTCTCCTCGAGTTTCGTGAATTCTTCAAAGACCTTGTCGAAGTCGATTGGATTTGGTTTTAACACAAGACTTCCTCCGAATGACGTCAAGTGGTTGCAGGAACAGTTAAGGGATTCATTCACAGTGGCAGATAGAACCTGCGGAAATTGTAAGACGGAAAATATAACCTTAGGTTGACTGACACATTCAGTTTTAGCCTCGGATAGACTTCGGCTTGAGAAGAAACGTGCTGTTCGTTAACAGATCACGTTTGAAATCACACCTAGATACGTTTCCTATTCAAGTTTGCTGCATTGCTTTTCTATTATTACTAAAGTACTTCCTATATTTACAAGCCAAAAACGCAAAAAAATGCCGCGACGTACGAGACTGAAAATGCAGCAAGCTAGTATATATACAACCTACAACGCTGGACAAAACTCCTTGGATCAAACCTGCAAAGGGTGTATTTGCGGGGCGAACGAGAACTGAATTAAACCGCCGACCGAGGTGAGTCAAAAGGCGCAACAAAGGATGTGGGAGATTTTACTTTACCTGAACCACAATCACCCATTTTCATTTTGGAACAAGTTATGCTTCCCGCTCCCCCACAGCAGTCAATGTTGAGAGCAACGAAGCATTATGTAAGCGCGGGCCCAACGTGTTAGACGGGGGCGGGGGAGAAGGTGCTCAACATTGTATGGAATGTGGCGGAGGGAGAAGGTGGCTCCCAGGACGTTTGTCCACCATTGTAGTTAATACTGCGTATTGTTATACAATAATTTTCACAAGGTACTTGTCGATATATTACATAAGTTACTGGTCTGTTATAGAGAATATATAGATTATTTCACCGGCAGTGCGGGCGTGCGGTATTTACGCACGAGTTGGTTCGTATCAGAAACCGAACGAGGGAGACTTCCGATGCTGTAATTTGTTTATGTTATACATTTGTGATTGGACGAAACGCCTTTTTAATGTGTGAAAAAGTTGTTTCGCCATTCTGATTGGCTGCAAACCCCGAACGGGGATTTTCACACGCCAAATTTCAGTAGAAAATCACAATAAAAATAAAATAATCTTATTTTAGTTGATGAGGTTATATCACTTTGTTTCTTCATACATGTATCGCTCACCTATTAATCAAAGTACCAGCCACCAAACTTCATTCAATTTAATACTTGAGCACTCGCGGGCCGAAGGCCACTGCGAAGCTAGCCTCACACTCATAGAACCTACGCCCGTTATTTTTCATGGTCATAGCAAGCGGAATGTTTCGCGGGCGCGTCGGTCCGTGTGCCCGCCCGCCGCCGCCCGCCGTACGCGTTGGGCAGGGCTAGCTCGCGGGCGCGTATGACGTCGCAAAACATCCGGGATCTTAGCAATTTTGAAACAAAAGCGAGGCTTTGTTTTACGCGCGGTTACACGGCTGAATGTCACCTCAGCTCGGTAAACACTGATGTTTTGCTGTGTTTACCAAGCGCAGAAAACCGTTTAACAAAGTGGAAGCTATGCGGGGAGATGTTTGTCACTTCGGGTTTCAGAACTAAAGAAGCGGAAATTTAAATGATTCCCAAGCAGTCGAGGGACTTAAAGGTAAAACAAAATACATTTTCGATGGGAATTTATATGTTGATATCAATTTGTGATTGACTTTTTCTTTGTGTTCTCACTAGTTTTTGAGAATTTTTTATAAAACGTGCTCAAACTCAGTCGTTTTGATTTCTTTCATCAAAGACAGTTCGGCCTCGATGCGCAATGAATGGTTTGCGTTTTGCTTTCAATTAAATACAAAATTATGGAGATTTGAATAAATTTTTTCGAAAGAAGATTGTGTTGTCCATTTTTATGTAACAAAATAAACAAACAAAAAATATTTATTAGTTTATTATTATAAAATTTATAGGACAGGCCCGCAGGTAGCAAAAGCTAATCTTGGCAGGCCAGTCAAGTGTGTTTGTTCAGGCCAGTTCATGTATTTTGTTCATCCATTACATAGGTTGAAAAACGATTTTATGTAAACAAAACAAGACTTGGATTTTATAGTTCTAACTTCACTCGCGTGGCCTAATGCAAATATGTTTGTGTAATTTTTGCAATTTTGATTTCCAAATCAGTTTCTCGGGCAATTAAAGTGCACCTAAACTCTTTTATTACTCTTTTAATCAACTTAATGTCGCGTAAGTGAGTTATAAAGATTTGAATTTACAAAATGCTAATTGGGTGACGTCAAATGCAGACTTTACCATTATTTCTACTTCAATTTACAATACGCAGTTCACAGCTTAAGGATTATCAATTTAAGAAATACTTATAAAAACTGTTTATAGTCAATTGATTTGTAATTATTACCTGGAGGTGGAAACAAGTAGTTGTATAATAAACGAGTCTTTCATTTGACGTCATCTAATTAGCATTTAGTAAATTCAAATCTCTATAACTCACTAACGCGACTTTAAAAACAAGAAATATTTCACTGTTCGACTTTTCAACGTACACTGAGTTGATTAAAAGAAAAAAAAATGGGGTTTAAGTGCACTTTAAGCAACAGGTGTATTTTATTTGGAAATTAGTCGTACTAGTAGTTAATCTATACGGAGAAAACGTTGTTTTCGTGAACTTTTGTACGATCTAAATGTACTGTTCAGACGGTCGCGTAGTTCTTTTTTTAAGAATTGCTAAAATTGAACAATAGCCCTGTCGTCAATCTCAATTCTTGTGCTTCCGACCTTTCACCTCAGTTAAGTTTTTTATCAGCTTTCTGTTCAGAGAGCGACGCTGTTTGGCTCAGCCTATCTATCTATCTATCTATCTATCTATCTATCTATCTATCTATCTATCTATCTATCTATCTATATATCTATCTATCTATCTATATATATATATATATATATATATCTATATATATATATATATCTATATATATATATATCTATATATCTATATATCTATATATCTATATATCTATATATATATATATATATATATATATATATATATATATCTATATATATATATATATCTATATATATATATATATATATATATATATATATATATATATATATATTATAGTTTTATCAATCATGATTGCATTGGTTCAATCTTACCTGGCAACCCTCCGTTGTCCACATTTGGCGATCATCTGACCAATAAACACAACTTGCAAGGGCCACTCTTAAAGTGTAATTGTAATCAGTACTTGGATCATACGTAGGCACGACACTTACATTTTGGCTCTGACTTGCGGTAGGAGGGGGACGTTTAACTTCGATACATGATCGCTTTTGCCTGCCGTGTCCAAAACATGAACGTTTTTGCCTCTGTTGAGGTTTTGTAACTTCCTTGTGACTTTGCACCTCAACATAATACTTTCCAGCTCTCTGTGCCAATAACTGAATAGGGTGTATTCCGTTTGGAGAGCACAGTCGTTTCCTTTCGATATTTCCTTGGATTCTTGTCCAAATACACATCTCGTGTATGGATACAGTTCCATTCAGATCGTGTTCATGGATGGTTGGTCGGCCACCAAATCTCATAAATATCAGAAAGTTAATAGTTGCGTCCTTGGGTACAACTTTCAGTTGAATTAACGAGTTTTCATAATCCACGTCTATTTCATGAAAACGAGAAGCACTTTTCTTTATGAAAAAATGAGAGTTTTCTACAAGATCGTAAGTTTCTTTGAGAGAAATTTTGATAGTAACGTCACTTGGAAGTTGCGATACCTTGATCGTTCTACGTTTGTCATCTTTTAGTTCCAGCGTTAACACATCTGAACGAATCCTATATCTTGTTATGTCCCAGGTAAATGGGTTAAACGGCATAGACAGCATCTACAAATATAAATAAGATATTTGATTGATTCGACACTATACATTATTAT
This sequence comes from Cladopsammia gracilis, assembly GCA_022457155.1. Taxonomy (NCBI): domain Eukaryota; kingdom Metazoa; phylum Cnidaria; class Anthozoa; order Scleractinia; family Dendrophylliidae; genus Cladopsammia; species Cladopsammia gracilis. The sequence goes on along the minus strand of JAJGOT010000050.1, from coordinate 323,462 downwards.
TTTAAATCACACTTTTAATTCAGAAATCCGTCGAGAGATTACGAAGCAAGAATATTAATAAGATATGTTATTACTTTTCAAATAATTGTTTCACAATTTGCTTATTCAAGACATCACTGGTAACGACATTCTTTTTTCAAAGATTTCAAGTAAAATGCATTCACTTCAGTTGAGTGTTTTTTTACCTGAGTATCCAAGAAACTAGTATTGTTGACGTGGAAAACCGTTACCATGCTCTCCGGTAGAATAAACTTTCCATCGCCACTTTCAATTTGCAATCCAGCCAATCTTGCAGGTGAATGACGTCCTAATGCGAAGGTCATACCGAGCGTTTGAATGTATATAATTTCTTCATCTGGCAGATTCTGTTCGAGCACCGCGTCAGTTACATTGTTGACAAGCTTCATACAGCGTTTAACCACGTTAATGCCCTGAAACGGAATTAAAATAAAGTTTTACGGAAATAACAACCTTCAAATAAAAGCAACATTATTTAAATAGCCAGCCGTCTTCTCCACTCCCCATGGGCGTTGGGGCGTCAAATGTTCAGTGTAGTAAGTCTTTTTACAGAATTAAAGTTTCTATACTTCGATGATTTTTTTTCTCGATACTGTAACATTTCATCAATCTGATTAATTATACAGGCCTCGTTGGCTAAGTATCGGACGATATTATGCGTTTGTATGCCAATTTGCCTTGCCTAACAGGAAAGTGGTGTAGTGGACGACCAGCTGTATGCAGGGCATCTCATAAATGCAGAAAAAAAAATTATGCGGACATTAGTATAATATTCTGTCCTGGGTATTGTTATTAATGACATTATAATAAGGTACGGGGAATCAATCTGACCTGGGACAAGTCCAAGACAGACTGAATTGAATGTTGGGTAATTTTGAACCCGACTTACTCGCCCGGGTGGGTGGGTGGGTCGCCAAACGCCCTTCATCTCGGACAAAGTGAAGTGAAAGGGACAAAGCATGCCATTGATTGCCATTATATGTACTCGTTAATTAATCCCCAGGGATCATATTTACCATTCAAATGGAATGTGAATAGTGTAATATTCTGTCCTGGGTATTGTTATTAATGACATTATAATAAGGTATGGGGAATCAATCTGACCTTCCCCAAGCTACCATGCCATACGGCATTGTATGAGAACCCAATCACCCCCATAACGCTCTCGGAATCCATGTTCTCTCCCAAACCTTATCCTAACCCTCCAGATAAACGTACGTGTAATATTCTTGAGATTCCACTTCATTTTTACTTCTTGCTATTGCCAATTTAACACTCCTAACGATTCTCGAGATTTTTTTTTTGAAGTTATTATACATATATACATTTTTGTTGTTGTTTTATAAGGCACTTAGCCTAGAGAGCCTGATAGAATCCCTTCAAAGCATCAAAACATTTGTAGTCCTTGCCAGCATTAGAACTTAATTGGCCGGCACCTGCAACTGCCGGGTTAACCACTTCTTTCAACTTGAAGCAGTGCAAGGCTGTGTCGCTTCCGTTCCAGCGAACATGAACCATAATGTTAAGGAGGTTTAAACCTGCCAGGGCCATTGAGATTGCTGCACCACTGCGGAAACCATGAAGCGTGAAACGTCCACTTATTAGCTGTTGGCGTAAGGCTACGAAATAGACATTGAGCCTGGTCTGGGCAGCCTGTGAGAGGAGGAGGCATAGAGGAGATGTTTTTCCTGTCTTGTTAGAGGGCAAAAAGGTAACCCGAACCAAGCCCTATATCCCCAGCGGGGTACAAACCCGAACATACAGCTCTAGACCACTTACAGGACACACCAGATTATTAGCGCCCCTCTTGAAAGCCAAGACGTTCCCGTCTCCCAACCTCAATGTTTTGGTTCAGACATGGCTGGGCAGGAAGCCCGAGTTATCCGGAAAACGCAAAATATCTCTAGTCTTCGATCAACTGTAGAGAACAGCCGCCCGATCTCCTGCAAATAATAACGCCTTAAACGTAGTTTCCAGGAACGATGACTGAATAAAAGGAGTACTCTTCGCCATGTCGGACATCTTCTTATCATCTTCTTATCTTCTTATCATCTTCTCCTCATCTTTTATCTTCTTATCATCTTCTTAACTTACTTACGCATGCGCATGAGTATAGGCTGCTGGCAGCCTCTTGTTATTTTTATTTTTTGTCACGATTTTGCATGCAAATTTACGCATGCATATTTTAAATTGTGCACTTCCGGTTCATAGCTTTGCCGCTACATTTCCTGTTTAATGACTTCCGGCTACTCTCACTTCCAGTAAAAATGCATTACTGAAGTGACACGACAGCATCTCCTACAACCCCACTTACATTAGTAATGTTCACGTTTGGTATATATAACACTTCGAAAAATCACTGGCTTCATTGTTGTACAGCCTTCATTTCCAAAACAATCAATAGTAAACAACGTGGTTTGCAGGAACGATGACTGAATGAAAGGCGTACTCTTCGCCATGTCGGACAACTTCTTATCATGTTTAAAATATATCATAAACTTTCTTACGCATGCGCATGAGTAAAGGCTGCATGGAGCCTCTTTTTTGTTTACAATAATGATGTAAACACTCCTCTTTTCCATGGCAACTGATTATGGCGGCAAATTTGAATCTGACCACAGTGGAGAAAAAACGATATAACTTACAAAAGGAGTAAGGTATTGCCACAGAATAAACGACATTCGTTTCCCTAATAAATTATCCTTAGCCAAATACAAAAAGCTGAAATCCAACTTTTTGACCAAATTCAGGTGTAACTCGCCCTTAAGGCGCCCACTGTTCCAATCACAAAGCGCTTGGGACAATTACATGTGCGCCCATTCCGGCAAACGAACGTGTGTTTTCCCATTTCGGTCCATTCATACCAGGAAGGCTATGATATGAGGGTAGGGCGGACGCCAATGACTTTGGGGATGATAAACTAGACAAGAAACTCGTGAGCTCCTTCTCTCCTTCTTTTTTTGTTTGGCATAACGCGAAGAACTACCTTGCTTTGATAGTTGCTAAAACGGCTCACCAAACAGTCCCTCGTTAATCTCAACTTTATCACAGGAATCGGGGACAAAACATGCCTCCTTGCGTATCCACATCGTTGACAGAAACAGAAATTTCCATCATTTGCATATGCGCCGACTGAATTGCAAAATATCTACTTTATGACGTATCCAACCAATGATTTTCTCTGCCGACGGGTGATGGCTTTAGATCCCACTCGGGGTATCTGGATTTGAATGGAGGCCACCAGCAATGAACTTATCAGGGTCCCTTAACAAAATCGTCCCCAACCGTGGCACAACGTCCGACATCAATAAGTCTCCCCAAACCACATTCAACTCTCGTTTTCCCTCCCAGTCGGAAACCCCATCTACATTAACCCCTGATTGGGAAGTTGGGTGGAAAAGACATGACTTGCTCGACGAACCCTTAAAGCCCACTTCCCTTCCCGTTCCCACACCACAAATTTGCAAACTGGATGTTGGTTGAATCTAGGAGAGGGAAACGGAAGTAATGAGATATCCTGAGCAAAGGATACCCCGGAAGGGGAAAAAACAGACGGAGTTCCCGACCAGGAGGGAGCAACTTCACACGCCTGATAACAGTACGTCCGACGGCTACTGAGAAATCCAGTAGGCCTACGGGAGCTACTCACCCCGATCCGGGAAAAATAATTACGACAGTAAGACCCTTACCCCGAGGACAAACAGGGAAACCCATACGCATGCGCACGCAAAGACTCAAATAGACTAATGCATTAGTCTTTATCACAACAAGCTCTGTAATATCATAGTTTATGCCTTGAGTAAACCTTTAATTATTGGACTTCTGACCACACCACAGGCATGATTGTTTGACAGCGCGCTCACGGCTCCACAAGCATAGTAAATTCTAAACTGCCAGCTTGCCTCCCCACGGGCATAATTCGAAAACAGTATGCCTACGGCCACAGGCATAAGATGAAACTGTATACTAACTGCGCGCTCCAAAAGCAAACTTTCGATACCATATGCCTACTGCTCCACCGGCATAATTCGATTGTAGAGGAAAACAACAAGCTGACTGCCCCACAGGCAAAATTTAAAAATTACAAGCTTACCACCTCACAGGTATAGTTCAAAACTACAAGGTTACCGCCCCACAAGCAAAATTTAAAACTACAAGCTCGCCGTCCCACCGGCAAAATTCAAAATTACAAGCTTTCCGCCCCAAAGGCAAAATTCAAAACTACAAGCTCACCGCCCCACAGGCAAAATTCAAAACTACAAGGTTACCGCCTCACAAGCAAAATTCAAAACTACAAGCTTACCGCCCCATAGGCAAAATTCAAAACTACAAGCCTGCCGCCGCACAGGCAAAATTCAAAACTACAAACTCACCGCCCCACAGGCAAAATTCAAAACTACAAGCTTACCGCCCCACAGGAAAAATTCAAAACTACAAGCTTGCCACCCCACAAGCAAAAATCCAAATTACAAGCTCGCCGCCCCACAGGCAAAATTCAAAACTACAAGCTCGCCGCCACACAGGGAAAATTCAAAACTAGAAGCTTACCACCCCACAAGCAAAATTCAAAACTACAAGCTTGCCGACGCACAGGCAAAATTCTAAACGACAAGTTTGCCGCCTCACAGGCAAAATTCAAAACTTCAAGCTTGCCGCCCCACAGGCAAAATTTAAAACTACAAAGGCAAAATTCAAAACTACAAGCTTGCCGCCCCACAGGCAAAGGTTCAAAACTACAAGCTTGGCACCTCACAGGCAAGATTCAAAACTACAAGCTTGCCGCCCCACAGGCAAAATTCAAAACTACAAGCTTGCCGCCTCACAGGCAAAATTCAAAACTTCAAGCTTGCCGCCCCACAGGCAAAATTTAAAACTACAAGCTCGCCGCCCCACAGGCAAAATTCAAAACAACAAGCTTGGCGCCTCACAGGCAAAATTCAAAACTACAAGCTTGCTGCCCCACAGGCAAAATTTAAAACTACAAGCTTGCCGCTCCACAAGCAAAGGTTCAAAAGTACAAGCTTACCGCCCAACAAGCAAAATTTAAAACTACAAGGAAAATTTAAAACTACAAGCTAGCCGCCCCACAGGCAAAATTCAAAACTACAAGCTTGCCGCCCCACAGGCAAAAGTTCAAAACTTCAAGCTTGCCGCCTCACAGGCAAAATTTAAAACTATAAGCTCGCCGCCCCACATAGGCAAAATTCAAAACTACAAGCTTGGCGCCCCACAGGCAAAATTCAAACTACAAGCTTACGGCCCCACAGGCGTAATTCAAAACTACAAACTTACCGCCCCACAGGCATCAAGACTTATAAGCTTGCCGCCTGACAGGCATAAATAAACGGTATGCTTTGTGCCCCACAAGCGAGATTGAAAACTGCATGCAGCTTACTGCCTCACAGGCAAAAATAAAAATGAATGCCTACTGCTCCACAAGCCTGAAAGGTAAATTACCAAGGGCGAAACATTATCGAACCGGCAAAATTCTAAAGGTTATTACAAAAAATATCTAGGTTTTCCGCCATAAGGACTTAGTTCGTACACAAATTGGCAATACTGCACGCCCACAATAGAATTCCACAGAGACATACAATGCATGGCCGTTTACGTGTGACGAGCACGTGGCGAGCCGAAACTTCATAACCAAAATTCCGAAAACAATGCAAACCCTAAAAACGAACCCCGACCAAATGGGATAACTCCAAATACGCGACCAAAATAAGTCATACAGAACAGAGAAACACGATACCTCAAATAGCTGGAGCGTTGGCTTCGCCGTAAACCTGAACAAGAACTTGCTGGACCAGCACTTAACCTTCGGGTTGGCCATCCTGTTACCGGTATCTGCTACAGCTAAAAATACTTGCTCTGCGGCGGGTGGATGAAGAGCTTGCTCGTTCGCTGCCGTTAGCGAGTAAGTCGGGTTCTACCGATAGCAGCCAAACGCCCTTCGTCTCGGACAAAGTGAAGTGAAAGGGACAAAGCATGCCATTGATTGCCATTATATATACTCGTTAATTAATCCCCAGGGATCATATTTACAATTCAAATGGAATGTGAATAGTGGGCATATTATGTGGGAAAATGCGCCGATTATGCGGAAAACACGCTGGATTATACGGAAATTTGAACAATTTATAAAAGTGATAATTGGGCCTTTCAATTTGCATTGAACACGTAACGCACGAACGTGAGCGTTGTTGTTTATAAATTGTAAAGTTAAGCCTCAAATTGTCAAAATACCTCAACCTCGTTCCCAGTGTCTTCTCCATTCCGTCCCCTGGAGCGTAAGCAGGCTCACATGTTTGGGGTATCGCGCGAGTATCTTGACGGCGGAGCCGCCAGTGTGAGCCAGCGAAGCCGGCTAGAAGAATGGGGCGAAGAAAAGTAAGCCTGCACGCGGGATTATTGATTTTTAAATTCCTTGTGTTCGCCGACGAACGCTGATTGATGAAAGTTATACGACAGGTGCCATAGCTTTTCAAAAGAAAACAAAAAAAGCATTGCAATCATTCCCAGGACAACGGCTTGTCAAGTGAGAATCAGACGGTTTCTACCTTCATACAGTTGTGTATCGCTTTTTGTAGTGGACGATCGTTTTTCTATTATTTTTAAAAGCACTGAAATTTATTGAGCTTGCCTTAAAACGACTTATCAGCAAAACATATTCAGCGACTGTTTCGCAATTACTCCTCCTTGTACGTGACCGAAAGTGGGCAGTGACAGTGCCCGGTCTTTTTTGCGGTAAAATTTCCACATTTTTTTTCAAAATTTTCAAAATGACAAAGTGATGACAGTAAAAAAGCTTTTTTCTCCGTTGGGGGCGGAATTGGTGAATCGGGGCCTTGCGTGCAGGCTCTAATTTTCTCGCTCGTAATTCGCGCGTGGAATTCAAATAGTAGAGCCTGCTCGCAGGCTAGAAAGACACTGGCACAGGCTAGTCACGTGTCTCACAGAATAAAAAAAATTCCCACGAGGAGTCACTGTTTCTGGAAGTTTTGTCACCAAAAGTTTTTGTCAACATCAAAACGAGGCTGTCTTCGGCGGTTGAGATCCGCTTTATTTGTTAGCAGCCTTCACTTTGCGATCGTAAATAGCAGCTACTGGAACATAAATCTCAAACCAAAACAAGTCAAGTGCCTGGAAGTAATTTACTCTGGAATGTATACTATCGGTGTACTGGCAACAGTTTACGGAAAATCGATCATCTTCCATCTTTTACCCGGGCTTTTCTTTGACAAAATCAACTCTCGATCGACACAGACAGTCTCGCCAATTCATACCGTTATTGTCGTCGTTTCGCCGTTGAAATTGTTTTTTTTTTTTGCAATTTGGCGTCTGAATATTCGACATTTGACCTCTCGCGGGTACATTTACTTCGCGGAGACACAAACCGGATCTGTTATTTTTTATGCAAATACTCCCCGTTCCCTGGTAGGTTAAGTACAACGAAACTCGAGCTCCCGACTTGGCAGCCCCTCCCTCAATGTTTTCTTTTGTAATCTCCCAGATTCTGGGGGACACGTGACCAGCCGGTGCCAGGGTCTTGCTCTGTCTCTCTCTCTCTCGCTCCGGGGGACGGGAAGGAGAAGACCCTGGGAACGAGGTTGAAAATACCTGTGTTTAAACAGTGCTTTCTATCTTTGTCAGACATTTTGAAGTTTTTAGCAATAGAATAACACCGAAGACGAACAAAAGAAGCCAAAGAAAAGAGTCTGTAAACAAGCGGCCATCTTGGTTAACATTAGTAACCAGGCTAACCACAAAACTAGTATCCAGGCTCATCGCCAACATATAGTGGAACGCATGGGGGTTAAAAATCGCTCACGAACGAATCGGCGTGTTTTTCATCGATGTTTGGGAGAAAAAAAATCTTCAAAATAATTAATCTCTTCGGCTTTTATGTTTGCGAGGAAGATAAGCAACTGCTTTATCGCTAATATTGGGCATTTTTTCAGTTTTGTTTTTTTTTTCTATGCGGAAAATGCTCCGAAGATGCGGAAATTAGAGAATTATGCGGATCCTCACCACTGCATCCCGTCAGATGCCTTGTTTACGAATCGTCCATCTTTTTCAATCTTCCATCTTTTACCCGGGCTTTTCTTTGTCAGATGCCTTGTTTATGAATCTTCCATCTTTTTTAATCTTCCATCTTTTACCAGGGCTTTTCTTTGACAAAATCAACGCCCAAAAAAAATCAAAAATCAACAAAATTTACGCCCATTGCAGACCAAAATATGTGACTCCTTTTATCACCTTTTAAACATCCACACTTGTTTCCTAGCCACTTATGTAATGAGGACTGCGAGTTGTTTTGCCTTAAGGAATCTGACCCACCCAGTTTGCATTGCGCGCCTACGACGGCTCATCCGCCATTTTCGGGGCCTCCGAAAGTCCATACTGTATTGTAGATGGGAAATTCAGTTGTGCAAGAGGTGATATGCTTGCCCAAATATGGAATAGAGCCGTATCATAACAATAATAGAAGCGCGCAATGCAAACTGGGTGCGTCAGACTCTTTAAATAAGACAACATACGCCTGTAATATTTCCAGAGAATAATAGTACCACACGAAGCGAGGATGACGATACCCTATACTTTGTTGTTCACTAAATTTGCGCTAGACAACTGACAAGGTTGCTTGGTCAAATGATTTCCACTATATAGTTTTACATTCAATAACGCGACTTGCCTCATCCACAATGTTTGCATCTGTTGAAGCTGCAATCTCCCCTCCAGTTTTCAGAATGTTATTCAGGCACGTGCCCAAGTTTTCTGCTGACTTTATAACAAGCGGTGCGTCAGTCGTATTCTTTGCTTGTGCTTTATACGTCAGAAGCGACGTCATTGAGCTCACTGCTTCTAGTGAATCATTCTGAACAATTAAAGGATAAGATAAATGTAAGGACAGGTCTCTGGGAAAGGAAGGTATTCGAAAATGACCTTTGCTTAGGTCGTTTCTTTGTTGCCATGGTAACACTGAATGATTGTTTGTGCCACTTAACTCAATTTTGACCTCGGAAACTGCTGTAAAAAGTGCAAAATGTAAGACACCGTTAAAAATATATCAAATAACTAAGGACAATAAACTCAGACAATTCTCATTTAAATTTATGCACAGGATAATTGTTACAAAAAAGGAACTTAATAAATTTAAAATTACCACAGATGATAAGTGTGCCTTGTGCTCAAACAATGATTCACTTATACACATCTTCAAGGAATGCTCCGCAACATTGTCGCTTTATGATAGCGCTTTGAAATGGTTTAACGATATAACAAACTTAAATGTCAATCCAACAGTGGAACAGATTTTATTTCACCTGGCCTCACAAACCTGGAAGCCTGCCTGACTGAAATTCAAAAATGCAGACTTGACCTTCTTCTGTTATGTTCAAAGCAATACATATACGCTTGTAAGACAGCTTCTACCAACCCTAACATCATAGAATTACAGAATAAAATTCAAATGCAATGGAAAATAGAAATTGACCCTTAACTCTTCAGACGAATATAAAACCCTCTACTTTATTTATATACACCAAATTGCAATAACGTTGGCTGTGTTTTCACGAGGCGGTTTTTCTCGCTTAACATTCCTGTAGGTAATTTGTTTACTGACCGCGTTAAGCAGCTTAAAAAATTTATGCGTTTTCACGGACAGAACTTTATTCATTTTTCTTATACCATGCGCGACATATTTTCTTTTGTTAAAACAATAGAAAATTAGAACACAAAAGAACGACAATACATTGCCCTTCTTTGTTGTTTAATTGCCGACAAGCTTAAGCGACCTGGTTTGGTGGCTTAAATTTAATGAGAATTCTATTGTAGTTCGCCGACTCGCTAAACTTTAAGCGAGTTGGACAAACAACTGTTTTCACGAGATTTCCGACTGTCACTCGCTCAACGACTTGAAAAATCGCTCGTGAAAACACGGCCGTTGTCATAGAAAAATGAAAAATGAAAAAAGCCAAATAGGAATTAATTAGCTTAATCATCATAGCGACACGCGGCACGATTTAGCGTGCAGCGGCTATTGTTAATTTTTTATAAAGCGTGCAGCGGCTATTGTCATTTGAAATTTACCTAGGTTTGGAAATATGTTGCTACCCGGTTTATGTCATTCTCTGAGAATAACTGTTACATGTGCACAGTTGCACTACGAAAACGGAAAAGTGGAAAAACCTGTTCTTAAATATAGTTCTTGTGCATGCTTTGAGAATTATTACAATCCGACGAGAATGTACTTTGCATGTCTAATTAATTCCTATTGGCCTTTTTTAATTTTTTGTTTTTACATTTTTCATTTTTCTATGACAACGTTATTGCAATTAGGTGTATGTCTAGTTAGTACTTAGTATATATTTTTTCTTACAATGCAAATTTATCCAAGTTTTTTTTTAATGTACCGAGTTAACTTTTACTTTAAATTAGCTTTTCTTTTTCTTTTTGCATGCCTTTATTATTTGATCCTTGTTTTTTTGTATTAAATAAGTCCCATTTAACTAATCAAAATAAAATTGTACGCATACGTAATGTATCGCAAGTAGTGCTATTATAAGTAAATCAGGGTATTGTTTGTAGTATTAGTAACTGTAAGAAATTGTTATCGTAAGATATTGTAAGTAGTGCTTAAAAGAAATAAAAAAATAAAATAAAATAAAACACCGTTTCTCAAGCAAATTAAAACTCTACAAATCAAGATTTCCACCAGATGTAAAAACTTTATTCTAGTTTACATTTATGCATTTGGCATTTTTTTTTTATTTTATATCAACTGTCATGAACCTAACGGTCAAACAACTTGATGGAGTTTCAGACATTTTAGTTGACGGGTAAAACTAGCAATACCTTTTCTTGAGTTTTTCCAAAGTACGCTGGTTCTAGAACTCAAACTACGGGGGTGGTTTAACCCTATTCAGACTGGGGGGGGGGAGGCTTTTCGAACCCCCCTCCAGTAAAATTGTCATAACTCTTACACCGAAATAGCTATGAGGCTGAAATTTTCTGACTTTTCCTAGAATTTATCTAGGGATATTTTGCTATCCATAACATGTCAGTGTGATTAACCATGTTGCCATGGCAACCGGTTTTTGACACATAGGTTTTCAAAATATTAAAATATGGTGATTTTTTTATTTTGAGATCTTGTTCCTTGACTTATAGTGCATTTTCTTGTTAAAATAGTTTTTTCTTGGGACTAATTCTTGAAAGACATCAAAAATTTTTTACATCAAATAGTTGGGGGGGAGGGGTAGGCAAATTTTTGCTCACTTTTACTTACAGAGAAAAATTTTGTACTATTTATTAAATAACGCTTCTAAGTTCATTGTTTGAATAATAGACATTAGTTTGATACGTGTTTTATACATTCGGATCCTTTTCTCTTTTAGATATTTTTTAAATTTTAATTTAAACGAAAAAAGAGGAAATCCAAGATGGCGGATCCAAGATGGCGGATCCAAGATGGCGGACAATAATTTTAAAATTACAGTTTTTTTGCCTTTTTTTGCCTTTTCTCGCTTTACAAGTGTGTCCTTGTTTGTATTTATTATGTTTTAATGTTAAAGAGATGATTTTACAGTTATATTTGATATTTTAAGTATCTGGATGGAAAAATATCAAAGAAACGTCAGAAAAACAAAAATGACGTCACTGTGACGTCATAATTGGGTGTGGCAGGTCAAAACTGGGTGTGAGATTTCCTTGTATGGAGATGAACGTTGTGTGAAAATTTCATGGTCCTAGCCTTACTGGTTCCAGAGATATGAAAGGGGGGTCCGAGGAGCCCCCCCCCTCCCCCCCCCGTCACAAATTGCCTAAAAAAGCCCAGTCTGAATAGGGTTAAATATATACCCTCGTTACTAAATCTATAAAAAATCTCTGCGGGGCTGGTTTATTTGGAACTTTGATTTACTGAGGAAAAACCTTCCAAATCATTTGTTGTAAACTTCGGTGATATTAACGCGTCGTTCATTCGAAATAAATCCTTTAAGAAAACTCAATCGGCCTTCAGGCTTAACGAATAGCATGTACTCTATTAAGTTCTGATCAAATCTACTGTTTGCAGCCGTTAATCAAGCTCAATCCATATAACGATTACTTTACTGTTTTCTGCAGTTCTCAACGTGTGAAAAACTTGTCAGTTCTTTCTGCACAGCATACATTTTCTGTATATAAATTCGGATGTCTAAACCATCTCTTGTGACCATGCTGTTTGTTTATAGTGGAGGTCGATCCATTACTCATCACAGTGGTAATAACAACAGATTTTGTAGTACCCGGAAGGTCACCGAAGCAAGCCATTGTAGGAAGCTTTGTTCGTCCATGCACATTTCTACTCTGGAATTATATTTATCCGTTACATGCGATCATTCCTTCCCAAAGAAGGTAAACGGGAAACGGCAAACCGGTTTTCGGATTAAACCTGTTTTGCCTGGGAGGGGGTTTAACCGTTCTCAACAAAAATATGCGTTGCTATAAAGGTAGCCACTAGCAAATACAAACCCGGAAACTGATGAGGTTCGAGAGGAGAACCAAAACCATGGTCTTGCCTGAATGAATATAAACGAAACAGTCGCTAGACTGTGAAAATTGACAACGGAGTAGAAGTAGTACAAACAGCGAGCTCCACGCTGCAGCTATAAAGCGTAGCGAATGGAAGCTAGAATTACAGCCTTGACTGGACAAATTTCAACTCTCTACAAGTTGAATAGCTTATTAAAAATACAAAAAAAATACAAATAAATGTTGTGTATAGTGGACGAGCACTTAGCTATCAAGCGATTTCACAGGCACGCCACTTCAAATACAGAAACAAATAGAACATAACAATTTTTTTTAAAAATCCCAACTGGCAGGAGGCAAACCAGTTGGCTATTTTGCAAGCGTGGTGGAGGAGTTGAACTCGGGTCTGCCGTGAAACAACTCCAGCAAGTGGTCAGAGCGGGACTTGAACCCTAACCACTCGACCACGCTGCTTCCTACAACTCCCTCTGCTATATAGCTTGGATCCTGAAAATTAAAATCCAACAAAGGCGAAACTAAAATAGCTGGGCCCAGTGTGACATTACTCGTCGGGAAAGACATTAACGGCCAATAGATCATTTCAGACCCTTTCATGTCCGGTATTTCAGAGAGATGAGTTAGAGAAATTCAAAGCAGTTCCTACATAAAAATCTACATGCTAATATTAATGGCGAAAACAACACAACAACCGCCAGGCAAAAAAACGGACGCTAAAATGAGGTGAAAATCTACAAGCGCAACACGCCACGAGAAACCACAACAGATAGACGCGAGATAGACTTGACCTCTAGTCCGTTGCACGCGGCTTCTTAAAGGTTTGAAAACTCAGTCTAAACTAAAATACTCTTTTACAAACTAAATGTAGAATACCCGTTCAAAACGTATAGAAGCAGCGAATGGCATTTTAAACATGAGGTAAGAATCCGTGTAGGCTTGCCACACCCATTTTACATGTGACTTGATGTTTCCATAGCAACAAGATTTTGACATCCATGTTTTTTTAAATTTGCATATTTTTACCTTTGAATAAAGAAAAACAATGTTTATTGGTATAACTACATTTTTACGTCATTTAGCGTTTATTTATTGGTTTCGATTAATTTTGAGTCAATACGAATGGTTTTTAAGAGGCTTTGAAAAATTTCAGAAATCCAAGATGGCGGATCCAAGATGGCGGCCGTATAACTAAGTACCTAATAACTTCGACATATGACGTCATCGTTCCATTGTACGGACCGCAAAGGAAATATTCTTGAAGTTACGAGGGAGGGGCACAATGTGCCCCCACCCCCTCCCCCCAGGCTCAGGAACTCAAGTTATTTAAGGAGGATGGAGGGGGGGGGGGAGATGAGGGAGAGAAAATTTAAAGTAGAATAAAGGTTTTACATATGGATAAACTCTTGATTTGTAGACTTTTAATTAACTTGACAAACGATGTCTTACATTTTGCACTTCTTACAGCAGTTTCTGAGATCAAAATTGGGTTTATTGGCACCAACAAACATCCGGTGTTACCATGACAACAAAGAAGAAACGACCTTAAAAAAGGTCATTTTGAACATCCCCTTGGAAGACCTATCCGCATTCAAAATATAAAGGGGAGTTCAGCATTTTTCATTTCCCACCTTTCTCGATTCTTACATAGAACTGTTCATAATATGGTAATTTTAACAGCAGAAAGTAATGAAACAAATGTAATATATTTGTCCGAAGAAGTTGACGAATACAAACACAGACTAGGCCAAAAAAAAAGCAAAGTGAGATGTTTAATCAATGAGTATGACTTGGATGAACAATGTCCAATGTTAATGATTAACTAAGTACTGGGCCATTTAGCATTCTTGTATTGGTATTCAGTACAGAGCAAACAACCACACATCCCCACCCACCTGCTCCTCTGCCCCGCCCTTGTCGCTAGGTAGAGTATAACTTTGTTTATACGTCCTAGGGTAAGACAAATATAGTGTATAATTCCGGCCTTTTGTGGTGGATATTCGCTTATTAATGGGTGTATTTAACCCTCCTGGGATAGTACTCACCAGATTCTTAACAGACACTGCGTCACTATCCTGAGTGGCAGAACCAATTACTGATGAAGTTTGCAAAAGGTCTGCAAGGCTTTTCACTTGCAATAAAACAATGTTTGCCACGATCACTTCATTAATCTGTAAAAATTCATAGACAAATTCATTCTTATTCAATTATTCCTTAATACAAGAGCTAAACAAATTGTGACGCAGCCTGCATTTTAATGTCTGCGAGCTACGATAGTAATTTGGATGATGTGTTCCGGGAATTAGGGTGACGTAAACTCTGTCATCAGATATTAGAAAAGAAATCTATCATGATGTATAAGACCTTACATGGGATGACACCAGAATACCTACCATCAAGATTTGTTTATCGCGATAACGCGAATGCTTATCGTTTAAGGAATACCGAAAACAAACTAGTTCTTCCACAACCTCGTACTGATTATCTGAAAAGAAGTTTTTCATACAGTGGAGCTCAGTTGTGGAAAAGCTTCCTTAAGCGAATTTAAGACAAAACTAAGTCGACACAGTTTTTATGTAAAGTTTTAAATATATATTTTTTAACACGGCCTCCATGAATAGCAGTTTCTTTTTTAGTTTTTTTTATATTGTACCTCTTATTTGTAGTTAGGAAGATAGGTAGCTAGCTGATTATGATAAATTATGCTGATGGAAATACCATGTATAAATAAAGTTATCGATCTATCTCCATCTATCTGACATGGATAAAATTCAAACGCGATATATATTGAAATATGTAAATAGTTAAATGTATGTTTCCTACAAGGGCGCGCCAAATATAGAATGATAAATAACCCACGAGGCTCTTCAACGCCGAGTTGGTTATGACCATTATGATGTTATAATCTATCATTAAAATCCTTATAAGGAATTAGTACAATTGGGAACAAATATTCATCACATTCATATGGGAATTCCCCCTCCCCCTGGCGACGACAAAAACCCACGTCAAATATACAAACAAGGCAAGAGAAATGTGTTTACCTCTGTTTTCTTTTTTCGATCGATGTTAGTATCATGTGTAAATGCTTGTAGCGCAGTATTTGCTATTTGCACTGCTTTGCTCAGGTCATGGCTACTGACTGCTTTCTTCAGAAGGCTGTCATTGGCTAAAATCAACGTGGCTACTCTTTCGGAACTAATGTTATTGGCTGGCATTACCTTATGAAAGGAAGACAAAACGTAATTGACAAACATTAATGAACGTAAAAGTAAAGCACCGTAGCAATGCCTATGCGTATTAAAATGAACGCAGTGTCTATACATATTGAAATGAACGCTTGTTTGTAATATTGTCGCCCTCCTTACCGCATGTGTTGTTTGAATAAGCTCAGATTTTGAAAACAGTAACAGCGACTAAAATGCAAACTTTGTAAGTCTTGTTAACCATAAAAGTGGAGTCTACTTCGTGCAGTGGTGGTGTTTGTAATATTGCCACCCTCCTTACTGCATATAACTCCGGGTTGTTTTAATCTTGTGAAGGAATTTTAGCTCTGACAAGAAAGTCTTTGAGCGATTTAAATTTTCATTTCGATAAGCGACAAGCGACAATTGGCGCTAGATGGTCATGCGATTCTTACGACTTATTGTGTCACTTGCTTTTCTTCGTATTTTTAATTAAAATTTACTGACACACCGATCGGCAAAATGCTGATCCACCTCCCCATACGCATGCCGTGGGAGGACGGCTGTGCTGTCCCCAGCCAACAGCTACCACATTTGTTGTGTGGAGCTGGCCCTTAAAGGATGCTGTTTGCATCCGCCGCAGTAAAGTGGCGGGGTCGATGATCTTATGCGAGACCCTGCCTGGCTATGCCATGCTGATGACTCCTAACCAGGACGAAACAGCTGTCCGTGGCTGCCACTGCCCGGGTGATGTGGCTGTGCGCATGCGTAAGGTACTGGCCAGGCCGAAAGGTAGGTGTTCGAGTGTGTCACTTGCTTTTTTCGTATTTTTATTGAAGTAACCCGTTCTAATCATTTATTGTGTATTAGACTTAATATTGCCATAAGAGCAACTGCTTCTCGTCGGTCGTTTTGTTTAGGGTTACACCCGTCATGTAACAGTGGCACCTTAGTTTCTGAAGCAACTTCAATCTGGCCCGAATTTGCATACGACCAAGCGTGAATTTGTTTCCGGCCAGAAACAATCACCCCACGCGAGGTGATGCGTGACGGGTTAGAATCACAATGCTTCCCATTGGTTGTCCGTCTACGATGACGCAAACACTACGGCTATATAAACAGCCATTCTGCGACCAAAAGGAGCAACTGCTTCGCTCTCACTTAATGAGCACTGAACGCAACTGACGAAGGAAACCACTTAAGTTTCCGAAACCGGTCTTGCTAATAATGTTCTTTCAAGCAAATAATGGCCAAACACAGCCATTCATGCAGAATAAAAACGGCCAGCCAACCATCCTGAATCTCCTTAACTGATTCTTACAAACCTATAGCTGGCACCATACAACCCTAAAAGGAAACCCCATCGCGGGGCCTCGCTCATTTCCTAGCGCTCCGGTTGTTGCTTACCGGAAGGTCAATAATCTCTCCAAATAACTTTCTAGTCCGAGGGATTAGAGTTAATGACAGGACAATTTAACTCTCTAAATGAATTTAAGTCTGGGGTTTAAAATCCTGAAATGAACACTGAGTAACGGAGTTTATATGCGGTAAGGACGGTGACAATATTATAAACATCGCCACTGCACTGCAAGTAGACTCTACTGCAAGTAGACTCCACTATTAAAAATCGAGTTTAAACTTCCTCAGAAGCAATCATCACACGGAAAGAAAGAAAGAAAGAAAGAAAGAAAGAAAGAAAGAAAAAAAAAAGAAGAAGTCTTTGAGAAACCCGTGCGTTCTCCGCGTTTCAAGCTGGACGTAGTGAACATTTTAGTACTTCAATTATTTTGAAAAGCATGTCCAGTTCAGCTATGTATAATGCAATGAACTAACAATATACACATAACCGCATGTTTTCTCACTCAACCAAAAATGTCAATGCCACTTGCTTTCCGGGACAAAAGCCGACATTTTCTGCACTGAATAGGCTTTTATGTTTTAGAATTTTAAAAGTTTCCACTTTTCTTAATTGTCGTTGGACTAGAGGTGAACGGAAAACGAATTATATTAAAGTTTGTTTGGCTTACTTGGAATACGAAGTAACCTCACGTCATCCAATGGCTGTCTACGCACGTGAAGGCTAGTACATGTAATATTAAACGGCCGTTAAGCCGGGATTCATTCTTTTTCATCTCTTTGCACTGCTTTCTATATGTCCACTAGTTAATTAAATACTGTACTGTTCAGGGTTTCTCAATTTTTTTTTTCGGTTTCGGCAGATCATACTTGGCGAAAGATATTCATACTTTCTCTTCATTCTCAGAGATCACACAGTGCATAACGTTTAAAACGCCTACCTGAACAGTCAAGTTCACGACTCGGAAAGAGGCACCGTTCTTGTCCGTGACAGTGACAGTAAAATTCAACGTAAAATTACGTGATAAGACCCCAGGTGGTAACTGAGCCATGACAGAACTATTAAAGCCGTGGTAAATAACGCTACTCAAACCATGCTGCAGTTTGTACTGAAACTGGTACGTTAATGGGGCGCTGCTGCTCTTCCAGCCGCTGCAACTTAGATTGAAGTAAGTCTCCAAAGAGATTCCTGAAGTTGGTTCTATGGAACATTCTCCTCCTGTCGGGATTAGTGTCGTTAAGAAATCATAGGCACTCATCCATGAAAGTCTTCCTGCAGTTCCAACAAATACTGCTAAGCGGTAGTTCCGGCCCCCCACAAGTGAATTTTCTTTTATAACTATACCACTAGAATCAAGTGGAGTGCTTACTATCAGTTTAAAATCATTTATATTTCGCCACGCCATGCTTCCGTTGGAAATAGATTGATCTTCCTCGTAGAGTATCCAATCGTATGAAGTAATATCGGGGCATTGCGAACCCTGGCATATTAACTCAGTGCTCAATTTAACTGATTGAATTACTTCCGGTCCACAGTTTATTATGCAACTGAAAAAAAATTCAAAGATGGTAGTTATTGCCTGCAAGGAAGTTACTGTCACATTAATGGTATTTTTTTAACAACTGATAAAATTTCCAGTTGGCTATATCTATTTCTATTATACAATTTTCGAAGCTTGAAGCAAAGAATGATGAGTATATTTCAAGAGTTTTATTGGTGTAATTAACTGAAAGCGACAAACTACTGCTTCATTGACACTGTCCAAATTATTTTCGTTTAATAAGAGTGTAAACACCGGATGTTAGCCTGTGGACATTTCGTTGAGTTTTTCATGAAGTGTATTTCGTAAGTTTATTTGTGGACACATCGTTCCCTTTTCATGACGTGTAAAACGGGCTAGTTTTATAATTTTCGCAAAGGACCACATGGTCAGAGTTGATGATGATCGGTTCGAATGAAGGTTGTTCTGAGGATTACTTTATAGACTTGTCGACTATTTCGTTGCTATACAGGACACGAAAACTTGTAAGTATAGATTGTCAGCGACATTTGTCAATTAAGTTCATTTCGGAACATTTTGGAGTTGTACTCGAACATTTTGCTTGTATTGTTGTTTCAGTGAATCGTACATTAAATATGGCGCATCTAAAGATGTCTTGTTAGCTGAGATATCCCCAAGAACGAGTGGGTTCTTACATCATTCAAAGTTTTCCGCTGAATTTATGGATTGTGAGATGTCGACAGGAGCGAGAAGGATGTCGCTCATCGAAGAAATTACGACGTTGACTGAGGAAACTCGCGCGAGCGAAGCACCGATGCAAAACACAGCCTTTGGATTCGTCGAAGGAACAAGACGAAAGGTGCCGAGTAGATACTTGAATGAGCCCGAGGTTCGAGTCGAAAAGGCTATCGATTTAAAACGAAGGAGAGCCGGCCATTTAGGAGACGTGACGAAGGGAATGCAACGAATACGCTTGTTAATGGCGAAAGGTACGGAAGAAGAAGAATTAATCGCGTGTTTAAACAGCCTCGAAACAGCGTTTCACAAGTTCGTTGATTCCCACGAAGCGTATTTAGGATTTGAGGACGACGAAAAGGAGAAAGCTTCGGCCGTGGAAAGTTACGAAAGGGAAAAGGATGCCAAGTTTCGCTTCGACGTGGAAGTTAGCAAATGGAAATCGAAAGGAACACTCCTCAAATCGGACGGTAAATCCGTTAAGTCTTCGAGGACCGCCAAGAGTTCAAAGTCCAGTGCGAGTGTGGCGAGAGAAAAGAAGAGATTATTGGAGGAAGCGAAATTGAAAATGGTAGCTCTGGAGGAGAAACAAAATCTTCAACGCATTCTTGAAGAAGAAGAAGCCGAGTTTAAGAGAAAAGAGATAGAAATCAAAGAGCAACTGCTGAAAAAGAAAGCAGAGTGGTCTAGGAAAATGGAAAGGATAGAACTGGAAATGGAAATGAGGAAACTTGCAGTGGATCTTATGATGGAGGAAGAAGAATTGAAGAGTGAAAATGACCTGTTTGATGTTCAAGGGATTGCAATGCCTGAGGTCAACGCAAGTACTCCTAAGGTGTCACCTCAATCGGCTGATGCAACAGACGCCTTTGTTCCTCTACTGAACCCATTAACCTCCAAGGAGAAGTCGCCACTACAGGAGACTCCATTGAATGTGAAGGCAGATATATTCATCCCACTTGTATCACAGCAAGAAATTGGAAAGCAAGCTCCGCCCATACCTCATCCGCAACCACACACAGACCAGACTCCGTGGATAGCTATTGCCGATGCACTCAGACAAGGTCCCTCACTACCAAAGATAGAGCTGATGAAGTTTGGAGGAGATCCTTCTGAATACGCAGAATTTGCTGTTAACTTCCGTGACAATATTGAAACCCAAGTGAGAGATGATTCTCAGCGACTAACCCGTTTACTTGCCCAGTGCGTGGGAAAGGCGAAGGATGCGATTAAGAGCTGTGTCAACCTTCCTGTAGGGCAGAGGTATAATGAAGCGTGGGAGACCCTGTTGAAGAACTTCGGTCAACCGCACATGGTAGCTGATGCGCATATGAGAAGGTTAAGAGAGCTTAACTTAAGACGATGTGATGCCACTAGTCTGATGGACTTTGCGAGAAAGCTTGAAGATGCGAAACGTGTGTTAACTAACATGGGTCCCCGCTACATGGCTCGTCTCGACAATGAAGATACGATTCTAATGCTGATGAAGAAACTACCTGATGAAGGCTTGAAACGGAAATGGACAGACATTGCAGGCGACCTGATTCATTCTAGAGGCGAAGTTAATTTTGCTGAATTCCTAAAGTTCGTTCAGAAGCGGGCTGATCGCTTGAACACTCGGTTCGGGCAAGAACTGAAATCACCACTAGGAGCTACTACTCTGGCGATGCAGAGCGATGAGAACGAGGAGCCAAGCAATGTTGGACCAGCTGCTTGGAAGTGCTGTCACTGTTCCGAACCACATGTAATTTGGCCGTACGATTTGCCGAGCAATGTTGGAACAACTGCCATGAAGTGTTATCACTGTTCCGGGCCACATGCAATTTGGCAGTGTGAGACTTTTAAGCGCGCTCCTTATGAAGATCGAATGCGAACTGTACAACGAAAGAAATTATGCGGAAGTTGTCTAGGACAAGGACACTTTTCAAGGTCTTGCCGCAAGGGATTTTCTTGTCGAAAGCCCGGTTGTGGGAAGAGACATCACTTCCTTATCCACCCTCCTGACAGCGAGAAGTCTACAGACCCTCTAGTAACACGGAACGACAGTGATGAAAAACCAGCTGTTGAAAATCAGAACTCCGTTGGTGGAACAGCCATAGTACCCATTGAATCTAGCACCTCCCCAACTACTGAGTCAATTACTGTGCCATCCACTTTTGCAACATCCGGAAAATCTCTTGCAGTTGAAGCATCTAGAGCCAGTCGAGCAAGGGTCTGCTTCAAGGTTGTCCCTGTGAAAGTTAGTGGATCTGGTGGCGATAAGCAGCTTACAACCTATGCGTTCCTGGACAGTGGTTCAGACTCGATGCTCTGTTTAAGAAGTCTCGTAGACGAATTAGGCCTGGAAGGTGAACCTACTGACTACACGCTCACAACTGTAAATCATAAAGCAAACGAATGTGGTCGCCGAGCTTGCCTGAATATAGAAGCGCTGGTTGGAAAGACAAGGTTCACTCTTGATCATGTTTTAACGACTGAAAGCCTGCCTATTGGAGAGAGACACTTTGCTAACAACAAAGAATTGAGGAAGTGGCCACATCTTGATGGCATCAGTCTTCCTGAAATAGACGAACACAAGGTCTCCATCCTTATTGGAAGCGACCGCCCAGATATTATTGACAACAATTCAGAGATTAGGAGAGGAACCAGAGGCCAGCCTTACGCCGTAAATACACCCCTGGGATGGACAGTATATGGTCCGATGGGTGAACCCAGCAGAGACGGTGTCTATGTTAATTTTATTAGAAGTGAGCATGAAGAAACTTTAAGTATGCAGTTGGAGCGCATGTACAATACTGAATTTGGTGACACACTGACTGACATCGAACAAAGCCTTTCAGTTGAAGACCAAAGAGCGAAGCATATCATGGACAAATCTGCGGTACTTGTAAATGGGCACTATCAAATCAAACTTCCTTTCCCGGACAGTTCTGTACACTTTCCAGATAGTCTTCCAACGGCCAAGAAAAGACTAAACTGGTTAAAGAGGAAGATGGAGAAGAATCCTAAGTTTCATGATCAATATGCCAGTGTCGTAGAGAAGTACAAAACCGAAGGATCAAAGCCGTCGCAGTGGCGCCACATAAGGTCAGAAGTCAACCCTGCTGACTATGCTTCAAGGGGCTTGAAGGCCTCCGAGGCCGAGAAATTAGAGATCTGGATACACAGACCGCATTTCCTGTGGAAAGATTCGGGTGAGTGGCCGGAACAATCTGCTGATCTCCACCTAGAACTCTCAGATCACGACGAGGGGGTGAAGAGAGAAAAATCCACTGTCAATGCCTCTGTTGTAGAAGACGACTTCTGGAATTCTTTGTTCGAGAGGTATTCCACATGGGAGAAGTTGAGAAGAGTGGTAGCCTGGCTTATTCGCGCGAGTCGTACCCTGAGACAGTGCCGAACAGGACCAAATGGTTCAGCCATTAAGTCGGAATATCACACTCTACGCCTTTCATTAGCCGATTTAAAAGAAGCTGAGAGAAGCATTGTGAGGAATATTCAGAGTCAAGCCTTCCCTGAAGAGTTCTGCAATTCGAAGTCAAGCAAAGGTCCTCTAGCGAAGTTGAAGCCATTTGTGAAGGAAGGACTCCTACGCGTTGGTGGAAGACTTAATTGTTCGAAACTTGAATACGACGCTAAGCACCCGATGATATTACCTGGAAAGCATCGCATCACAGAAATGATCATCCTCTGTTACCACTTTGCTAATGGACATGTGGGACCATACCAAGTACTAGCGGAGACCAGACAGCGCTTCTGGATTGTGAGTGGCATCTCTTCTGTCAGACGTGTCCTCAGAAGATGTCACGACTGTAGACTTCGTAATGCTAAAGTGGGAGAACAGATCATGGCACCTCTTCCAGTTGTTAGAGTATCATTGGACAGCCACCAGCTGATCAATCCATTCGCTGCCGTGGGCGTAGATTATTTCAGTCCGCTATACGTCCATACAGGACCCGTTACCAGATCGACGAAGAAGAATCCCAAACTTCATAGACGCTATGGATGTATCTTCACTTGCCTCAGGTACTGCGCCGTCCACATCGAAATAGCCAATGATCTATCGACCGACAGCTTCATTAACGCCGTCAAAAGATTTGTTGCAAGACGAGGTCCACCCAGAGTGATTTACAGTGACAATGGCACGAACTTCAGAGGGGCAGAAGTAGACGTAATCAATGCATTGAGGATTTGGGACCAGGATAGAATTGGAAGTGAACTTCGACAGCAAACCATTCAGTGGAACTTCAATCCTCCAGCAGTCAGTCATCAAGGAGGCGTTTGGGAGCGGCTAATTCGTTCTGTGCAGAAGATCCTACATGCTATAGTTGGTGAGCACCTTGTCAACGATGAGACCCCAACGACCTTCCTAATAGAAGTTGAGAAGATCCTCAATAACAGACCTCTTACCCGTGTGTCTGGTGACCCCAATGATTTGGATGCTTTAACACCCAGTCACATTCTACTTCTGCGTCGTAATTCGTGTTCAGCGCCTGGCAAATTTCAGGAGTCTGACAAGTTTCAAGCGAGATGGAAACATGTTCATATCCTTGCTAATGAGTTCTGGAGACGTTGGGTCAGAGAGTACCTTCCAACATTGCAGGAGCGGCAGAAGTGGCTAAACCGAAGACCGAATTTCAGAGTCGGAGACCTGGTGATCATGAAGGATGGCAATGCCCCCCGAGGACAGTGTCCCAAAGCATTAGTCCAGGAAGTCTTTCCGGACTCCGATGGTGTGGTACGTCAAGTCATTGTGCGAACTGCAAGTGGAACCTACCGCAGAGATGTACGCAAACTTTGCTTATTGGAAGAGGAGATTGTGACGTCCATTGAAAAGCGAATGTCTGCCCAGGATAAGACGTGAACTTCAAACACTCAGTATTCGTGACATTTATCAGAGGCCATGTTATGATTATAGTAAATTCAGTTGACTCTTAAAGACTTTAGAAGTCTTTGGCCGGGAGGATGTAAACACCGGATGTTAGCCTGTGGACATTTCGTTGAGTTTTTCATGAAGTGTATTTCGTAAGTTTATTTGTGGACACATCGTTCCCTTTTCATGACGTGTAAAACGGGCTAGTTTTATAATTTTCGCAAAGGACCACATGGTCAGAGTTGATGATGATCGGTTCGAATGAAGGTTGTTCTGAGGATTACTTTATAGACTTGTCGACTATTTCGTTGCTATACAGGACACGAAAACTTGTAAGTATAGATTGTCAGCGACATTTGTCAATTAAGTTCATTTCGGAACAGTTTGGAGTTGTACTCGAACATTTTGCTTGTATTGTTGTTTCAGTGAATCGTACATTAAATATGGCGCATCTAAAGATGTCTTGTTAGCTGAGATATCCCCAAGAACGAGTGGGTTCTTACAAAGAGTCAAATGAATGACTATTTCGTACAATTTAGGGTAAAAGATGCCCACTCCTAAAAAAAATGACAACTTAGAAATAGGGCGCAACCTGTAGAAAACTAGCGTTGAATTTTCTAACAATAATTTGAAAGATGGATGCATAAATTCGTCATTACTTAAACCACGGTTATGATCCCATCTTTCAGTGCAGTTACGATCCATGATCCATTCTCTGCAGTCATGATCCCATATTTGCAGTTACGATCCATGATCCATTCTCTGTAGTCATGATCCCATATTTACAGTTAATATAATTGACATATTGATACACTGCCCAAATATGGTCACAAAGCACTCGATATCCGAAGGTCTGCATGACGTTAATCCAGCGATGATAGAAAAATGTTTTACATTTATTTGAAGGAAAGGGAAAATGACCGCTGCCTGCAATTTCGAATCTTTGGGAGAAAAAATGCGTGAACTACGCCTGTATTAGGTAAAAAGAGAAAAGAAAGAAAAAAAAAAGGAGAAAATTAGAAAAGAGAAACATTATTGATCACATGATTGTACAAAAGACTGAGACGTGTGTTTCCTGGCGAAGCTAAATGACGACTGGTTCAAAGTTTCAACCACTGGACACGCAGTGAAAGAAGGAGCACAAATTTCGGAAAATTTCTTATAGTAATCACCTATGGAATATGATATAGACTTGATACTTTTCAGTAAAGTTTCTGATCTTTGTTAAACGATCTCGCCATTACGGCTGTAGGAACTAAAACGAGCAAGTTTGTAAACAACAGCGATCGATTCCAGCTCGTACTTCGATGTTTGAAATTTTGGTGCTCATGGATTGCGACTAAAAAGCCACATCAACTACAGGTAACGATGTTTTAAACGCTTACTGTGTCCTTAAGCTGTGAATCTGTGAATTTAAACACATACTGTCCTAACTGCAGCCTTTTTCAGACTTTTCGCCGCTCTGTTTTCGTGGCGGTGTGTTTGTGCAATTTGTTTTGATTGTGAATTGAACTTTTTAAGTCGCGAAACACTTGACACTAAGGAATTCTATGCCATTTTACTGTTTTTATTCGTGTAGTCACTACTGACTGTCCCGTTATTTACGCAGACGAAAGCTCTTCGTATAAACTCTCAATTTGTGTACGTCAAATTAATTTTAGCTTGGAAAAATTTTCATTCGCTACTTGTCGTGTAAGAAATGGCGCGAGGTAAAATACTGTAGTATCTCAATGAGTTTTTCTCGAAACTGTGATTTGTTATCAACGTGTTGAATTATAAGACAGTTATAGTGCTCAAGCTTGTGCAATATGGCCTGATTTTAGCCAAAATGGCCTACGACTTAGACGACTAGGCTGTAGGCGATATTGTGCTCCCTTTCGCGTTATAATTGTTAAACATTGCAGTTATAATCCCGTGAAGCAAATGAATCAGTTTCAATAAACTATCTTATAATTGTGTTGGTATGGCGTTGCATTTATAGAAACAAGAAGTTGTGCACAGCTTGAACTAATGGCGTACTTAACCTATTGCACTGCTGTTTTCCGAGTGTCTTGAGTGCTTTTATCGAGAAACAAAAATGTCCAAAAAGTAAGACTTCACTGCATTCAGTAGCCGACATTTGAAACATCGATTGCTAAGCAAATGCCAAGTTACATAAAACACAAAACTAGCCGGAACAAAACTCCCACAGCAATAAGCTGCGAACACAATATCAAACGGTCCAATCCATCAATGAACGCCTGGTATTGTCTTATACGCTGCAATTCTTCCTTCTTCTTCTCAAGTCAATTCATGAAAATATTGTGCCGCGTGTCAACGAATAAGACCAATGAAACTAAAATATGCGTGCATAAATTTGCATGCACTAATGTGACACAAAAAAAAAGACAACCGAGAGGGCAAAACATAATTCGTCGACTATGCCACAAATAAAAAGTCGAAGTGACCGCAAACAAGAAACGTATTAAGCTTACCTTTGAAATATCTTAGGTGGAACTGCTTTTAACAAATGAATAACTTGGAATACGCTTGAAGCACGATGGTCCTTTGCTACTGTTAACCTGACAACGATTGTTTCGTTATAATGAAAGTATTTATTGTCAATAGTTATAACAGGACTGGAAGCACTCCTTAATTCATGAACGTTGGAGTTCTTAAATGCTGCGAGAGAATCTAGTTTACTGATTGATATGATGTCGGAGTTATATTGTCCTTTCATCTTTCCGTACTGCCAAGTAAAGTGTAATCCTTTGTTATTATCAGTTTCAGGGTCATAGGAAAGGGAACCATTCATCGTCAGATTGTTGTCCACTCCTCGTAGGACCACGGCTCCTCCAAAGATGACTGCAACCAGATTAGGTCTTTTCTTGCAAATACCCCCATCTGTAAAACATTTTAATAAAATAACATTAACTTGAGTGCGTTCCTAAATGTTGACACACTGAAGGAAAAGGTGGGGAGGAAGGCGAAGTGTTATATTTTCATTCCGAATTAAAGCCAAAATACTTGCAAAACTCGTTGTCCAAATCTCGGGTTTATCGTTTGATTAAAGAAAAGATGAATTCTTTGTTTTTGTGAATTTAATGCCACGCAATTATATTTAATATATAGCGTATGCTGATAAGGCGGATCAGTGCTCAATGTGCTAGGCGGTTTGCAATGTTCGTAACTGCAGCGCTCGTTGCGTGAGGCGGGCTTGGAGACTTGCAGTGCAGAGGATGCTTCACTTGATGAAGGCTCTTCGCTTCGTTCGAAGAATAGGTCCACCACTCTCCATCCATCCTACTCGGTTTTGCGCGGACAGTTTTGCTTAAACGCGTGAAATCCCGAAATGCGAGGAGCGAACTCAACGCGCGTGAAGTGATAACGATTCTACAGTACGAGATACATCGGCGCGACGAAAAGAGGCGGTCGAACAGCGAGGGTCAACCGTGCCGTAAGACCCTTACAACACCTCTTCGCGGGCTGGATAAAGCAGGGGCGTGCGATGACGAATCGTGCGACGTGAACGTTGTCCACGTTTTCACAGACTAGCGTGTACGACGCATAACTGCAGTAAACGTTGCATGATGATGCTTGAGTCCTGTTAGTTCTGTCCGGGACATTGTCTGTCAAGCCTACTTGGTTTGCGAGGTTCAAGTTTCATTTTCCTTTGTTTTATATTCATTATCATATATTAACAAAGAAAAGAACAATAGCAAATGAAAATTGAACCAATGATAAAATTAAATAAAAACATATATGTAACTCCAATTGCGTGAGTCGGGTTTAAACCCGTGACGTCCCGTCTATTTTTTAGGACGTATATGCACAATCGCATAACTTTAAAGCGCGTGAAATCCCGAACTGTGTGGCGTGAAACGATGTTTATTCGTCTGAGAGACGTTTTCGCATAGTCGTTTATTTGTAAGGCTCGTTGCATTAGGCTGGTTGGCGAAATTAAGCGCGTGACGTCCCAAATTGAGCGGCGTGAAACGATATTCACTTGTCCGAGGGGCGTTTTCGCAGAATCGCGTGGGAACCACGTAACTGTAACGCTCGCGGCGTTACGTTGCTTGCAGTGTTCTTAACTGCAGCCCTCTTTGCGTCAAGTGGGCTTTCGGTAATTGTTGCGTGATGATGTTTGGTTTGGTCCTCTTCACTCCTTTCGGAATATGTCTGTCTATTGTGTGCGATCCGCTTCAATTTTCGCGTGACGTCCCGAATTGGGTGACGTGAGCGATGCCAACTTTTCTGGAACGCGTTTTCTTGGACTTGATTGGCAGCCACGTAACTACAGCACTCGTCACGTGAGGCGAGTTTGCAGTGTTTGCAGCTGCGGCGCTCGTTATGCGAGGCGGGTTAGCAGTGCTCGATAACGTAATAGTTGTTGCGTGAAGTTGCTTGGCGCGACTTAGTCCTGGTCGCTCAGTTCGAGGCATGGATTTTCCACAGTGAGCGTGACGTCCCCATGGCGTGAGACGAAGTCCACTCTTCTGGAGAGCGTTTTCGCGGAATTGCGTGGGAACCGCTTAACTCACTCGTTGCGGAGGTTGGTTTCAAGTGTTGTGCTGCAGCGCTTCTTGTGTTGGCGGGCTTGCGGTACTCGAAACTGCGGTGATTGCTGTGTGAGGATGCTTGCCTAAGTCCTCTTCACTCCGATCGGAACATAGAGCCTCCACTGTAAGTCCAGTCTACACGGTTCGTAGTGTTCGTAAATGAAACGCTATTTGTGTGAAGAGGAACTGCAGTGTTCCTGAACTGCAGCTCTCGATGTGTGAGGCGGGTTTATAGTTTACCTTGACTGCAGCGCTCGATGCGTGAGACGGGTTTGCAGTGTACTTTAACTGCAGCACTCGGTGCGTGAGGCGGGTTTAACTGCAGCTCTATTTTTGTGAGGCCGTTTTGCAGTGTTCGTAACTGCAGCGTTCGATGCGTAAGGCGGGTTTGCAGTGTACCTTAACTGCAGCGCTCCATACGCGAGGAAGGTTTGCAATGTTTCTAACAACAGCGTGAGACACGTTTGCTCTGTACCTTAACTGTAGTGCTCAATGTGTGAGGTGGGTCTGCAGGGTTCGTAACTGCAGCGCTCGTTGTGTGAGGCGGGTTTGCAGAGGGTTCGTAACTGCACGCTTGCTGTGCCAGGTCGCCGTTTTGCGTCGTTTCTAACTGCAGCGCTCCTTGCGTAAGGCGGGCTTGCAGACTTGTATTGCTCCGAAAAATTTAATGTTTGTTGTGTGAGGATGCTTGCCTTGATGAACGCTCTTCGCTCCATTCCCATAGGTCTGCCACTCTCCGTCCATCTAACTCGGTTTTGCGCAGTCAGTTCTGCTTAAAAACGCTTGAAATTCCGAAATGCGAGACGTGTACGAATTGCAGGCTCGAGTGAAAACGATGAGGCGCGAATGGTCAAGGGGCGAAACGACCGGATTCCATTTAGTCGAACGGCGACGAGAGCGTTGTGGAGAAGAAAGAAACCACAAGCGAGCCTAAGCCCTAGCCCCAGCCAGATCCCGAGCCCGAAAGAATCTGGATGTGCTAGAATCCGAAACGATTCTCGATCGGCGATGATAGGGCTGATTGAACGAAGGTCACACGTGAACCACGTCTGGACGTCAAACTCGAAGGATGAAAATTCCGGAACGAGTAGAATATCCCTCGGCGAGAGGGGCTCCGACAGTGACTTCCAACAACTATTTGAATTGGGGGCCAACGAACCGATGGAGCGACCGCTAGTACCAACTCTGACTCCACAATTTCGATTAGAAAAGAGAAGAGAACTGTATTGAAAAATGAGAAAGCAGACCGACTTGTAGGCGCCAAACAGAGGGCAGCAGGCGAGTGTTAGAATTTGCATCCAAAAGGATTCCCGGCGATGCATTGATTTTTGGGATAAAATCGCAAAGGCTTATGTGATGGCAATTGTTTTTTGTCCAAGAAGGGCAAATCAGAAGGGTAGGAGGAGAAAAAGACTGGCGAAGAGTGAGCAGCACACAAAATCCACATCAACTAAGGCAAGAATACAATCTGGAAACACTAAGCCCAAAAAAAGAGAGATGCCGTAGACAGGACATCGACGGTGAGTTTTCTTTGCGATACATGATGTGAGATGGAAAAGTCAGTGCTCTGATATGGAAAATATAATTATTGATCAGTGGAAGTTTCTGTGACCCAAACCAACGCAGTTGAATTAGTGTAACTATAAGACGTCCTTGTTAGTCTTGTCAGCACTTCAGAGTGACCACAAATAGGCAGACACAAGAATCCTTCTATATGTTAAGCAAAAATATATAAATAAAAGAAATAAAAATTGATGTTAACCCTAGGAACTTAATTAATTTATTATTGCGTCTCATAGCAACAGTACTAGTTTCTACGAAAACAACCTTAAAACATGCCTAATTCTAAGATGAATGTGTAATGCTGTGTCCAAGTTTAGAGTATTTGGACCACATTTTCTACACTTTACAATTATTTAAAACTCCATGGCAGAATTCCAGTTTGCAAAATTGGCAAAGCAGGACAAAAAGGTATACGGTAGAAAATGACTAATATAGTGGTAACGCCCCGCTGGTCCAGCAATAAAAAATGTCATTCCATATTCTTTTGATAGTGTGCTATCATTTTGTGCTATTCAGACCAATATAGCAGGGTGTGCAACGAATCTACTTTTTTTCGGAGTTGGCTCCAAGACTTTAAAGGTTGAAAACGGAATATGCAAAGTTGAATGTTGTCTAAAATGCATGAAGTTGTATGTTAAATATAAGCATCGAATTTTGGCAGGGATGGAACTCCATACTGAACATACTTAGAGGTTGAATTCCGCTTTGGATCATTTTGGGGAAGTGGTTATAACAAGTATACTCGAAGAGCACCCATCGTGTGTAGAGATGGGGGCGCAATATAGGACACAGCCTATCTAATGAGCCTGGTGGGAAAAAGAACATATTGGCCTGAAAATCTGAGATAAGACTTCAATATTAGCAAATATTCTGTGTACATACACGGAGATTGCATCATGGCTAGTAAAACGGCACAGGGCATTTGAATCTTTTTTCTCAGTTTTCACGCCTGATAAAGTGGGGGCTATAAAACCAAGACACCACATCTTGTAAGGTACGGAAAGGCGCATCGTTTGATTCCTTGGATTTTGACACTTCTATTGCATCAATTTATCTTAAAGACGCCTATTATTCGATGTCAACCGCGCAGCTGGAAAGGAAATATGCCCGTTTTATGTGACGAGGTTCGTTTCTCCAATATACGTGCCTGCTAATATGACCTTTCCTACGCGCCTAGGAAATTTACCAAACTTCCTAAACATGCTCTTGTCAAGCGTATGTATTGATAGCATGTATTTCCTTGGAAAGTTATACCGAGACTGTGAATCACACAATGTACATTATCAGTTTTGTCAAGCTGTTTGATTCCTTGGGCTTGGTCACGCACCCTAATCATTCCGCCTTCGACGCCAAACAACTCTAATTTTTGGGGCATCACAACATGGCGCAGAGGAGTCAAATCTGACTCAAATTTGTTCTATTTTCACTGCGCTAATCTATTTTGTCAGAGCAAAACTATGAAAGTGACCGAACAAAGCATCAGGCGATACCTGTTTTCGTTTTTTTTCTCTTCCCTGCAATTATTTCGATAACACATAAACAGAATATTACTATAAAGAACGTAGTTCTCACATTGGACATCCAGTGTAGCAGTATCGGACGAAGTATTTCCAAGGCTGTTAATCGCCACACATCGGTATTCCCCGCTGTCTGTTCTGTTCACGTTTGTTACACTTAAAGATTTATTGCCTGAGCCAAAACTTATTCTGGAATCGCCACCACTGTTTATACGCCATCCACTTTTGGTCCATGATATTGAAGGCGCAGGATTTCCGACAGCATCACATGATAAGGTCAAGCTACTGCATTCTGACTTTGTCACATTATGTGGATGAATAGTGATCTCAGGTCCATCTGCAGTAAGTTAAAGAAAAAAAGAAACATAAAAAACATCAACACATGTAGGTGCACAATTAGGAGGAAACGACTGAATTTTTAACTATCATCAACAGAGTTATTAATTAAACCGATGCGGAATACTTCTAGTAACGAATACTCTCGATGAGCACCGGTGATTGGTGATTGGGTTGTATTGTGAACTTACATTGCACATCCAGCTTAGCAGTATTGGAGATGGCGTTTCCAACGCTGTTTTTCACCACACATCGATATTCTCCACTGTCCACTCTACTCACATTCGTTATAGTGAACTCTTTCTTATCTGATGATAAACTGATTCTGGGATTGGCGATCGTATTTACAGGAGATCCATCTATGGTCCATGACAATTTCGGTGGCGGATTTCCACTGGCGTTACAATATAGAGTCACGTTTTCTCCTTCTGTTTTCGTGCCATTTTGTGGATGAGTGGTTATTTCAGGCGTAACTACAATAAAATAAAAGTATAAAAGTATATGCAACATTATAGAATGTTAACTCTGGTTACTCAGGTAGATACACATTGATATTACGTAATATAATTTCAAGCTTTAAATTGGCAATACTGTATGTAAAGCGTTTTCTTTACTAAAATTAAAACATTAGCTTATTTAGGTCATAATAAAAATAACTTGTGTAATTCACTTACAAATTGATCCAAATAAACGTGAATTAAAGCTTAAATGGGAAAACGCGTTTTGAGTTTGAAAAGTCTATATTTCTTAAATATTCTTCATTTACACGGGCACATGAAAATTAACTTTACAATCGTTAATCTGTTGTATAGCCAAGTGGAATGGTCGTAGTTGCGAGATGTATTTTGCTATACCAAGCAATCTTGTAACGGTCAAAGCTACGTGTGGAACATCGTTTCGTATCGCAAAGTGCATCTCACAACAACGAGCATTTCACATGGCGCCGCAACAGATTAAAAAACAACAAGTGAATATCTACATTTTTTACTCCTCATTCTCAAATAAGCGCATTCAGTTTACGAACAAGCGTGTGGGTTCCACTAAATCGCAACTTTTTCACGATTCCAATTCATGTTCCGATTCCGCTTCTGTCGCCAGTAGAACTAGGCTTATCATTAAATGTTCGAATATTTAAGGTGGCTCTCAGACCCCCCCCCCACCAATATTTTCTTTGAACCTTGCACAAACCTGTATCTTAACATGCTTATTACAATTTGATAAACTAATGGGTCCCGTTTTAGCTATGAGAACTTAAAGCTAAAGTAAAGGGTGTCTTTAACGGGTTGAACTGTTACTATGGTAACCTATTGCGTCATGACGATGAAAATAACCTGTTCACCATGACTGGGTATTAATTTGATACAATTATTGTAGTATAAAGTGATAAACAGTGACCCATCAAAGTGTAAGTGTTGGAAATTACTAGAAACTGTCGTAAGTCACCTTATGGTTTGAGCGTAATTTGCATACAGTCAGTTCACTGAAAGTTACAATCTAATCTTTGCTTAAAAGTTTGGGGCCTCAACAGACAAGCGAACTGAGTATCGTAACTAATAGTTATCGACAACTAAAAAAACCTGTGTGAGCTTAGTTATCGATAACAAACTGACAAAAATGTTATTAGTTATTAACGAGTTCACTTCGCTGAAAGGAAAGTAATGTTCTTTTACCAAAACAGAACATTATCGACAACTAAATTTCCGGCCCCGTTAATGTGGGCCGCTTGACCCCTTTAAAAATTGCATCTTTCTTCTTATTAGCTATAGAGGGAATTCAGGGTGTAATAATTTCGGTAAACTTTAGGAATTAGCTTCTTGCGTTTAAAGTTGGCACCAATTCTTCAACCAGAGCAATACGATTTTCAATCGCCCTGTGTGTATGACGTAATCAGAAGCTCAGACATCAAAATGAACACTACGGTTAAATCAAAGAAATTAAATGGCTTAAATCAGCCATTACAAGCAAGCTCCATACATGAGTGTATATCCATGAAATATGATTGTATTGCGCAAGCCCGACGAATGCGTGACGTCAAAACATCGTTTCATCTCCCTTCTTTTAAAGAAAAAAGGAAAAAATCATCAATGTTCAAGACTGTTCAATTGGCTTTTACAGTCTCTCTAGACGCTGTAATCCTTCTGTCACTTATAGTCGTTACATGAATGGGGATACTACAAACAAGATTCGAAAGTTAATTCACACGATTAAAAAAGAGAAAACTGGAAAAAAAACTGGTTTTACAAAGAGGTATACGATGGCCTGTGAACGGCGGGTGCGGCCGTGACTTACTAAATCAATAAATTTACAGAGGTCAATACCTATGTGATAATATAAGGCCTTATACAAGAAAACTAAATCCTGGACCTCACGATCATAGGCGAGAGGTAACACATCTAACTGTAAGTCTCTCCTTGTATGATAAATCACTCAACTTGATCCGCAGGATACAGCGTGTATCACGTCTCTTGTAGTACACTGGGCCAGTAATAACATTGCTTGCATATTTACTGACAAAGTGTTCTTTGTAAAGATAGCACTATACGAAATCTACAAGACAGGTACAACCTTTGCAATCAGACAAGTCTATATAGTTAGAGGTATTTCTTTGAAAATAAGTACTTATTATGTGTTAATGAAAGATTAATTAATTAATTTGTCGTATTTTTCTCTCCCCTGCAATTATTTTGATAACACATAAACAGAATATTACTATTAAGAACCTAGTTCTTACATTGGACATCCAGTGTAGCAGTATCGGACGAAGTATTTCCAAGGCTGTTTATCGCCACACATCGGTATTCCCCGCTGTCTGTTCTGTTCACGTTTGTTATACTTAGAGACTTATTGTCTGAGCCAAAACTTATTCTGGAATCGCCACCACTGCTTATACGCCATCCACTTTTGGTCCATGATATTGAAGGTGCAGGATTCCCGACAGCATCACATGATAAGGTCAAGCTACTGCATTCTGACTTTGTCACATTCTGTGGATGAGTGGTGATCTCAGGTCCATCTGCAGTAAGTTAAAGAAAAACATCAACATATGTACAGTGCATGTGCACAATTAGAAGGGAACGACATAACTATCATCAACAGATTTATGCGGAATAATTCTAGTAACGAATACTCTTGATGAGCACCGGTTATTTGGTTGTATTGTAAACTTACATTGCACATCCAGCTTGGCAGCATTGGAGATGGCGTTTCCAACGCTATTGTTCACCACACATCGATATTCTCCACTGTCCACTCTACTCATATTCGTTAAAGTGAACTCGTTTTTATCTGTTGATAAACTGATTCTGGGATTGGCGATCGTATTTACAGGAGATCCATCTATGGTCCATGACAATTTCGGTGGCGGATTTCCACTGGCGTTACAATATAGAGTCATGTTTTCTCCTTCTGTTTTGGGGCCATTTTGTGGATGGGTGGTTATTTCAGGTTTAACTACAATAAAGAGAAAAAAATATGAAGTCATGTGCAATATTACAAAATGTTGACACTTATCACTTACATAGGTAAATACACCTAATTGTAATAACGTGACAGAAAAATGAAAATAGGTCAATTTGAATTAATTAGGCATAGAAACTATATTCTCGGATTTTAATAATTCGGAAAGCATTCAGACATGCACTACAGTATAATAACAGGTTTTGCACTTTTCCTTTTTATTGTACAACTGCGCACAAGTAACAGTTGTTCTCAGCAGACGATGAGGCGAACAGGGCAGCAACATTTTTAATGGACGTGTGGCAGATTCACGATATATCATGCAATTATGTGAATTGCAAACATTAATTCCCCCGTAAACCTTTTATTGATTTTTTTTCTTCATTAGTTCTTCATTTCTCGTAGCCAAAGTTTCTATAGTACCTGTCGTAGTTTTCAGGGGAAATTTGTCTGAAAGCATTCAAGATTAAAGCACGGGGTTTGGTGCAACAACGGAAGGCGATAGCGATGGTAGCATCCCTCTATTGCATTATATAAAACCTACACCTCGAAACAACTCTGATAAAGGAAAATCAGGTTGTCTTAATGGGGGAGAAACTTAACTACAAGGTGGTTGCTATGGAAGAGTTCCAAACGTCGTATAATAAATTTCTTTACTTCCTCGGCTACGATATTTGGTCACGTTCATTTTGGTAATGGTTCTATTAAATTTCATGAATCACAGCCATATTTGGTTAGTCACGTGACCAGAGCAAAAAAACCCTTAAAACTTAAACATCTAACATTTTTTCCAATAAAACCAATGTCAATGGTTTAAGAACATCCTAATAAAAAATATGTAGCATGGATTTGTTAAAATTCACGTTATCGAAAAAGCTATAGCGTCAAAAAGGTGTATTTTAATACATTTTCTTTAATATCTTTCCTTTTTTTTTTCGTCTAACGGTAATTCCATCCTACAAATTTTAAAAAACGTTGAATTGCTAATGATTCGCCAAAAAAAAATCAGAATTTTATTTCTTTTCCTTTCAGTTTTTGCGCTTTTTCGTTCTTACGAGCGGTTGGGGACTGGCACTAGTTGCGCATGTGCAATGTCGATTTAGTAATGTCCTGTGTCCAGTTTTATGGTAGTTTCTTGGTGTTGCGGATGGTGTGATCACCAAATGACGTAAAACAAAAGATACAAGAGACACTGAACAATACCCACACCACAACACAAAAGCTAACCAAGAAACACCCAGATTCATAGTTTCATCATGTTAGCAGTTTTTGACACGTGAGAAATGCTAACCATGAAATTAGGTCCCTAGCAACGACTATGAAACTGTAGAAAAGTTTCAACCCCCTTAATTTAACGATTAATGTACAGCTATAAACGTGCGAGTTATCTGCGAATGCTGCAAGTTATGACGATAAAGCTAATTAATTCCTATTTGTTTGTTCGTTTTATCTCGTTAATGCGCATGCGTATTAAACGAGATTTCGGAATCAGTCGATGAAAAACGGGACAAAAGTTGTTAACAAAATTTTGTGGACTTTTGTCCGGGGGGGGGGGGGGGGGTTTCTTCTTTCTTCTTTATAGAAGCTATATTAGGGCATTGGGGATATGGTTGGTTAAAGCGGTTAGGATTTCAAGAAGGGCGTCACATACCGTCACTAAAATGTTTGAGGAACACCCCCGGTCCTATTGTTAATTTTCCTAGGGTATTGAAATGTCATGAACTTGTCATGTCTTACGCTACGTCACCACAAAGATATTACAGTTCTTATTAAGTTTCGATATCTCACGTTACCTATCAGCTTCAATCATTTGTCGTAAAGCCATTAAAGTTGCTTCAGAAGGGTAAAAATAGGTCAAATGCGTTTTTTTGGGAAACGCAGTTTGAGAATTTCACGGTTTATTTTTACGAATGGAGACGTTTTAAGAAAGTTAAATGGGACGGGAAAGTTTGTGTTTTAATATGAGCGATATAGCAGAGCAAAATAGCATGACCTTTCGTGTGTTCTATTTTGAAATACTGAATCATTGCTATTACGGTTTGATTATGCAATAGTATGGGAAAGATGTCATAGTTTTATTGATTTAGCTACCGTGCACAAGGAAATTTTGCGAATTGTCCGACTGAATTTGTTTTGCGGGAGGAAATTTTTGCGGATCGCGGAGACAGCTAAAATTTCTGGCCCCGGTTGTCAAAAGGTGGATAGTGCTATCCACCCGATAAATCACTATCCAGTAGATAACGCAATTGGTTTTGTATACCTTTATCCACTAAATAGTGATTTGACTGAGTCAAACTTCCAGTATGACCAAAAAGAGATGGCGGGATTTACCCCTCTGATAAAATAGAAGTCCGTTTGCGGTGAACATTTTAAGTTCTTTTACCTACATCAACTGAATTGATTGAAATCTCTAAAAATTGGCAGGAATGTTCTGCGATACCTTGTGTACTCAAGACGACTAACCCCGAGGAGCGATTTTTTAAGTCGCTTAGCGAGTGACAACCTGAAATCTCGTGGGCTTTTTCAACTCTCCACATACCAAAAATCAATCTCCGCTTAACTTTGCAAAAAATTCCACGTCGATCTCGATACAAACACACAACAGCGTTAAATCATTCCTTCAACCACCATTGACAAGTAGCTAGTTAGTCCATTTAACACAAACAGACATACCGCTAAACGTAGATATTTCGACCCACCCACAACTAAACAAGTTTCAACAAAATATTACACATCACACAACAATTAAGGTTACAGTGTACCTTCAGATCGAAAATTTATTGAAATTTTTTTTTGGCGTTAAAATAAAGTTTACAGAATGAACTTTCATCCAAACAAATTATCGAAAAATAGTGAAAATTGACGGAGAAATGACGGTATAACTTTTGTGGGCGGAGTTTGTTTATCAAGCGATATGTTTTTTCAAGCGCCGTTTTCTCAAAGTTAATTTTTCGCTTGTTGGGGACACTTTAAACAGCTACAACTCAAAGGGAATTTGTTCGATTTTCCTTAAATTTGGATAGGAGCTAGGCTAACATATAATTAACAAAAACGCGTCGGCGAATTTCTTAATTCCGAAAACTTTTTCGTCAAGAGCCATTTCCGTGCGATCATTCCAATTTTTTTCCTCCCCTTTTCGAAAATATTCTGTAACTTTTCACTGCAATTGAATATGGGAAATCGCCGACACGTTTTTTTAGCGCTTCGTGTCCGAAAACCCGAGAACAAATCAAATTAGCAAAATATAATAATCGCTTTGAGTTATAGCG
The DNA here is from genome assembly GCA_022457155.1 of Cladopsammia gracilis. Lineage (NCBI taxonomy): Eukaryota > Metazoa > Cnidaria > Anthozoa > Scleractinia > Dendrophylliidae > Cladopsammia > Cladopsammia gracilis. Next base: position 284,586 of record JAJGOT010000050.1, on the reverse strand, counting down.
TTTTAAAGCTGATTCGGACGTTCGAATTTAGACGTCGTAAAAAATTCGACAATTCATTTTATTAGCAAATGGTTTCCATATTTAGATAGCCAGCTCTATAAGCTTTAATTTGATATCTGGGTTTAGGTATATTAAGTGTAATCTTAAGACGCTAGAGCTGTTATACTGGAGACATCCCCGAAGGTACACTGTAACCTTAATAAACCAATCTGAAACAATTTGTCAATGTTGCTAATCCTTACATTTAAACGCTATTTCCGACAACCCATGTCTTTAAATCCTAATTCATCTTCATTTTCTTCAACTTACCAATTAAACGTTATCCTTATAAAAACACAGACCTAGGGATTGTCTTATCAAACATATCAATCAAAATATAAAAGGTATCTCCGCAATACAATGTTCTTACTTAAAACGATTTACACCTTTTCGAGTCGGTATGGTGAAACGGTTGAACAAGAAACTTGCAAAACATCGGAAGGAGTCTCATCTCAGAAACGGAAAAAAAACACGCTCACCTCCAAGCCCTCGTGCTCGAAAGCAGTTCATTAGAATTGTCTGCAACTCAGCCTGCTATACAAACGGCATTTTTCTTTTCAGAGAGAAAGATAACGTCTCGTGATATACGTGAGAGAAGGTGAGGGTAAGAAGTCGTCTGTCGAAATAGCCAGCGGAGTTTTAGTATAAACAGCGAGCTAAAATTACAACCATGACTGAGACAAACTTCAACTCTCTACAAGTTGAATAGCTTATTAAGCTACAGCTCTTTCTGCTATAAAGCTTGTATCCTGACAATTAAAATCCTGCAAAGACAAAACTAAAATAGCTGGGCCCAGTGTGACATTACGAATAGCAGGAAAGACATTCACGTCAACAGATCATTTCAGATCCTGTCATGTCCGGTATTTCAGAGACAAAAGTACAATAAATTTAAACGGCTTTCTTACATAAAAATCTTCATGCTAATATTAGTGGCGAACACACCAACCGCCAGGCAAAAAAAGACGCGAAAATGAGGTCAAAATCTACAGCGCAACACCATGGGAAACCACAACCGACCTCCAGTCCGTTGCTCGCGGCTTTTGAAAGGTTTTAAAACCCAGTCCACACTAAAATCCTTCTTAACAAACGGCTAAATGTAGAATACACATTTTACACTAGAACAGTAGAATTTGCGAAGAATTTCAGCAGACTTCTCAAGATTTACATCTTAAAATCCAGCGAAACTGCACACGGGCAATCGAATCATAACCTTCGGCGGATGCGATAAAGTCTGAAAAAACTTCCGATCATGCGCACAATAACCTCATGGCGTCATTTCCGTCACCAGCTGTTGCGGTGCACATTGAACGAATGCGATGCTTTCAAGCCGTAAATTTCGGTCGTCGCAAATGTAGGTTTACCTACTTTTTTCGATGGATTTCTTCGATATTTCATTAGAATATAGAAATTACAGATCACATACTTAAAATGAGGCGTTTGTATTGAATTTCGTCTGAGTTACAGGGATTTGATAAATTATGCCTAAACCGGTTTCCTCCCTTTCCGTAGTTACTGCCAAGCCCGTAGTAATTTGGCCCGCGGTACATATTTTGTGTAACGCAATCAGTTTAACTTTCAAGACAGCGACGATTCAAAGAAAATAGCGTCTTGTACGATCAAATAGAGCTCCTCTGGACCCTGTGGTCTGTCGCTGATTTTCAAGCTGGTAGAAATACTTGGTCGGTTTTTCCCCCAGCTCTATCCACTGTTCTTTACTGCGAATGATGGCTACTTCTACGTCGTGATCTTCGATCGTTTTTAGGAGATCTTTGATCTACGCCAAACGCGTGTGATCATCTGTGGTATTTGAATTACCACGAGACAGGATGTTGCGGCGAAACTCGCTTCCAAGATTAAATTTCTCATGCTTACGCTCACGGCATCGGTAGTAGGGGGAACTCGGAACAACAACCGCACCTCAGTCACATGTGCGCGTAGCTATATATATATATATATATATATATATATAGATAGATAGATAGATAGATAGATAGATAGATAGATAGATAGATAGATAGATAGATAGATAAAGCGATGACACTTCATCCTCATGGTATAAATAGACGTGATGAACTAAATTAGTGACATTTAGCTTATTTGTTACCAATCACTTTCTGTTATTCTGTTGTATGTCATATTTCAAATGATTTATATGTAACGGTCATTTTATTTCTGTATTCATTTTTGTTTTCTAGCCCCCGTAGAAGGTTTGTTTTGCAAACCGAAATATCGGGCAAATATATTCAACCGTTTATTGGTTTTTATTTCACTTCTGTCTCTATCTTTTCTTCTTGCCGTAAGGATCAGTTTGCCGTTTTTACCATTACTATTTGTAGTAGGGGGTGGCCGGCAGTTTCTGAAAAAGAGTCGCGCGGAGGTTCAGTTTTTTTTTTTGTTTTGTAGTGCAAATTAGGGCCATTGTTATTTAAACCTCACTGGGATTACAACATTTAAATAAGAAAGCAAAAACAAAATTAATTCTGGTAGTTGTAGTCAAATGACGCCATCGTGAAAATGGCCTATTGTGGTTACAGGGGAAGTGTCGGTGCTGGTTGCGGCAGTGGGGGCCGGTTGGGCCTCTGGTGCCCCCCCCCACCCCATCCCCCGGGCGCTGGAGCCTCGTGGTTCGCCTTGTGGCGTTTCGCCTTCGGGTAGTCTTTAACAACGTGCTCGGAAGACTGGCACCGGTAGCATAGTATTGGCTGGCCCGTGTACTTAAAAAATAACTCGATCCCTTGAATGACTAATTTGCCTGGCACTGCCTTTTGTAAACGTGTGAATTCTACGAAACGGATGCCGTTCTCGATGTGCTCGTAGCCCGTGGCTTTCAAGCAAAGCAGGCGGACTGCTCGCGCTTTGAGGTCGCCGTATTGTTCCACGAGTTGTAGCAGGTTTTCATCAGGGAATTCAACGGGAACGAGGCATGACACGTGTAGTGCATTTTGCCCTAAAAGGCGTAAAGGGATAACGCGGCTTTCGCAGTCAAAGGCCGATGCCGCCAACCGCGTGGCCGATTCTTTAGATCGGAGGGTGATGTCGATGCACTTTCCTCCGAGGGGTACAATCCCAACTTTTTTTTCCTTAAAGTCCGGTAACGACTGCGCTATACTGGAGCGAGTCAAGATCCAGGTTTTCCTCCGCTATCAAGCGGACAGTTCTAGTGTGGGCGAACGGCTGGTGCGCGGGACGCGCGTCCATATCCGCGTAACGCGAGGGCGAGAAAACTCGCGAGACCAAAACCAAAACCACAAAATTGAAAAGCACGAACTTACCAAAGCGAAGACAGATGGTTACCAGACGCTTTCTTGATTGTGGTGGAAAAACGGCACCAAATCTTGTGAAAAAAAGCTCTTCTTAGTCGTCGAAGTTGAGGACTATTCTGGGTTTTGGTCTTGAAAAAGCCGAGCACTGATAAGAGCAGATCCCCCAATGCTGTACAGAAAAGTTGTTAGCAGAGGGGCACGGGTTCCGATCCTTTTACAAAAAAATAATAATAATAATAAAAATAATAATAATAATAATAATAATAATAATAATAATAATAATAATAATAATGAAAAGTCCTAGCCTATAACATTTTCAAAAACACGTCTATTGTATAACCAAATTATAGACCCCATTTTAGTCACTAGCGTGAAAATGTAAACTTTGCAATCGAAAATTACTGATTTCCTGTTTTTAATACCCCAAATGGCTACTAAAATAAAACTACGCCCATATCGTGAACATAAATTTCTATTGGCTGATTTGCATCATGTGATGTTTTCATGTACGTATTTTAAGAAGACTTATTCTAAAGGTGCGCTACAACGGCATCTTTACCATATTCACTATCAATTCTTCTATTTTGTTTTTATTGACCTCACGTTCTAACGCATTAACGAGATGGCTTTAAGAGCCCTTTCATTTTGTCTATGACAACGTTATTTCCATTAGGTGTTTTCGTCGTTTTTTATCTCGTTAATGCGCATGCGCATTAAGCGAGATTTCGAAATTGAGTACGAATAATCAAAGGCTCCTTAGAGCCAACCCGTGAATTTGAAATGCTAGCGTAACGCAATATTGCGGTAAGCTTATGTTTTCACTCTGTCACGGTTCAATTATTTTTTAAATTCAACTTAAGGATTTTTGACAAGCGCAAAAAATAAAAATGCAGTACATCACTTTCATAATGTTTCAGTCCGAAGAAGAAAGGAAGAAAGAAGAAAGAAAAAAAAAAAAAAAAGAAAAAAAAGAACAGCCCAAGCGAGATTCGAACCTGGGCCTTTCGGCTGTAAGTCCGCTCCCTACACCACTCGACCACCGTGACCCCTGACTTAAGCTTATTGTTGTTTATATTCGTTTACACCAATTTAGCTATTGTTATCGCTCGATTCACGCTGTTCTTGTTACAAAACGCATTCGTAACAAAGCATTACGTCACTAAGTTTACAGCTGATGGAAGGAGTGAGTGAGTGACTCATTTGCATATCTGTCGCCGTTACCGATAACCCGTTCATTACGCATGCGCGTATATTCACGGGTTAAAAAGGGACAAAAGTTGTTAACAAAATTTTGTGGACTTTTGTCCGGGGGGGGGGGTTCTTCTTTCTTCTTCATAGAAGCTATATTAGGGCATTGAGGATATGGTTGGTTAAAGCGGTTAGGATTTCAAGAAGGGCGTCACATACCGTCACTAAAATATTTGAGGAACATCCCCGGTCCTATTGTTAATTTCCCTAGGGTATTGGGATGTCAGAACTTTTCATGAACTTGTCATATTTCACATTACGTCACCGCAAAGATATTAAAGTTCTTAGTTTCGATATCTCACGTTACGTATCAATATTATTTGTCGTAAAGCCATTCAAGCTGCTTTCGAGAATGGTAAAAATAGGTCAAATACGTTTTCTTGGGAAACGTAGTTTGAGAATTTCACAGTCTATTTTTTAAAAATGGAGACGTTTTAAGAAAGTTAACTTGGACGGGAAAGTTTGTGTTTTAATATGAGCGATATGGCAGAGCAAAATAGCATGAACTTTGCGTTTGTATGCAATAGTATGGGAAAGACGTCATAGTTTTATTGGTTTAGCTACCGTGCACAAGGAAATTTTGACTGAATTTGTTTTGCGGGAGGAAATTTTTGCGCGTCGGAACAGCTTAAATTTCTGCTGGGAGGAAATGTTTGCGGATTTCTGGTCAAGTATAAATAAAATCCAAGGCATCGGTATTAAACAATTTCACTTCCTGACCGGAGGTTTTTATAGTTCTCCTAGTTATATGGTTGCTGTTCTGGCGCCAATATGAACATAAACAACGAGAAAACTAGTGAGTGAATTATTGTACGTTGTTGTAAAAATGTATCAGTATTATGATAACAGTCTCTGGTTCTTTTGAGGACGTGTGTGAAGTTGAATCGGGAATACAGATGACTGCTGTGCCGGTCGCCTCGGAGTTATGATAGCAATATATTCACTGTTGAAAAGTTCTTGTTAAGCCGATATACATCATTAAAACAAGTAATTTTTTCTGCGCGAGTATATTTCTGCGGTGGAAAATTTAATACAAAATAAAGTAATGCTGCATAATAATGCAACAACGGACAACCTTGCCTGCATCTCCGGCAGATCAGAAAAAGGTTTTGAAAAATACTGCGGTCAGGAATCCCGCATGTTTGATTACTTTAGTACAAATTTTATAATTTGAGAAATTGGGGCGGTAAGTTTCATGATGTCACTTTCCGGGAAACTTGATAAAGAGTGTACAGCTATCATGCTGGAGATTCAAATATTTCAAACCGGATGTAATGATGCTATACTTCTGACAATGGAGATACTGCCTAGCTCCGAGAAACACATTACACTTACACGCGGAATAAACTCTGAGGAGCTATTAAAAAACAATTGCAAGATCCCACTATTCCAATATATGACTATCGCATAAGACTTGGATCTTAATAGAATATTTTACGAAATTTTACTGCGGTCGTGACCCCGGGGGTCGTTAAGAAGACATTGTCAACACTATATTTTGAGGTTTAAAGCAGACCCATTTAATCTCTAATAGTTACTAAACACATGATACCGGAAATAGAAAACTCTCGACTTTCGAATAAAAAAAGACAGAACTACTATATATTCGCAAATAACCCATTCATGTGTAACATTAACTTATGCAGCCATTTCTTAAAGTCTTTCTTACTCTCCACAAAAGAAAAATCAATGTCCGCTTCACTTTCCAAAACATTTCATATCGATATCGATAACAACATACAACTGCGTGAAATATTTCCTTTAACAAGCATTGACAACTAAGCGGAAAACAGATATTTCAGCCCACCCACATCTGACGTCTGAGTTATCAAAAGTTTCTTTGCTTTTGTTGATAATTATGAATGTTCTGCGATACCTTGTTATCTTTGTGGAATGTCCGGTTTCCGGAAGATTATAAAGAACAGGAAAGAGCGAATCACAAAACTGTCTTAAAAATGAAATTAACGTTGGAAAAATATATATTTGCTCAATTCTTTCTTTGAGGAATAGAGGAATTCTAAGGATATGCACTTTTTTGTCTTGACTTCCTGACTGAATTTAAGTCTTAAAATAGCAATGAATATGCGTGAACGGACTCTGATCGATCAATGACAGACATTGTTGCGACCATAGGTCATGGATCAGTTCTTTTCTTCTTTAAAATCTCCGTAAAATTCTTAGATGTTTATATCTTATATATAAAGATCTACAAACACGGATAAGCGTAAACATTTATCCGATGCGTTGTGGCACACATCAAAGATTTAAATTGGATGATCCCACAGGCAGATCAATCGTGATGTGAGTGACATCAAGTTACAGATTCGAAGCCAGTACACAGTAATGAAATATACTAGGTAATAATACGATTTGTCACGGAATTGATAAGCGATAGAAAAATCGAAAATATTACACACTAAAGTCTTTTCACCTTTACTTTATTGTCTCTTGATGTATCCTGACCGGTTTAAATGCATTTTTACAATTTCTGTCACTCGCCCCACTATCCACTATAAAAGAAGGGAAGGCTGGAGAACTCTGAGCGAACCCTCGCCACGCGAAAGCCAATAAATTCTAAACAATTCAATTCAAGCTCCCTGAATCAGTGAGGCCGCAGGTTAAATGTCTACCCGTGCGATTCGTGCTAGCTTCCAAATTCCCTTTCACGGTCTCTAAAAGGGCTCCGTTTTGGAGCGATTCTGGCCATCTTCGCTTCGCCATTGTCCGCGATCCAAACGGCTGTACCACGAAATTCTAATACTAAAGCTTAGCGACCGCGTCACAGAGACAAAATGACATTCACCCGAGGGGAGGGTCGTTACTTTTGCCCTCGCGCAAATTGACACCGTCGGGGGAGCCGATGCGTGTAATTCGAACGGAAACCACACGCGTGACCTGTCACTTAAGCCTGGTTCACACTAGCGACATAACGACATAACGGGGAGGTCACGCAAATTCAAAACACGACGTATATCGATGTTTTATGTCACCAGTGTGAACAACACAATATAACGACATAATAGGAACATAATAACATGGACATAACGACATAAGGAAAAAACTGATCTTTTCTTTATGCCATTATGTCCATGCTCTTATGTCATTATGTCGCTAGTGTGAGCCAGGCTTTATTTGTCTTTATTTGATAAAGTGCAATTTTTCATCAAGATCAAAAGAAAAGTCTCTTTTTAAAATAAAAATGCTCGAAGGAAAATTATTAAGCTTGTTAAAACCAATTTGCGCCAAAAATCAAAAATCAAAGGTCACGGAAATGTATGTGTATACCGGGAGTCTAGGGTGTACTCTAACTGCACGTCCGATCCAAGAGAGAGGAAGAGAGGGGCCTTGGGAACGAGGTTGGTAGACGTTTCAATAACAAATTGATCATTACATGTAAAACAGACCGTTGGCCGACGGGTGTTGATATGAAGGATATGGTCAATAATGTTTATTTTTTATTGGTAAAAAACACAACCTTCTAAAGTCGCTGTCGTAATTTGTCGTATTTTTGAAGCGGAATCGAGCCGCTTCTCGCTGTTCAGAACGTCTCATGTCGGCAATTTTCGGGGCCACGTCGCTTGTCGTTTTTACCAAGGCTTCTTTAAGCCGAGATGTTTTGAAAACAGCTTCGGCTATAAAAGGAAACGAAATCTAATCACCAGCTCTATTCCTACAAGAGACACCATTCTGCCCGAAGGTACACAATTTTTTAGTTGACGGAAAAAGCGACAAGTAAAATATTTTCATTTGCCTTTTTTACAATAGTCTACCTTAGTGAAGTATTTATTTACTGAAGTCTTTTTACTGAACTTATTCACATGCACAAAGTTCTTGTTTTGTCTCATACATCCACATATACACTGCACATATTAATTGGCTGTTTAAAAACATTGCTAGTAAATCAATTTTAATCCCAAATGAAAATCGTTGCAACAGTGTTTTAGTTTTGTTTAAATATCAATAAATAAAGATAGTAAATATTTTTTAACCTTCGAACATCTTTCCCAAATTTGGTCAAATTTCGATTGATAAGAAAATCGCAATTGTAATGCCATACAAGTCATTGCTACTAAAATACTGTGACTGATACAAAACATAGAAAATTAACTAAGTAAAAGGGCTCTCTAAAGATAGATTGAATCTAAGTAGTTTTGCCACCCCCATCCCTCCTCATAATTTTCCCCCGTAGCAACCAAATTGGCCTCGGCTCATTCGCTTAATATAATCAAGTTGAAGTTTCCCCTCACCTGTAAAATGAAGACTATTTTGAACAAATACGCTAAATTAACATGAAAATTATTTACATTCATACTCGTAATTATTTTGTTGCTCATGACTTTTATTGATTTGGTGGCTCCTAAAAGAGCCCTTAAGTCCTCTATGACTGCAATGTCTAACTCTACGGTTAGACCTACAGGTATTTTCAATCTTTCAACTTCAATAAACCATTTAGCAGCTTTACACATATTACCTATCACGTCTTTACTACATTTACCTATCAAAGGCACCCAACTTTTCCAATTCTTGTTGTTGTTGTTGTTTTTTATTAACCTTACATTCTCTCGCATTAACGAGATGGCTTTATTGATTGTGTTCATCTAGCGAGCGTAAAATCGTGATCAATTTTAATTACGTGTTAATCAAGGGTTTCGTACCCTGATCTGATTATCATTTAATAATTGATTTATCTGACTATTTCTCGCCTGGTTGCCAGAAATATAAAACAGTAAAACATTCGTTCACCGCAGAAAACCATTGCACTATGGCGTTTCGACTTTGCCAAATACGTTTGAAGCTGACAACTACAGAAAGATATATTACGCCTCGATACGTCCAAACCTTTGTCCGATAAATCAAATACCGAGTGTGCATTTGTTGTGGATGAAAGATAATAAAGACACTGAGCTGTCTTAATTGATATCGTAGCGCTTTTTACCATATAAAACAGCTTGCGAAGAGAATGGTTAATTCACTAACGCTTTCGCTTACAGGCAAATTTTAGATACATTATACTGGCTTGTTCCGGGTGTTAAGATTGCGAGGCACGATTCTTTTATCGCGCTGTCTCCTGTATTCTGAAGTTGGCAATGTTTTTTTCGTTGGGTTACTGTCAGCCGATGATACGTTGATTTCCTCTTTTCAAGAAAGTGTTTTTTTTTATGTAGTAGAAAATGTGAGGTATTGTCAGTGGAGTAATAACCTTTAACCATACGCAACATTTGCAATATTAGCTTCAAGGTTATTCGTTATCACAAGCTAACAAAGTCGACACATTCCACATGAAACCTGCTGATGAAAACAACGTCTACCAGCGCACGACTCATGCTCCGCGCTCGCTTAACACTCTGCGGGCGCTCGCATGAAAAACACAAGAAAATTACGTCTGTTCTGCAGGCTATTCTACAATCGATCACATTTGTTTAATGAGAATGTCACTTAATAGCCGTCCGCCTGCATGACAAACCTGTGGCCCTCAGATTCCAGTTCAAATAAAAAAATTATAATCGTTGGTTGTGTATTTTCCTTCGGAAGTTAAGCGTGAGCATGTTCGTTTTACGCTAACACGTTTGTGTTAACGCGTGGGGTCTCAGGCGATCCCACTAATGTATATAAGCAGTGTATAGCGTCAAGGTTTTTATCACGTGTAAGCATCTCGGCGGTGGTCAGTGTGGATCTAGTTTTCAGTTGTTCGTTATATCAGAAGACCCCACAACGAGAGCACCGACACAGCAGAACGCGAGCGTAACATTGTCGACGACGTTTTTGAACGTTTTAAAAAATATCTCGACATAAAAGTGGAAAGCGTTTCGTCCGGCCTCGCGAGCCAAACTACCGTGGAGACAAACAATCTTAGCAGAGTCGCGGAAGCCAAAAAATAAAAATTTTCGTGAAACAAGGACCAGTTTTCTTCAACTCCCAGCTCTCCGGAACCCTTGACGAAGTTTGCCATTTTGTGGACGCTAAGGATACAGAAATAGCGGGGAAGAAGGTTGCCGAGCTAAAGAAGACGCTCCAACGCCGCAGAAGGTCATCAAAATCGCCGATAAAAGCGAAGCTGGTTGGCTCGCTGTCAAGGAATACCAAGCAGTAGAGCTCGCCAGCGACTCCGTAAACGAGAAAACAATTCGAAAAGCACAGGAACGGGGGTTGAAGAAAAAGAAGCAGAATGCGGCAAAAAAGACGGACAGGGACAGAAGTTCGTCTATTGGCGCTTCTCGCTTATATGCTGGTGATGACAGGATGCTTTTTAGAGGTATTGCCCTTGCCCTTTCTTTGTATTTTTAGTTCGCACTATGCCTGCCTTACCATTGTGGTAGTGTGTTCTATGCGTCAGCGATCTGGTAAAGGAAAATTGCTTTCCTTTATACGAACATAGAGAGGTAGAAGGAAATTTGAGGATGCAAGGGGAGTACTTTCATCACTGTGCCATCCAGGCTCAAAGCAACAATTTGTTTAATTTGATGTTAAAATATAAGACGTTTGAAGAGGTGGCAACTGGTGATAATTTGGTTGTGAATTTTAACGTGTGTTGTATGGTGTGATGTAAGTAATGTTTACTACATGAGCGGGAGTGTTGAATCGGCCTATACAATCACGAGGCGCAGCCGAATGAATGTATATTGCCGATACAACACGGACGCGAATGTAGTGAACAACTTGTGAAATTCACATTCACATGTAAATTAGACATAACCACTAGTGAGTTGTATCTGGAATGTAAATTAGATACAACCACTAGTGAGTTGTATCTGGAATGTAAATTAGATACAGCCACTAGTGAGTTGTATCTGATATACAGGGTAACCATGTGGTTGGAATTGCTCATTTGTATTTGTTAGAACCCTTGTGAATTATAAATGAATTTTAGAAATATGCTGACAGTATGATGGAATGGATTGGGTTGAGAGGGTGAGAGACATATACAGGTATGCAAATTAACGTATACGAAAAAATGACATCTTAACATACATATTAGCGCCAAAATCGTAATACGTGTATACCGAGACGGTGCACTCAAGTTTTCTCTCTTATTTCAGACAGTGCATATTTCTGTCATCGAAACAAAATTTACTTCATTTGAACTATTAAAAATGCGGGCGAAAATTCACACATCTAGAAATAATGTTTGTTATTTTGTAGCGTTTTTCTTAGTCTAGAAAAATATATTTGAAGTACGTCACAGCTCGAAGCCTTATGCAATTAAAAGGTCAGCGGAATTACTACGAATTGTTTACAGCCAATCGAGCGAGATAGCTACAACCCGTTCAACGCCTCGCGCGCCCCAGTCTATCCGAAAATGAATGCTTATTTTTTTTTAATCAGCGAAGTGTCGCATCTTTGAGCGAATTAATAACTGCAGAAAAAACAAAGAAAACATTTCGCTTCGTAAGAACTTTAAGAAACATACATTGACGGTGAACTTACAATACACATTCAGTATAGCAGCATTGGAGATAGCGTTTCCAACGATGTTGTTCGCAACACATCGGCATTCTCCACTGTCCACTCTGTTCACATTCGTTATACTCAACTCTTTTTTATCTGGTGATAAACTGATTCTGGGATTGACGATCGCATTTACAGGAGATCCATCTAAGGCGCTCCTTGCGTTAGGCGGGCTTAGTGTTTGTTGTGCGAAGATGAATGAATTGACGGAGGCTCGTCGCTCCGTCTGGAACATACAGAACGTATAACACTCTCCGTACATCCTACTCGGTTTTGGGTGGTCAGTTTCGCTTAAACGCGTGAAACCCCGAGACGTGGACGAATTGCAGGCTCGTGGGAAAACGATGAGGGCGAATGGTCAGGGAGAAAAACGACCGGATTCCATTCACTTGATCGGCGATAAGAGCGTTGGTAAAGTAGAAAGAAGGCACAAGCGAGCGCGGGCCCGACCCAGAGCCACAGCCTGAGCCCGAAGGAACCTGGACATGCTAGAATCCAAAACGACTCTCGGTTGGCTATGATAGGGCTGACAGAACGTGAACCACGGCTAGACGTCAAACGCGAAGGTGGAGAACTCGGGAACGAGAAGAATATCGCCGATGAGAGCGGCTCTGACAGTGACTTGCAACAATTATTTTGGGACGAATGAACCGATGGAACGACCGCTTGTACCAACTCTGGCTTTACAAGTGCATTGATTAAGGAAACCACGCTGTCAGCAGGTTGGAAACGCCTTTTTCCAGACATGGGTTTTAACAAACCGCATATCAAAACAGGAAGACACGAGGGGGAGTAGGGATAGTTGGCATTTCCACAAATTCTGCTGCACTTGATAGGTGGTTTCTTACAAGTCCCAAAAGGACTGCAATTAATGCTGTTACCAAGCAGATGTGCGACGTCGAGGTATAAAGAGAGTGGAGGACTCAGGATGATAAGGGATGAGATGGATGTCCAGAAAGTAAACCCCTTTCATCTGGCTTAGGAAGACGAGGAACCAGAACGAAGAACCGCTTACTAGCTTAATGATGCTAAATGAGAAAGCAGACAAACTTACAGGCGCCAAACAGACGGGAGCATCCTGAGTGTAACAATTTGCATCCAAAAGGATTCCCAGCGATGCCATTGGTTTAATTTTGCGATAAAATCGCAAATGCTTATGTGACAGCGATTGATTTATTGACCAAATCAGAAGGGTAGTGGAAAAGAAAGTAACCATGATGACATGGGCTTGTTTGGTCGTTTATTATTCTCTAGCATAAAGAAGGCTCCCTAGAAGTGAGCTGGAAGCAGCACACTTAAAATCCACATCAACTCTGGCAAGACTACAATCTCGAAGACAGGACGTCGATGGTGCGTTTCCTTTGCGATACATGAAGTGAGATGGAAAATTCGATGGTCTGACCTGGAAAATATAATTATTCATCGGTGGAATCTTCTATGACCCAACCAATTCAATTGAAGTAGTGTAACTATAAGACGTCTTTGTCAGTCCTGTCACTTTCAGAGTGACAATGAATAGGCAGACACAAGAATCCTTCAGTTAAGCACGCTAAAGAAACCTGCGGAAGGATCGTCATCCCGTGACACAGGTGTCGAAGTGCTTTTCGTGAACTCCGTTACATCTATAATGTGCAAAGGGCTTTCGCTTAAGAGCAATACGAAGGACAAGATCTGTTACATTCCTATCCATAATCTCCAGAATACGCTCGGTCGTGCAGTGTGTGATAGGCTTTTTGGGAACCATGCTATCACAAGATAAGACAACGCGAGCGGGTTTTAATCTTCCATCGCAAGAGGAAAGCACCTAACACACCATACAATAGTTCCAGTGTCCCAGAACAGATATTAGATCCTTCCAACAAAACTAACCATGGAATCTTGTAAAAATACCATTTCTGTTCTCTACAACAGTGACAGTTATAATAGAACCACAGCAGACCTTACCAGCTCAGATACTGCATGTTCTGTCAGTAACACGAGAAAATCGAAAGTCTTAGTTCCAGAAGCTTTAGTCTGTCACAACATATTAGGACGGCAAACTACAAGGCGAATGTTTTCCAAAGGTTAATACTTACAATCGCCCGAAAGTACTACCAACATTGATGACTAAATAAAGGATTCATTGATTGATTGATTGATTGATTGATTGATGACAAAAAATCCCGCACCGACAAATATTTTAGAGCTGACAATCTGTAAATGCAACCGTTCAGCATGCAATAAAGACCACTTGTGTCAATGCAAGGCAAACTGCATACCCTGCACAGAGGCCTGCTTGTGCATAAACAACGAAACTTGGCAGAACACTCTCTGCTTAGAGGAGACCAGTGACTACGAGGATGACGATTTCAACTTTTCATAAAAGCGGTCTTTGTTTTTGGAGGATTGAAAGTTTGTTTAGTTGGAATTTTGGCGCTTATGATTACATGCAAGTAGTTAAACAAATACTTCATATTTGACAGTTACTTGTCATTTCCATATTACTTAATGTGACAGAATTGTGTGTGTTATGGTGAACTTTTATAGATGTGGACACTTTGTAATGCCAATTATGGAGTAGCGTGGCCCCATCTGCGTGCAATCCTGGATTACTCAAGGATGGTTTAGGATTAAGGATAACCTATAGATTTGCTACGTTTTTCGCATACGTATACGGTATATCTTTTTTTCTTGGTGGGCCCGAATCTATAATGACACCTAATATGAAAATTTTTGTTTTATGTTTTTGTGGTAACAAAAAAAAAGGTATTGCAATGTTTCAAACCAAAGAGCAATTTTAATTTGTTTTCATATATTTTGTGTGGCTCTGTGGTGTTTCTGCCTACTCTTCCAGCAGCTATGGCTGTTGCAATAACCATAAGTATACAGTAGACCTACATCTCTTCCAAACCTTTAATTTCATTGGACCTGGATAAGCCGTAGCTCTATTGTTTTCAGAGCTAGGGTCCATTGTTCTGTTGTTTGTTCTGTTGTGTTCTTAGCGAATCATGTGAGGCGTTTAGAAAGGTGTAGGCCGACCCTAAGTATAAGGACTATAGTTTCCATGTGTGACAAATTACGTGCCTTAAGCGTCCGTTGACCAAACATTTACAAAGAAAGAGACTGAGATATAAAAACACTTAAGTTGACAAATCGATATGATATGAAAATTATTAGCAAATCAGGACAGAAATATACCCGGTAGGAAATACTCAATGTAGGGGTGACGTTCCGCTGGTCCAGCAATAAAAAACGTCATCCCATATTGTTTTGCTATATTTTTGTGCTATTCAGACCAATATGACAAGGGATGCAACGAATTTACTTTTTTCGGAGTTGGCTCCTAGACTTTTAAGGTCGAATATGGAATAATTATGGAAAGTTAAATGTTGTCTAAAATGCATGAAGTGGAATGTTAAATATAAACATCGAATTTTTGAGCGATGGAACCCCATACTGAACAGACGCTACATTTTGTTTTTTACTTAGTTGATTTCCGCTTTGGATCTTCTTAGGGAAGTGGCTATAACAAGTATACTCGAAGAGTACCCATATTGTGCAGAGACAGCCTATCTCATGAGCCTAATGGGAAAAACATATTGGTCTGAAAATCTGAGATGAGACTTCAATATTAGCAAATATTCTGTATACATACATGAAGATTGCATCACAGAGACATTTGAATCTTTTTCTCAGTCTTCACGCCTGATAGAGTGGAGGCCACAAAACCAAGACACAATATCTCGTTAGGTACGGAAAGGGCGTATCGTTTGATTCATTGGATTTTGACACTTTTATTGCATCAATTTATCTTAAAAGGCGCCTATTATTCGGTGCCAACCGCGCAGGTGGAAACGAAATGTGTCCGTTTTATGTGGCGAGGTTCTTTTTTTCCAATACACGTGCCTGCTAATATAGCCCTTCCTGCGCGCCTGGAAATTTACCAAACTTCCTAAACATGCTCTTGTCAAGCGTATATATTGATAGCATGTATTTCCGCATAATGTACGTTATCAGTTTTGTCAAGCGTTTTGATTCCTTGGACTTGGTCACGCACCCTAATCATTCCACCTTCGACGCCAAACAACTCGAATTTTTGGGTCATCACAACATGGCGCAGAGGAGTCAATTCTGACTGTAATTTGTTCTATTTTCACTGTGCTAATCTATCTTGTCAGAGCAAAACTATGAAAGTCACCGACCACAGCATCAGGTGATCCTTTTTTGTTTTTTTTTTCTCTCCCCTGCAATTATTTCGATAACACATAAACATTATATTACTATATAAAGAACGTAGTTCTCACATTGGACATCCAGTGTAGAAGTATCGGACGAAGTATTTCCAAGGCTGTTAATCGCCACACATCGGTATTCCCCGCTGTCGATTCTGTTCACGTTTGTTATACTTAAAGATTTATTGCCTGAGCCAAAACTTATTCTGGAATCGCTACCACTGTTTATACGCCATCCACTTTTTGTCCATGATATTAAAGGCGCAGGATTTCCGACAGCATCACATGATAAGGTCAAGCTACTGCATTCTGACTTTGTCACATTCTGTGGATGAATAGTGATCTCAGGTCTATCTGCAGTAGGTTAAAGAAAAAAATATCAACACATGTAGGTGCACAATTAGGAGGAAACGACTGAATTTTTAACTAACATCAACAGAGTTATTAATTAAACCGATGCGGAATAATTATAGTAACGAATACTCTCGATGAGCACCGGTGATTGGTGATTGGGTTGTATTGTGAACTTACATTGTACATCCAGCTTAGCAGCATTGGAGATGGCGTTTCCAACGCTGTTTTTCACCACACATCGATATTCTCCACTGTCCACTCTACTCACATCCGTTATGGTGAACTCTTTCTTATCTGATGATAAACTGATTCTGGGATTGGCGATCGTATTTACAGGAGATCCATCTATGGTCCATGACAATTTCGGTGGCGGATTTCCACTGGCGTTACAATATAGAGTCACGTCTTCTCCTTCTGTTTTCGTGCCATTTTGTGGATGAGTGATTATTTCAGGTGTAACTACAATAAAATAAAAGTATAAAAATATATGCAACATTATAGAATGTTAACTCTGATTACTCAGGTAGCTACACATTAATATTACGTAATATAATTTCAAGCTTTCAATTGGCAATACTGTATGTAAAGCGTTTTCTTTACTAAAATTAAAACATTAGCTTATTTAGGTCATAATAAAAATAACTTGTGTAATTGACTTACAGATTGATCCAAATAAACGTGAATTAAAGCTTAAATGGGAAAATGGGGTTTTGAGTTTGAAAAGTCTATATTTCTTAAATATTCTTCATTTACACGGGCACATGAAAATTAACTTAGTTTACAATCGTTAATCTGTTGTATAGCCAGGTGGAATGGTCGTAGTTGCGAGATGTTTTTTGCTATACCAAGCAATCTTGTAACGGTCAAAGCTACGTGTGGAACATTGTTTCGTATCGCAAAGTGCATCTCACAACAACGGTCATTTCACATGGCGCCGCAACAGATTAAAAAAACAACAACAACAGGCAAGTGAGCATCTAGCATTTTTTAATCCTTATTCTCAAATAAGTGCATTCAGTTTACGAACAAGCGTGTGGGTTCCACTAAATCGCAACTTTTTCACGATTCCAATTCATGTTCCGATTCCGCTTCTGTCGCTAGTAGAACTAGCCTTATCATTAAATTTTCGAATATTTAAGGTGGCTCTCAGACCCCTTCCCCCACCAATATTTTCTTTAAACCTTGCACAAAGTTGTATCTTAACATGCTCATTGCAATTTGATAAAATAATGGGTCCCGTTTTAGCTATGAGAACTTAAAGCTAAAGTAAAGGGTGTCTTTAACGGGTTGAACTGTTACTATGGTAACCTATTGCGTCATGACGATGAAAATAACTTGTTCACCATGACTGGGTATTAATTTGATACAATTATTGTAGTATAAAGTGATAAAGAGTGATCCATCAAAGTGTAAGTGCTGGAAATTACTAGAAACTGTCGTAAGTCACCTTATGGTTTGAGCGTAATTTGCATTCAGTCAGTTCACTGAAAGTTACAATCTAAACTGACAAAAATGATATTAGTTATTAACGAGTTCACTTCGCTGAAAGGAAAGTAATGTTCTTTTACCAAAACAGAACATTATCGACAACTAAATTTCCGGCCCCGTTAATGTGGGCCGCTTGACCACTTTATAAATTGCATCTTTCTTCTTATTAGCTATAGAGGGAATTCAGGGTGTAATAATTTCGGTAAACTTTAGGAATTTAGCTTCTTGCGTTTAAAGTTGGCACCAATTCTTCAACCAGAGCAATACGATTTTCAATCGCCCTGTGTGTATAACGTAATCAGAAGCTCAGACATCAAATGAACACTACGGTTAAATCAAACAAGCTTAAATCAGCCATTACAAGCAAGCTCCATACATGAGTGTATATCCATGAAATATGATTGTATTGGGCAAGCCCGACGAATGCGTGACGTCATAACATCATTTCATCTCCCTTCTTTTAAAGAAAAAAGGAAAAAATCGTCAATGTTCAAGACTGTTCAATTGGCTTTTACAGTCTCTCTAGACGCTGTAATCCTTCTGTCACTTATAGTCGTTACATGAATGGGGATACTACAAACAAGATTCGAAAGTTAATTCACACGATTAAAAAAAAGAAAACTGGAAAAAAAATGGTTTTACAAAGAGGTATACGATGGCCTTTGAACGGCGGGTGCGGCCGTGACTTACTAAATCAATACATTTACTGAGGTCAATGCCTTTGTGATAATATAAGGCCTTATACAAGAAAACTAAATCCTGGGCCTCACGATCATAGGCGAGATTTAACACATCTAACTGTAAGTCTCTCCTTGTATGAAAATCACTCAACTTGATCCGCAGGATACAGCGTGTATCACGTCTCTTGTAGTACACTGGGCCAGTAATAACACTGCTTGCATATTTACTGACAAAGTGTTCTTTATAAAGATAGCACTATACGAAATCTACAAGACAGGTACAACCTTTGCAATCAGATAAGTCTATATACTTAGAGGTATTTCTTTGAAAATAAGTACTTATTATGTGTTAATGAAAGATTAATTAATTAATTTGTCGTATTTTTCTCTCCCCTGCAATTGTTTTGATAACACATAAACAGAATATTACTATTAAGAACCTAGTTCTTACATTGGACATCCAGTGTAGCAGTATTGGACGAAGTATTTCCAAGGCTATTAATCGCCACACATCGGTATTCCCCGCTGTCTGTTCTGTTCACGTTTGTTATACTTAGAGATTTATTGTCTGAGCCAAAACTTATTCTGGAATCGCCACCACTGCTTATACGCCATCCACTTTTGGTCCATGATATTGAAGGTGCAGGATTCCCGACAGCATCACATGATAAGGTCAAGCTACTACATTTTAACTTTGTCACATTCTGTGGATGAGTGGTGATCTCAGGTCCATATGCAGTAAGTTAAAGAAAAACATCAACATATGTACAGTGCATGTGCACAATTAGAAGGAAACGACATAACTATCATCAACAGATTTATTCGGAATAATTCTACTAACGAATACTCTTGATGAGCACCGGTTATTTGGTTGTATTGTAAACTTACATTGCACATCCAGCTTGGCAGCATTGGAGATGGCGTTTCCAACGCTATTGTTCACCACACATCGATATTCTCCACTGTCCACTCTACTCATATTCGTTAAAGTGAACTCGTTTTTATCGGTTGATAAACTGATTCTGGGATTGGCGATCGTATTTACAGGAGATCCATCTATGGTCCATGACAATTTCGGTGGCGGATTTCCACTGGCGTTACAATATAGAGTCATGTTTTCTCCTTCTGTTTTGGTGCCATTTTGTGGATGAGTGGTTATTTCAGGTTTAACTACAATAAAGAGAAAAAATATGAAGTCATGTGCAATATTACAAAATGTTGACACATCACTTACATAGGTAAATACACCTAATTGTAATAACGTGACAGAAAAATGAAAATAGGTCAATTTGAATTAATTAGGCATAGAAACTATATTTTCGGATTTTAATAATTCTGAAAGCATTCATGCACTACAGTATAATAACAGGTTTTGCACTTTTCCTTTTTATTGTACAACTGCGCACAAGTAACAGTTGTTCTCAGCAGACGATGAGGCGAACAGGGCAGCAACATTTTTAATGGACGTGTGGCAGATTCACGATATATCATGCAATTATGTGAATTGCAAACATTAATTCCCCCGTAAACCTTTTATTGATTTTTTTCTTCATTAGTTCTTCATTTCTCGTAGCCAAAGTTTCTATAGTACCTGTCGTAGTTTTCAGGGGAAATTTGTCTGAAAGCATTCAAGATTAAAGCACGGGGTTTGGTGCAACAACGGAAGGCGATAGCGATGGTAGCATCCCTCTATTGCATTATATAAAACCTACACCTCGAAACAACTCTGATAAAGGAAAATCAGGTTGTCTTAATGGGGGAGAAACTTAACTACAAGGTGGTTGCTATGGAAGAGTTCCAAACGTCGTATAATAAATTTCTTTACTTCCTCGGCTGCGATATTTGGTCACGTTCATTTTGGTAATGGTTCTATTAAATTTCATGAATCACAGCCACATTTGGTTAGTCACGTGACCAGAGCAAAGAAACCCTTAAAACTTAAACATCTAACATTTTTTTCCAATAAAACCAATGTCAATGGCTTAAGAACATCCTAATAAAAAATATGTAGTATGGATTTGTTAAAATTCACGTTATCGAAAAAGCTATAACGTCAAAAAGGTGTATTTTAATACATTTTCTTTAATATCTTTCCTTTTTTGTCGTCTAACGGTAATTCCATCCTACAAATTTTAAAAAACGTTGAATTGCTAATGATTCGCCAAAAAAAAAAATCAGAATTTTATTTCTTTTCCTTTCAGTTTTTGCGCTTTTTCATTCCTACGAGCGGTTGGGGACTGGCACTAGTTGCTCATGTGCAATGTCGATTTAGTAATGTCCTGTGTCCAGTTTCATGGTAGTTTCTTGGTGTTGCGGATGGTGTGATCACCAAATGACGTAAAACAAAAGATACAAGAGACACTGAACAATACCCACACCACAACACAAAAGCTAACCAAGAAACACCCAGATTCATAGTTTCATCATGTTAGCAGTTTTTGACACGTGAGAAATGCTAACCATGAAATTAGGTCCCTAGCAACGACTATGAAACTGTAGAAAAGTTTCAACCTCCTTAATTTAACGATTAATGTACAGCTATAAGCGTGCGAGTTATCTGCGAATGCTGCAAGTTATGACGATAAAGCTAATTAATTCCTATTTGTTTGTTCGTTTTATCTCGTTAATGCGCATGCGCATTAAACGAGATTTCGGAATCAGTCGATGAAAAACGGGACAAAAGTTGTTAACAAAATTTTGTGGACTTTTGTCCGGGGGGGGGGTTTCTTCTTTCTTCTTTATAGAAGCTATATTAGGGCATTGGGGATATGGTTGGTTAAAGCGGTTAGGATTTCAAGAAGGGCGTCACATACCGTCACTAAAATGTTTGAGGAACACCCCCGGTCCTATTGTTAATTTCCCTAGGGTATTGAAATGTCATGAACTTGTCATGTCTTACGTTACGTCACCACAAAGATATTACAGTTCTTATTAAGTTTCGATATCTCACGTTACCTATCAGCTTCAATCATTTGTCGTAAAGCCATTAAAGTTGCTTCAGAAGGGTAAAAATAGGTCAAATGCGTTTTTTTGGGAAACGCAGTTTGAGAATTTCACGGTTTATTTTTACGAATGGAGACGTTTTAAGAAAGTTAAATGGGACGGGAAAGTTTGTGTTTTAATATGAGCGATATAGCAGAGCAAAATAGCATGACCTTTCGTGTGTTCTATTTTGAAATACTGAATCATTGCTATTACGGTTTGATTATGCAATAGTATGGGAAAGATGTCATAGTTTTATTGATTTAGCTACCGTGCACAAGGAAATTTTGCGGATTGTCCGACTGAATTTGTTTTGCGGGAGGAAATTTTTGCGGGTCGCGGAGACAGCTAAAATTTCTGGCCCCGGTTGTCAAAAGGTGGATAGTGCTATCCACCCGATAAATCACTATCCAGTAGATAACGCAATTGGTTTTGTATACCTTTATCCACTAAATAGTGATTTGACTGAGTCAAACTTCCAGTATGACCAAAAAGAGATGGCGGGATTTACCCCTCTGATAAAATAGAAGTCCGTTTGCGGTGAACATTTTAAGTTCTTTTACCTACATCAACTGAATTGATTGAAATCTCTAAAAATTGGCAGGAATGTTCTGCGATACCTTGTGTACTCAAGACGACTAACCCCGAGGAGCGATTTTTTAAGTCGCTTAGCGAGTGACAACCTGAAATCTCGTGGGCTTTTTCAACTCTCCACATACCAAAAATCAATCTCCGCTTAACTTTGCAAAAAATTCCACGTCGATCTCGATACAAACACACAACAGCGTTAAATCATTCCTTCAACCACCATTGACAAGTAGCTAGTTAGTCCATTTAACACAAACAGACATACCGCTAAACGTAGATATTTCGACCCACCCACAACTAAACAAGTTTCAACAAAATATTACACATCACACAACATTTAAGGTTACAGTGTACCTTCAGATCGAAAATTTATTGAAATTTTTTTTTGGCGTTAAAATAAAGTTTACAGAATGAACTTTCATCCAAAAAAAAATTATCGAAAAATAGTGAAAATTGACGGAGAAATGACGGTATAACTTTTGTGGGCGGAGTTTGTTTATCAAGCGATATGTTTTTTCAAGCGCCGTTTTCTCAAAGTTAATTTTTCGCTTGTTGGGGACACTTTAAACAGCTACAACTCAAAGGGAATTTGTTCGATTTTCCTTAAATTTGGATAGAAGCTAGGCTAACATATAATTAACAAAAACGCGTCGGCGAATTTCTTAATTCCGAAAACTTTTTCGTCAAAAGCCATTTCCGTGCGATCATTCCAATTTTTTTCCTCCCCTTTTCGAAAATATTCTGTAACTTTTCACTGCAATTGAATATGGGAAATCGCCGACACGTTTTTTTAGCGCTTCGTGTCCGAAAACCCGAGAACAAATCAAATTAGCAAAATATAATAATCGCTTTGAGTTATAGCGTTTTAAAGCTGATTCGGACGTTCGAATTTAGACGTCGTAAAAAATTCGACAATTCATTTTATTAGCAAATGGTTTCCATATTTAGATAGCCAGCTCTATAAGCTTTAATTTGATATCTGGGTTTAGGTATATTAAGTGTAATCTTAAGACGCTAGAGCTGTTATACTGGAGACATCCCCGAAGGTACACTGTAACCTTAATAAACCAATCTGAAACAATTTGTCAATGTTGCTAATCCTTACATTTAAACGCTATTTCCGACAACCCATGTCTTTAAATCCTAATTCATCTTCATTTTCTTCAACTTACCAATTAAACGTTATCCTTATAAAAACACAGACCTAGGGATTGTCTTATCAAACATATCAATCAAAATATAAAAGGTATCTCCGCAATACAATGTTCTTACTTAAAACGATTTACACCTTTTCGAGTCGGTATGGTGAAACGGTTGAACAAGAAACTTGCAAAACATCGGAAGGAGTCTCATCTCAGAAACGGAAAAAAAACACGCTCACCTACAAGCCCTCATGCTCGAAAGCAGTTCATTAGAATTGTCTGCAACTCAGCCTGCTATACAAACGGCATTTTTCTTTTCAGAGAGAAAGAGAACGTCTCGTGATATACGTGAGAGAAGGTGAGGGTAAGAAGACGTATTGAGGAACTTTTGTACTTTTACTTCTTTGAAAAGGTCTGCTCCTGCAAGAAAATCCGACTTAGAAGAAAAAAAAATTATCGAGCAGGACAAAACATGCTTACGTTTCGAAATGGTAGAAAGATTATTGAAAATTTAAGGCGTGTTTAATTTCTTTTGGTGTTCAAACGGAAGCAGTTGCCAGACTGTCGAAATAGCCAGCGGAGTTTTAGTATAAACAGCGAGCTAAAATTACAACCATGACTGAGACAAACTTCAACTCTCTACAAGTTGAATAGCTTATTAAGCTACAGCTCTTTCTGCTATAAAGCTTGTATCCTGACAATTAAAATCCTGCAAAGACAAAACTAAAATAGCTGGGCCCAGTGTGACATTACGAATAGCAGGAAAGACATTCACGTCAACAGATCATTTCAGATCCTGTCATGTCCGGTATTTCAGAGACAAAAGTACAATAAATTTAAACGGCTTTCTTACATAAAAATCTTCATGCTAATATTAGTGGCGAACACACCAACCGCCAGGCAAAAAAAGACGCGAAAATGAGGTCAAAATCTACAGCGCAACACCATGGGAAACCACAACCGACCTCCAGTCCGTTGCTCGCGGCTTTTGAAAGGTTTTAAAACCCAGTCCACACTAAAATCCTTCTTAACAAACGGCTAAATGTAGAATACACATTTTACACTAGAACAGTAGAATTTGCGAAGAATTTCAGCAGACTTCTCAAGATTTACATCTTAAAATCCAGCGAAACTGCACACGGGCAATCGAATCACAACCTTCGGCGGATGCGATAAAGTCTGAAAAAACTTCCGATCATGCGCACAATAACCTCATGGCGTCATTTCCGTCACCAGCTGTTGCGGTGCACATTGAACGAATGCGATGCTTTCAAGCCGTAAATTTCGGTCGTCGCAAATGTAGGTTTACCTACTTTTTTCGATGGATTTCTTCGATATTTCATTAGAATATAGAAATTACAGATCACATACTTAAAATGAGGCGTTTGTATTGAATTTCGTCTGAGTTACAGGGATTTGATAAATTATGCCTAAACCGGTTTCCTCCCTTTCCGTAGTTACTGCCAAGCCCGTAGTAATTTGGCCCGCGGTACATATTTTGTGTAACGCAATCAGTTTAACTTTCAAGACAGCGACGATTCAAAGAAAATAGCGTCTTGTACGATCAAATAGAGCTCCTCTGGACCCTGTGGTCTGTCGCTGATTTTCAAGCTGGTAGAAATACTTGGTCGGTTTTTCCCCCAGCTCTATCCACTGTTCTTTACTGCGAATGATGGCTACTTCTACGTCGTGATCTTCGATCGTTTTTAGGAGATCTTTGATCTACGCCAAACGCGTGTGATCATCTGTGGTATTTGAATTACCACGAGACAGGATGTTGCGGCGAAACTCGCTTCCAAGATTAAATTTCTCATGCTTACGCTCACGGCATCGGTAGTAGGGGGAACTCGGAACAACAACCGCACCTCAGTCACATGTGCGCGTAGCTATATATATATATATATATATATATATATATATATATATATATATAAATATATAAATATATATATAGATAGATAGATAGATAGATAGATAGATAGATAGATAGATAGATAAAGCGATGACACTTCCTCCTCATGGTATAAATAGACGTGATGAACTAAATTAGTGACATTTAGCTTATTTGTTACCAATCACTTTCTGTTATTCTGTTGTATGTCATATTTCAAATGATTTATATGTAACGGTCATTTTATTTCTGTATTCATTTTTGTTTTCTAGCCCCCGTAGAAGGTTTGTTTTGCAAACCGAAATATCGGGCAAATATATTCAACCGTTTATTGGTTTTTATTTCACTTCTGTCTCTATCTTTTCTTCTTGCCGTAAGGATCAGTTTGCCGTTTTTACCATTACTATTTGTAGTAGGGGGTGGCCGGCAGTTTCTGAAAAAGAGTCGCACGGAGGTTCAGTTTTTTTTTGTTTTGTAGTGCAAATTAGGGCCATTGTTATTTAAACCTCACTGGGATTACAACATTTAAATAAGAAAGCAAAAACAAAATTAATTCTGGTAGTTGTAGTCAAATGACGCCATCGTGAAAATGGCCTATTGTGGTTACAGGGGAAGTGTCGGTGCTGGTTGCGGCAGTGGGGGCCGGTTGGGCCTCTGGTGCCCCCCCCCCCCCCACCCCATCTCCCGGGCGCTGGAGCCTCGTGGTTCGCCTTGTGGCGTTTCGCCTTCGGGTAGTCTTTAACAACGTGCCCGGAAGACTGGCACCGGTAGCATAGTATTGGCTGGCCCGTGTACTTAAAAAATAACTCGATCCCTTGAATGACTAATTTGCCTGGCACTGCCTTTTGTAAACGTGTGAATTCTACGAAACGGATGCCGTTCTCGATGTGCTCGTAGCCCGTGGCTTTCAAGCAAAGCAGGCGGACTGCTCGCGCTTTGAGGTCGCCGTATTGTTCCACGAGTTGTAGCAGGTTTTCATCAGGGAATTCAACGGGAACGAGGCATGACACGTGTAGTGCATTTTGCCCTAAAAGGCGTAAAGGGATAACGCGGCTTTCGCAGTCAAAGGCCGATGCCGCCAACCGCGTGGCCGATTCTTTAGATCGGAGGGTGATGTCGAAGCACTTTCCTCCGAGGGGTACAATCCCAACTTTTCTTTCCTTAAAGTCCGGTAACGACTGCGCTATACTGGAGCGAGTCAAGATCCAGGTTTTCCTCCGCTATCAAGCGGACAGTTCTAGTGTGGGCGAACGGCTGGTGCGCGGGACGCGCGTCCATATCCGCGTAACGCGAGGGCGAGAAAACTCGCGAGACCAAAACCAAAACCACAAAATTGAAAAGCACGAACTTACCAAAGCGAAGACAGATGGTTACCAGACGCTTTCTTGATTGTGGTGGAAAAACGGCACCAAATCTTGTGAAAAAAAGCTCTTCTTAGTCGTCGAAGTTGAGGACTATTCTGGGTTTTGGTCTTGAAAAAGCCGAGCACTGATAAGAGCAGATCCCCCAATGCTGTACAGAAAAGTTGTTAGCAGAGGGGCACGGGTTCCGATCCTTTTACAAAAAAATAATAATAATAATAAAAATAATAATAATAATAATAATAATAATAATAATAATAATAATAATAATAATAATAATAATAATAATAATGAAAAGTCCCAGCCTATAACATTT
Organism: Cladopsammia gracilis; assembly: GCA_022457155.1. Lineage (NCBI taxonomy): Eukaryota > Metazoa > Cnidaria > Anthozoa > Scleractinia > Dendrophylliidae > Cladopsammia > Cladopsammia gracilis. Next base: position 257,574 of record JAJGOT010000050.1, on the reverse strand, counting down.
TCAAAACACGTCTATTGTATAACCAAATTATAGACCCCATTTTAGTCACTAGCGTGAAAATGTAAACTTTGCAATCGAAAATTACTGATTTCCTGTTTTTAATACCCCAAATGGCTACTAAAATAAAACTACGCCCATATCGTGAACATAAATTTCTATTGGCTGATTTGCATCATGTGATGTTTTCATGTACGTATTTTAAGAAGACTTATTCTAAAGGTGCGCTACAACGGCATCTTTACCATATTCACTATCAATTCTTCTATTTTGTTTTTATTAACCTCACGTTCTAACGCATTAACGAGATGGCTTTAAGAGCCCTTTCATTTTGTCTATGACAACGTTATTTCCATTAGGTGTTTTCGTCGTTTTTTATCTCGTTAATGCGCATGCGCATTAAGCGAGATTTCGAAATTGAGTACGAATAATCAAAGGCTCCTTAGAGCCAACCCGTGAATTTGAAATGCTAGCGTAACGCAATATTGCGGTAAGCTTATGTTTTCACTCTGTCACGGTTCAATTATTTTTTAAATTCAACTTAAAGATTTTTGACAAGCGCAAAAAATAAAAATACAGTACATCACTTTCATAATGTTTCAGTCCGAAGAAGAAAGGAAGAAAGAAGAAAGAAAAAAAAAAAAAAGAAAAAAAAGAACAGCCCAAGCGAGATTCGAACCTGGGCCTTTCGGCTGTAAGTCCGCTCCCTACACCACTCGACCACCGTGACCCCTGACTTCAAAAAGGATAAATTTTATTACTTGAAGGTAGATAACCATCAAAACTGCGTGTCTCAGTTGAAAATTCATTTTAGATTGATTTTAACGTTGCATTAAAGACTCCAAATGCGAAACATCTTTAAGCTTATTGTTGTTTATATTCGTTTACACCAATTTAGCTATTGTTATCGCTCGATTCACGCTGTTCTTGTTACAAAACGCATTCGTAACAAAGCATTACGTCACTAAGTTTACAGCTGATGGAAGGAGTGAGTGAGTGACTCATTTGCATATCTGTCGCCGTTACCGATAACCCGTTCATTACGCATGCGCGTATATTCACGGGTTAAAAAGGGACAAAAGTTGTTAACAAAATTTTGTGGACTTTTGTCCGGGGGGGGGGGGTTCTTCTTTCTTCTTCATAGAAGCTATATTAGGGCATTGAGGATATGGTTGGTTAAAGCGGTTAGGATTTCAAGAAGGGCGTCACATACCGTCACTAAAATATTTGAGGAACATCCCCGGTCCTATTGTTAATTTCCCTAGGGTATTGGGATGTCAGAACTTGTCATGAACTTGTCATATTTCACATTACGTCACCGCAAAGATATTAAAGTTCTTAGTTTCGATATCTCACGTTACGTATCAGTATTATTTGTCGTAAAGCCATTCAAGCTGCTTTCGAGAATGGTAAAAATAGGTCAAATACGTTTTCTTGGGAAACGTAGTTTGAGAATTTCACAGTCTATTTTTTAAAAATGGAGACGTTTTAAGAAAGTTAAATTGGACGGGAAAGTTTGTGTTTTAATATGAGCGATATGGCAGAGCAAAATAGCATGAACTTTGCGTTTGTATGCAATAGTATGGGAAAGACGTCATAGTTTTATTGGTTTAGCTACCGTGCACAAGGAAATTTTGACTGAATTTGTTTTGCGGGAGGAAATTTTTGCGCGTCGGAACAGCTTAAATTTCTGCTGGGAGGAAATGTTTGCGGATTTCTGGTCAAGTATAAATAAAATCCAAGGCATCGGTATTAAACAATTTCACTTCCTGACCGGAGGTTTTTATAGTTCTCCTAGTTATATGGTTGCTGTTCTGGCGCCAATATGAACATAAACAACGAGAAAACTAGTGAGTGAATTATTGTACGTTGTTGTAAAAATGTATCAGTATTATGATAACAGTCTCTGGTTCTTGTGAGGACGTGTGTGAAGTTGAATCGGGAATACAGATGACTGCTGTGCCGGTCGCCTCGGAGTTATGATAGCAATATATTCACTGTTGAAAAGTTCTTGTTAAGCCGATATACATCATTAAAACAAGTAATTTTTTCTGCGCGAGTATATTTCTGCGGTGGAAAATTTAATACAAAATAAAGTAATGCTGCATAATAATGCAACAACGGACAACCTTGCCTGTATCTCCGGCAGATCAGAAAAAGGTTTTGAAAAATACTGCGGTCAGGAATCCCGCATGTTTGATTACTTTAGTACAAATTTTATAATTTGAGAAATTGGGGCGGTAAGTTTCATGATGTCACTTTCCGGGAAACTTGATAAAGAGTGTACAGCTATCATGCTGGAGATTCAAATATTTCAAACCGGATGTAATGATGCTATACTTCTGACAATGGAGATACTGCCTAGCTCCGAGAAACACATTACACTTACACGCGGAATAAACTCTGAGGAGCTATTAAAAAACAATTGCAAGATCCCACTATTCCAATATATGACTATCGCATAAGACTTGGATCTTAATAGAATATTTTACGAAATTTTACTGCGGTCGTGACCCCGGGGGTCGTTAAGAAGACATTGTCAACACTATATTTTGAGGTTTAAAGCAGACCCATTTAATCTCTAATAGTTACTAAACACATGATACCGGAAATAGAAAACTCTCGACTTTCGAATAAAAAAAGACAGAACTACTATATATTCGCAAATAACCCATTCATGTGTAACATTAACTTATGCAGCCATTTCTTAAAGTCTTTCTTACTCTCCACAAAAGAAAAATCAATGTCCGCTTCACTTTCCAAAACATTTCATATCGATATCGATAACAACATACAACTGCGTGAAATATTTCCTTTAACAAGCATTGACAACTAAGCGGAAAACAGATATTTCAGCCCACCCACATCTGACGTCTGAGTTATCAAAAGTTTCTTTGCTTTTGTTGATAATTATGAATGTTCTGCGATACCTTGTTATCTTTGTGGAATGTCCGGTTTCCGGAAGATTATAAAGAACAGGAAAGAGCGAATCACAAAACTGTCTTAAAAATGAAATTAACGTTGGAAAAATATATATTTGCTCAATTCTTTCTTTGAGGAATAGAGGAATTCTAAGGATATGCACTTTTTTGTCTTGACTTCCTGACTGAATTTAAGTCTTAAAATAGCAATGAATATGCGTGAACAGACTCTGATCGATCAATGACAGACATTGTTGCGACCATAGGTCATGGATCAGTTCTTTTCTTCTTTAAAATCTCCGTAAAATTCTTAGATGTTTATATCTTATATATAAAGATCTACAAACACGGATAAGCGTAAACATTTATCCGATGCGTTGTGGCACACATCAAAGATTTAAATTGGATGATCCCACAGGCAGATCAATCGTGATGTGAGTGACATCAAGTTACAGATTCGAAGCCAGTACACAGTAATGAAATATACTAGGTAATAATACGATTTGTCACGGAATTGATAAGCGATAGAAAAATCGAAAATATTACACACTAAAGTCTTTTCACCTTTACTTTATTGTCTCTTGATGTATCCTGACCGGTTTAAATGCATTTTTACAACTTCTGTCACTCGCCCCACTATCCACTATAAAAGAAGGGAAGGCTGGAGAACTCTGAGCGAACCCTCGCCACGCGAAAGCCAATAAATTCTAAACAATTCAATTCAAGCTCCCTGAATCAGTGAGGCCGCAGGTTAAATGTCTACCCGTGCGATTCGTGCTAGCTTCCAAATTCCCTTTCACGGTCTCTAAAAGGGCTGCGTTTTGGAGCGATTCTGGCCATCTTCGCTTCGCCATTGTCCGCGATCCAAACGGCTGTACCACGAAATTCTAATACTAAAGCTTAGCGACCGCGTCACAGAGACAAAATGACATTCACCCGAGGGGAGGGTCGTTACTTTTGCCCTCGCGCAAATTCACACCGTCGGGGGAGCCGGTGCGTGTAATTCGAACGGAAACCACACGCGTGACCTGTCACTTAAGCCTGGTTCACACTAGCGACATAACGACATAACGGGGAGGTCACGCAAATTCAAAACTCGACGTATATCGATGTTTTATGTCACCAGTGTGAACAACACAACATAACGACATAATAGGAACATAATAACATGGACATAACGACATAAGGAAAAAACTGATATTTTCTTTATGTCATTATGTCCATGCTCTTATGTCATTATGTCGCTAGTGTGAACCAGGCTTTATTTGTCTTTATTTGATAAAGTGCAATTTTTCATCAAGATCAAAAGAAAAGTCTCTTTTTAAAATAAAAATGCTCGAAGGAAAATTATTAAGCTTGTTAAAACCAATTTGCGCCAAAAATCAAAAATCAAAGGTCACGGAAATATATGTGTATACCGGGAGTCTAGGGTGTACTCTAACTGCACGTCCGATCCAAGAGAGAGGAAGAGAGGGGCCTTGGGAACGAGGTTGGCAGACGTTTCAATAACAAATTGATCATTACATGTAAAACAGACCGTTGGCCGACGGGTGTTGATATGAAGGATATGGTCAATAATGTTTAATTTTTATTGGTAAAAAACACAACCTTCTAAAGTCGCTGTCGCAATTTGTCGTATTTTTGAAGCGGAATCGAGCCGCTTCTCGCTGTTCAGAACGTCTCATGTCGGCAATTTTCGGGGCCACGTCGCTTGTCGTTTTTACCAAGGCTTCTTTAAGCCGAGATGTTTTGAAAACAGCTTCGGCTATAAAAGGAAACGAAATCTAATCACCAGCTCTATTCCTACAAGAGACACCATTCTGCCCGAAGGTACACAATTTTTTAGTTGACGGAAAAAGCGACAAGTAAAATATTTTCATTTGCCTTTTTTACAATAGTCTACCTTAGTGAAGTATTTATTTACTGAAGTCTTTTTACTGAACTTATTCACATGCACAAAGTTCTTGTTTTGTCTCATACATCCACATATACACTGCACATATTAATTGGCTGTTTAAAAACATTGCTAGTAAATCAATTTTAATCCCAAATGAAAATCGTTGCAACAGTGTTTTAGTTTTGTTTAAATATCAATAAATAAAGATAGTAAATATTTTTTAACCTTCGAACATCTTTCCCAAATTTGGTCAAATTTCGATTGATAAGAAAATCGCAATTGTAATGCCATACAAGTCATTGCTACTAAAATACTGTGACTGATACAAAACATAGAAAATTAACTAAGTAAAAGGGCTCTCTAAAGATAGATTGAATCTAAGTAGTTTTGCCACCCCCATCCCTCCTCATAATTTTCCCCCGTAGCAACCAAATTGGCCTCGGCTCATTCGCTTAATATAATCAAGTTGAAGTTTCCCCTCACCTGTAAAATGAAGACTATTTTGAACAAATACGCTAAATTAACATGAAAATTATTTACATTCATACTCGTAATTATTTTGTTGCTCATGACTTTTATTGATTTGGTGGCTCCTAAAAGAGCCCTTAAGTCCTCTATGACTGCAATGTCTAACTCTACGATTAGACCTACAGGTATTTTCAATCTTTCAACTTCAATAAACCATTTAGCAGCTTTACACATATTACCTATCACGTCTTTACTACATTTACCTATCAAAGGCACCCAACTTTTCCAATTCTTGTTGTTGTTGTTGTTTTTTATTAACCTTACATTCTCTCGCATTAACGAGATGGCTTTAAGAGCCCTTTGATTGTGTTCATCTAGCGAGCGTAAAATCGTGATCAATTTTAATTACGTGTTAATCAAGGGTTTCGTACCCTGATCTGATTATCATTTAATAATTGATTTATCTGACTATTTCTCGCCTGGTTGCCAGAAATATAAAACAGTAAAACATTCGTTCACCGCAGAAAACCATTGCACTATGGCGTTTCGACTTTGCCAAATACGTTTGAAGCTGACAACTACAGAAAGATATATTACGCCTCGATACGTCCAAACCTTTGTCCGATAAATCAAATACCGAGTGTGCATTTGTTGTGGATGAAAGATAATAAAGACACTGAGCTGTCTTAATTGATATCGTAGCGCTTTTTACCATATAAAACAGCTTGCGAAGAGAATGGTTAATTCACTAACGCTTTCGCTTACAGGCAAATTTTAGATACATTATACTGGCTTGTTCCGGGTGTTAAGATTGCGAGGCACGATTCTTTTATCGCGCTGTCTCCTGTATTCTGAAGTTGGCAATGTTTTTTTCGTTGGGTTACTGTCAGCCGATGATACGTTGATTTCCTCTTTTCAAGAAAGTGTTTTTTTTTTATGTAGTAGAAAATGTGAGGTATTGTCAGTGGAGTAATAACCTTTAACCATACGCAACATTTGCAATATTAGCTTCAAGGTTATTCGTTATCACAAGCTAACAAAGTCGACACATTCCACATGAAACCTGCTGATGAAAAAAACGCCTACCAGCGCACGACTCATGCTCCGCGCTCGCTTAACACTCTGCGGGCGCTCGCATGAAAAACACAAGAAAATTACGTCTGTTCTGCAGGCTATTCTACAATCGATCACATTTGTTTAATGAGAATGTCACTTAATAGCCGTCCGCCTGCATGACAAACCTGTGGCCCTCAGATTCCAGTTCAAATAAAAAAATTATAATCGTTGGTTGTGTATTTTCCTTCGGAAGTTAAGCGTGAGCATGTTCGTTTTACGCTAACACGTTTGTGTTAACGCGTGGGGTCTCAGGAGATCCCACTAATGTATATAAGCAGTGTATAGCGTCAAGGTTTTTATCACGTGTAAGCATCTCGGCGGTGGTCAGTGTGGATCTAGTTTTCAGTTGTTCGTTATATCAGAAGACCCCACAACGAGAGCACCGACACAGCAGAACGCGAGCGTAACATTGTCGACGACGTTTTTGAACGTTTTAAAAAATATCTCGACATAAAAGTGGAAAGCGTTTCGTCCGGCCTCGCGAGCCAAACTACCGTGGAGACAAACAATCTTAGCAGAGTCGCGGAAGCCAAAAAATAAAAATTTTCGGGAAACAAGGACCAGTTTTCTTCAACTCCCAGCTCTCCGGAACCCTTGACGAAGTTTGCCATTTTGTGGACGCTAAGGATACAGAAATAGCGGGGAAGAAGGTTGCCGAGCTAAAGAAGACGCTCCAACGCCGCAGAAGGTCATCAAAATCGCCGATAAAAGCGAAGCTGGTTGGCTCGCTGTCAAGGAGTACCAAGCAGTAGAGCTCGCCAGCGACTCCGTAAACGAGAAAACAATTCGAAAAGCACAGGAACGGGGGTTGAAGAAAAAGAAGCAGAATGCGGCAAAAAAGACGGACAGGGACAGAAGTTCGTCTATTGGCGCTTCTCGCTTATATGCTGGTGATGACAGGATGCTTTTTAGAGGTATTGCCCTTGCCCTTTCTTTGTATTTTTAGTTCGCACTATGCCTGCCTTACCATTGTGGTAGTGTGTTCTATGCGTCAGCGATCTGGTAAAGGAAAATTGCTTTCCTTTATACGAACATAGAGAGGTAGAAGGAAATTTGAGGATGCAAGGGGAGTACTTTCATCACTGTGCCATCCAGGCTCAAAGCAACAATTTGTTTAATTTGATGTTAAAATATAAGACGTTTGAAGAGGTGGCAACTGGTGATAATTTGGTTGTGAATTTTAACGTGTGTTGTATGGTGTGATGTAAGTAATGTTTACTACATGAGCGGGAGTGTTGAATCGGCCTATACAATCACGAGGCGCAGCCGAATGAATGTATATTGCCGATACAACACGGACGCGAATGTAGTGAACAACTTGTGAAATTCACATTCACATGTAAATTAGACATAACCACTAGTGAGTTGTATCTGGAATGTAAATTAGATACAACCACTAGTGAGTTGTATCTGGAATGTAAATTAGATACAGCCACTAGTGAGTTGTATCTGATATACAGGGTAACCATGTGGTTGGAATTGCTCATTTGTATTTGTTAAAACCCTTGTGAATTGTAAATGAATTTTAGAAATATGCTGACAGTATGATGAAATGGATTGGGTTGAGAGGGTGAGAGACATATACAGGTATGCAAATTAACGTATACGAAAAAATGACATCTTAACATACATATTAGCGCCAAAATCGTAATACGTATATACCGAGACGGTGCACTCAAGTTTTCTCTCTTATTTCAGACAGTGCGTATTTCTGTCATCGAAACAAAATTTACTTCATTTGAACTATTAAAAATGCGGGCGAAAATTCACACATCTAGAAATAATGTTTGTTATTTTGTAGCGTTTTTCTTAGTCTAGAAAAATATATTTGAAGTACGTCACAGCTCGAAGCCTTATGCAATTAAAAGGTCAGCGGAATTACTACGAATTGTTTACAGCCAATCGAGCGAGATAGCTACAACCCGTTCAACGCCTCGCGCGCCCCAGTCTATCCGAAAATGAATGCTTATTTTTTTAATCAGCGAAGTGTCGCATCTTTGAGCGAATTAATAACTGCAGAAAAAACAAAGAAAACATTTCGCTTCGTAAGAACTTTAAGAAACATACATTGACGGTGAACTTACAATACACATTCAGTATAGCAGCATTGGAGATAGCGTTTCCAACGATGTTGTTCGCAACACATCGGCATTCTCCACTGTCCACTCTGTTCACATTCGTTATACTCAACTCTTTTTTATCTGGTGATAAACTGATTCTGGGATTGACGATCGCATTTACAGGAGATCCATCTAAGGCGCTCCTTGCGTTAGGCGGGCTTAGTGTTTGTTGTGCGAAGATGAATGAATTGACGGAGGCTCGTCGCTCCGTCTGGAACATACAGAACGTATAACACTCTCCGTACATCCTACTCGGTTTTGGGTGGTCAGTTTCGCTTAAACGCATGAAACCCCGAGACGTGGACGAATTGCAGGCTCGTGGGAAAACGATGAGGGCGAATGGTCAGGGAGAAAAACGACCGGATTCCATTCACTTGATCGGCGATTAGAGCGTTGGTGAAGAAGAAAGAAGGCACAAGCGAGCGCGGGCCCGACCCAGAGCCACAGCTTGAGCCCGAAGGAACCTGGACATGCTAGAATCCAAAACGACTCTCGGTTGGCTATGATAGGGCTGACAGAACGAAGGTCACACGTGAACCACGGCTAGACGTCAAACGCGAAGGTGGAGAACTCGGGAACGAGAAGAATATCGCCGATGAGAGCGGCTCTGACAGTGACTTGCAACAATTATTTTGGGGCGAATGAACCGATGGAACGACCGCTTGTACCAACTCTGGCTTTACAAGTGCATTGATTAAGGAAACCACGCTGTCAGCAGGTTGGAAACGCCTTTTTCCAGACATGGGTTTGAACAAACCGCATATCAAAACAGGAAGACACGAGGGGGGTGGGGATAGTTGGCATTTCCACAAATTCTGCTGCACTTGATAGTCCCAAAAGGACTGCAATTAATGCTGTTACCAAGCAGATGTGCGACGTCGAGGTATAAAGAGAGTGGAGGACTCAGGATGATAAGGGATGAGATGGATGTCCAGAAAGTAAACCCCTTTCATCTGGCTTAGGAAGACGAGGAACCAGAACGAAGAACCGCTTACTAGCTTAATGATGCTAAATGAGAAAGCAGACAAAGTTACAGGCGCCGAACAGACGGGAGCATCCCGAGTGTAACAATTTGCATCCAAAAGGATTCCCAGCGATGCCATTGGTTTAATTTTGCGATAAAATCGCAAAGGCTTATGTGACAGCGATTGATTTATTGACCAAATCAGAAGGGTAGTGGAGAAGAAAGTAACCATGATGACATGGGCTTGTTTGGTCGTTTATTATTCTCTAGCATAAAGAAGACTCCCTAGAAGTGAGCTGGAAGCAGCACACTTAAAATCCACATCAACTCTGGCAAGACTACAATCTCGAAGACAGGACGTCGATGGTGCGTTTCCTTTGCGATACATGAAGTGAGATGGAAAATTCGATGGTCTGACCTGGAAAATACAATTATTCATCGGTGGAATCTTCTATGACCCAACCAATTCAATTGAAGTAGTGTAACTATAAGACGTCTTTGTCAGTCCTGTCACTTTCAGAGTGACAATGAATAGGCAGACACAAGAATCCTTCAGTTAAGCACGCTAAAGAAACCTGCGGAAGGATCGTCATCCCGTGACACAGGTGTCGAAGTGCTTTTCGTGTACTCCGTTACATCTATAATGTGCAAAGGGCTTTCGCTTAAGAGCAATACGAAGGACAAGATCCGTTACATTCCTATCCACAATCTCCAGAATACGCTCGGTCGTGCAGTGTGTGATAGGCTTTTCGGGAACCATGCTATCACAAGATAAGACAACGCGAGCGGGTTTTAATCTTCCATCGCAAGAGGAAAGCACCTAACACACCATTCAATACTTCCAGTGTCCCAGAACAGATATTAGATCCTTCCAACAAAACTAACCATGGAATCTTGTAAAAATACCATTTCTGTTCTCTACAACAGTGACAGTTATAAAAGAACCACAGCAGACCTTACCAGCTCAGATACTGCATGTTCTGTCAGAAACACGAGAAAATCGAAAGTCTTACTTCCAGAAGCTTTAGTCTGTCACAACATATTAGGACGGCAAACTACAAGGCGAATGTTTTCCAAAGGTTAATACTTACAATCGCCCGAAAGTACTACCAACATTGATGACTAAATAAAGGATTGATTGATTGATTGATTGATTGATGACAAAAAATCCCGCACCGACTAATATTTTAGAGCTGACAATCTGTAAATGCAACCGTTCAGCATGCAAGAAAGACCACTTGTGTCAATGCAAGGCAAACTGCATACCCTGCACAGAGGCCTGCTTGTGCATAAACAACGAAACTTGGCAGAACACTCTCTGCTTAGAGGAGACCAGTGACTACGAGGATGACGATTTCAACTTTTCATAAAAGCGGTCCTTGTTTTTGGAGGATTGAAAGTTTGTTTAGTTGGAATTTTGGCGCTTTTGATTACATGCAAGTAGTTAAACAAATGGAATATTTGCTTGCGAATAGAATTTTTATGTTTTCCCACTGGGCTTATTATAGTAACGTAAATAAATGTCACATAACACATGTCACGTGAGAAGGGAAGGAGGGGGTGTCAATTCATTGTTTCCCTCTAGGTGAAGTCCTTGCTTGGTAACCACTCGCATGTGGTATGCATTCACTCGAAATTTTTCATCGAGTGAGGACGCTTGTATTTGAACTCCCACCTCCTCCCCTGATCCTGGCCGCGTTCTTTGCATGAATGTAGTTTGTAAGTCGTCTGGTGTTGTGCGTTTTTGTGGCCCTCACCTTTACTGGGCCAAAATATTTCTAACAGATTTGAAGATATTTCATATGAATTACAAAGTTGTTATTTTAATAAAACCGGCTTTGGGATTTCCCTCAGCCATTTTACTCCAAATCGTGTTGTGTGAGTAAAATAACATATTGTTGCCCAGTAAACAAGCTCAGTCAATACAGCACTTGCCTATAATGTATGTTGTAAGAAATAGCCCAGTGGGAAAGGCATAAATACTTCATATTTGACAGTTACTTGTCATTTCCATATTACTTAATGTGACAGAATTGTGTGTGTTATGGTGAACTTTTATAGATGTGGACACTTTGTAATGCCAATTATGGAGTAGCGTGGCCCCATCTGCGTGCAATCCTGGATTACTCAAGGATGGTTTAGGATTAAGGATAACCTATAGATTTGCTACGTTTTTCGCATACGTATACGGTATATCTTTTTTTCTCGGTGGGCCCGAATCTATAATGACACCTAATATGAAAATTTTTGTTTTATGTTTTTGTGGTAACAAAAATAAGGTATTGCAATGTTTCAAACCAAAGAGCAATTTTAATTTGTTTTCATATATTTTGTGTGGCTCTGTGGTGTTTCTGCCTACTCTTCCAGCAGCTATGGCTGTTGCAATAACCATAAGTATACAGTAGACCTACACCTCTTCCAAACCTCTAATTTCATTGGACCTGGATAAGCCGTAGCTCTATTGTTTTCAGAGCTAGGGTCCATTGTTCTGTTGTTTGTTCTATTGTGTTCTTAGCGAATCATGTGAGGCGTTTGGAAAGGTGTAGGCCGACCCTAAGTATAAGGACTATAGTTTCCATGTGTGACAAATTACGTGCCTTAAGCGTCCGTTGACCAAACTTTGAGGTTTGAGGCTTGCAAACATTTACAAAGAACGTCTATTTTTTGCAAACTGAGATATAAAAACACTTAAGTTGACAAATCGATATGATATGAAAATTATTAGCAAATCAGGACAGAAATATACCTGGTAGGAAATACTCAATGTAGGGGTGACGTTCCGCTGGTCCAGCAATAAAAAACGTCATCCCATATTGTTTTGCTATATTTTTGTGCTATTCAGACCAATATGACAAGGGATGCAACGAATTTACTTTTTTCGGAGTTGGCTCCTAGACTTTTAAGGTCGAATACGGAATAATTATGCAAAGTTAAATGTTGTCTAAAATGCATGAAGTGGAATGTTAAATATAAACATCGAATTTTTGAGCGATGGAACCCCATACTGAACAGACGCTACATTTTGTTTTTTGCTTAGTTGATTTCCGCTTTGGATCTTCTTAGGGAAGTGGCTATAACAAGTATACTCGAAGAGTACCCATATTGTGCAGAGACAGCCTATCTCATGAGCCTAATGGGAAAAAACATATTGGTCTGAAAATCTGAGATGAGACTTCAATATTAGCAAATATTCTGTATACATACATGAAGATTGCATCACAGAGACATTTGAATCTTTTTCTCAGTCTTCACGCCTGATAGAGTGGAGGCCACAAAACCAAGACACAATATCTCGATAGGTACGGAAAGGGCGTATCGTTTGATTCATTGGATTTTGACACTTTTATTGCATCAATTTATCTTAAAAGGCGCCTATTATTCGGTGCCAACCGCGCAGGTGGAAACGAAATGTGTCTGTTTTATGTGGCGAGGTTCTTTTTTCCAATACACGTGCCTGCTAATATGGCCCTTCCTGCGCGCCTGGAAATTTACCAAACTTCCTAAACATGCTCTTGTCAAGCGTATATATTGATAGCATGTATTTCCGCACAATGTACGTTATCAGTTTTGTCAAGCTGTTTGATTCCTTGGGCTAGGTCACGCACCCTAATCATTCCACCTTCGACGCCAAACAACTCGAATTTTTGGGTCATCACAACATGGCGCAGAGGAGTCGAATCTGACTGTAATTTGTTCTATTTTCACTGCGCTAATCTATCTTGTCAGAGCAAAACTATGAAAGTGACCGACCAAAGCATCAGGTGATCCCTTTTTTCGTTTTTTTTTCTCTCCCCTGCAATTATTTCGACAACACATAAACAGAATATTACTACAAAGAACGTAGTTCTCACATTGGACATCCAGTGTAGCAGTATCGGACGAAGTATTTCCTAGGCTATTAATCGCCACACATCGGTATTCCCCGCTGTCTGTTCTGTTCACGTTTGTTATACTTAAAGATTTATTGCCTGAGCCAAAACTTATTCTGGAATCGCCACCATTGTTTATATGCCATTCACTTTTGGACTATCATCAACAGAGTTATTAATTAAACCGATGCGGAATAATTATAGTAACGAATACTCTCGATGAGCACCGGTGATTGGTAATTGGGTTGTATTGTGAACTTACATTGCACATCCAGCTTAGCAGCATTGGAGATGGCGTTTCCAACGCTGTTTTTCACCACGCATCGATATTCTCCACTGTCCACTCTACTCACATTCGTTATAGTGAACTCTTTCTTATCTGATGATAAACTGATTCTGGGATTGGCGATCGTATTTACAGGAGATCCATCTATGGTCCATGACAATTTCGGTGGCGGAATTCCACTGGCGTTACAATATAGAGTCACGTTTTCTCCTTCTGTTTTCGTGCCATTTTGTGGATGAGTGGATATTTCAGGTGTAACTACAATAAAATAAAAGTATAAAAATATATGCAACATTATAGAATGTTAACTCTGATTACTCAGGTAGATACACATTAATATTACGTAATATAATTCAAACTTTAAATTGGCAATACTGTATGTAAAGCGTTTTGTTTACTAAAATTAAAACATTAGCTTATTTAGGTCATAATAAAAATAACTTGTGTAATTCACTTACAAATTGATCCAAATAAACGTGAATTAAAGCTTAAATGGGAAAACGTGTTTTGAGTTTGAAAAGTCTATATTTCTTAAATATTCTTCATTTACACGGGCACATGAAAATTAACTTTACAATCGTTAATCTGTTGTATAGCCAAGTGGAATGGTCGTAGTTGCGAGATGTATTTTGCTATACCAAGCAATCTTGTAACGGTCAAAGCTACGTGTGGAATATTGTTTCGTATCGCAAAGTGCATCTCACAACAACGATCATTTCACATGGCGCCGCAACGGATTAAACAAACAACAACAGGCAAGTGAACATCTAGCATTTTTAATCCTTATTCTCAAATAAGCGCATTCAGTTTACGAACAAGGGTGTGGGTTCCACTAAATCGCAACTTTTTCACGATTCCAATTCATGTTCCGATTCCGCTTCTGTCGCTAGTAGAACTTGCACAAAGTTGTATCTTAACATGCTTATTACAATTTGATAAAAAAATGGGTCCCGTTTTAGTTATGAGAACTTAAAGCTAAAGTAAAGGGTGTCTTTAACAGGTTGAACTGTTACTATGGTAACCTATTGTGTCATGACGATGAAAATAACTTGTTCACCAAGACTGGGCATTAATTTGATACCATTATTGAAGTATAAACTGATAAAGAGTATTTGATCCATCAAAGTGTAAGTGCTGGAAATTACTAGAAACAGTCGTAAGTCACCTTATGGTTTGAGTGTAATTTGCATACAATCGGTTCACTGAAAATTACAATCCAATCTTTGCTTAAACGTTTGGGGCCTCAACAGACGAGCGAACTGAGTATCGTAACTACCTTATTACATGAAATTTTCGCGACACGTTAATTTCGCGAATTTCGCGATTTAAAAAAAAATCGCGAAATTTAAGTGACGCGAAAATTAAATGTCGTGAAAATAACATGACGCGAAAATTAAGTGACGCACATTATGTCAATAATTAAAAAAAAAAGACTTTACATACCATTACACACGTTTATAACAATCATTTTGAACTATTCTGTGGTAATGTTCTGGTCCTTCAAGCATGAACTACAAACCGTGCCTTGTATACACTGTGAGAACAACTTTCTTGTTACTGTTTACATAATCAGTTGCGTTTCTGTTTATTTGGACATTGTGGATTAAGTTGTTTGATCAAATTCAGGGACATGTTAAATAACATTGACAAAGAAATAAAGTGTGTCTCACTCAAAAACGCGAAATTAAAGCGAGTCAAAATGCAAACTTTTCGCAAAATCGCGAAATTAAGGTGTCGCGAAATATGCGAACCTCAAAATCGCGAAATTAACGTGTCGCGAAAATTTCATGTAATAAGGTAATAGTTGTCGACAACTAAAAAAACCTGTGTGAGCTTAGTTATCGATAACAAACTGACAAAAATGTTATTAGTCATTAACGAGTTCACTTCGCTGAAAGGAAAGTAATGTTTTTTTACCAAAACAGAACATTATCGACAACTAAATTTCCGGCCCCGTTAATGTGGGCCCCTTGACCCATTTATAAATTGCATCTTTCTTCTTATTAGCTATAGAGGGAATCCAGGGTCTAATAATTTCGGTAAACTTTAGGAATTTAGGTACGCGTGCAATTGATTTTTTTTTTGTTTTCTATACATTTTCTCTAGTTTTTTTTTTCCGTCGATTATATTGACAAATGTATGGACATCAAAATGGGGCCTATCTACTATTATTACTAGGTTAGGGGGTACTACATGAGTCCGTTACGAACTCAGACCGGAGCGACTAACTACATGAGACCGATAGTAAAATAACAATTGATTACACCAGATATATACAAACGTAAACCGGTACACCTCAATCCAATTGTTCATCAAGAAACAAAAATTTCATACTTATGTGAAATTAGTTCATGTTTACATGGCGCCCCACAGACTGATCTGAATCCTTCGTGTCGGTTCAGTTTCCGGAATGAGTCAAACCGGCTGGAGGTGATTTTTCGAAACGGTCTTGTACGTCTTAAGATAAATAGCGATTTGTATGGAGACCGATCTGAAGTCCTATCGGTCTCATGCAATCACCCCCATGTGCAACATACATGCAAAGTTTGATGCAAGTGTTCATTGTTTCTGAGAAATGTCAATCAAACAATCACACCCGTGCGCTAGGAAGCAGTTTTTTTTTTATTAAAAACGTTTTGTGTGAATGCACGCTAACATTATTTCTCTGATGAATTGTTTTCTCAATATTTATACCTTCAGTTATGCGAAAGAGGTAAATTGGTTAATGCTTAACATGTATCACCAATAGGCGACAATATCGTTGACACATTGTCATTTTGAACCCCATTTTGTTCGGGACGAGAGGCATTTCAGCCCCACCCCCTAATTTCCCTCCCCCACCCCCCCAGGCAATGTTGTGTATCTTTTCGTCAGGTCCGTCGCTACAATCCTACAACGTTGGATGGGGGGACGGGGGTTAATGCGGCAGAGTGTAGTAAATGGAAAGATACAGTGATAAATATGTCACAAAAACCGTTTTTGTTATAGTGTGTCAACTATTTTTGTCGCCTATTGTCCGATATACAAAAATTGTTATTTGGACATTCATGGTAAGGCAAGGGCGCTGTCTCTTGCTTAAATTATTATTTTGGGGACTTTCTGCTATATCACCCAACATACTTTCATAGATGACCAAATTTAAGGATTATTTGTAGAAATGAAATCCGCTGTGTTACCAGTAAAACACGCAAATGCGTCAAGAGCCTCACTAATGTCAAAGCGAGAAACAGATACGTAACTATATGGTATATGCGCAGCAGATGTGTTGCTTAGTTGCCAGTTGCTATATGTAACTGAATTTATTAGCATTTTCCAAACAACATAAAATATAACATGGACTTGCGAATTCCTTCTCTTTTTTGCAAGTGGCAAGAACACCATTGTGTTTATTACGGAACGGCTTGTTCTAAATGTTCTAAATTCGGGTTTGATACATGAATTATGCGAGAAATGAATAAGAATTTCTTGTAAATGCCACATCAAGTGACAGTAATTTGATACGTCACGCGCGCGTGTCACGCTGTGTTACAGCGTTGTACTCAGTCTGCAAGAAACTTGGTAAATTTTTAAGGCGGAATCGTCCATTGTTCGCTTTACGGTAAAATTCCCCTCTTCTTTCCTTAAAGAGAAAATCTGTCGAAGGAATGCCCGCTCTACACGGGGACTCAACTTTCTTGGCCGGCCTGGACGCTCATTCTTGTGGTGGAATTTGTTACATTGGCCCTTTTTCAGTCTTTTTAAAATCTGATTTTCTGAAGACCTTCAAATGTATAATTCGTCCATCATTTACTTCAGTCTTAACCCTTTGTATTTTCGTGAAATGCGTCCAAAGGCACGAGTTTCTTCGTCAATTTTACCAGCGAAGACCATTTTGCCTCGCTTTATTAACGTGCTTACGACTATTATAACATCACCATAAAATTCGATAAATGGCTGCAATTAGAATGTAATTAATCAGCTATTAACGCGGTTCGCATGAATCAAAACATCAGACAGTGCAGATTAATATTTGTAATAATCGATTAATTTCCTCGCACTTTTGGGAAGAAATAGCACATTTCGTACTTCAGACAATAGGCGACAATATTGTTGACACATTGTCATTTTGAACCCCATTTTGTTCGGGACGAGAGGCATTTTAGCCCCACCCCCCTTATTTCCCTCCCCACCCCTCAGACAACGTTGTGTATCGTTTCGTCAGGTCCGTCGCTACAATCCTACAACATTGGATGGGGGGACGGGGGTTAATGCAGCAGAGTGTAGTAATGGAAAGATACAGTGATAAATATGTCACGAAAACCGTTTTTGTTATAGAGTGTGTCAACTATTTTTGTCGCCTATTGACAGATTTCTCGAGTTTAACATTGCATCCCGTACACTTTATATTCTCACGGTTGCGGACAGTTTATTGTTCCTCTCTTTTAATTTCTTATGCATTCCTGTACAGACATTTCAGCATTAACGTTGTATTCATATTCCGTTAGGTACCCAAACTCGTTTTTGGCTTTTTGAGTTTTCTTTAGTTGCTTTGTGTATATGTTCCGGGTATACGCTGGATTTTTTTTAACTACTAAAAAAGTTGTTCGTCAGTGCGTCAATAGTTTTTAAAAGATTCGGTGCAAAGACGGGTTGTAAGCGTATTTCATTTTTGCTGGTTGTTTCTATGTGATATCAGCGGAAATTTGATCTTTGATCTTTGTTCACGATAACTATGTTTTCTTCTTTTGCACTGCGATTTCGTTTTGGCCGTTTGTCGTTTGCCGTTTATGGAACTACTGATTGTAGAGTTAATTAGGTTCGCTGGGTAACAGAGGTATGTGAACGTGTATGGTCTTTGTTTGAAATCTTTCCATGTTAATGACAGAACATGGGGTCTGTTCAGCATAAGATTGTTTTTCAAAAGGCAATTTTATAGTGATTATCAAAGTGCGTGACAGCAGCGTGCATTCAGAATATGATTGCGTATGGGGAATGTAGACCCCAAAATGTCAAAAGAAGAAAGGTTCAATTACATTACAAAGTACACTCCAAAAATTACCAGCGTGCATTAGGCACATGCTCCCCAAAGGGAGCCTGTTTTTGAGTGATATTGTCCTCCTATCGGAAATGAGGGCGATGTTACACAACTTTTAAAACAGGTCCTTTGCTTGGTTGACCCCAGCTTGACCTCATCGGCTGTGTCAGAATTGTTTGCCATCCGTGGAACAATAAGCAGTTTGATAGTTACTGTTTTAAAACCTGTGTATATATGACTGTAAAATGGCCAGCAATTTCGACAGGAGAACAGTGTCACTCAAAATAACAATCGACCGTTTTCATCTACTAAGCATGTTGCAGAGAATGCCAAATGACAAGACTTGGCAAAATTATAAAGCTCGACGACCTTCAATAACCGATTTATAGGAAAGAAAATTTCGAAAATTAGAAAACTTTCTATGCGTCCGCCATGTTGGTGTACCAAAGCGAGAGCCGAATTTACAATCTTAGGATTCTTAAAATATAACTTAATTATCTTTATAATTGTTTCTGTTCAGTTTAAATGTTCAAAAGAGCAGTGGTTTGCATTCTCGGTTTAGTAAATTCTACAAACTAAGTAAAAAAAGATTTGTTTTTGTCTCGCACATGGAGGGGGACATTGGGGTTCGCGGTATCGCGGTATTGGTCCATTTTTCGTGCGGTATTTCGGTAAATTTTATTTTTGAACGCGGTATTTCGGTATTATCTGAGACTGCGGTATGCGGTATTTGATTATTTCGGACTGCGGTATTCGGTGAAACACGTTTTTTTGCGCGGTATTTCGGTATTTGGCAGGCTGATGATTTGCTGACCTTTGCTGTCATTCCCCAAATAGTATCATGAAATAACACTCCTAGAGATCCCTAGGCTCGATTACCGGGTGTTTCTTGGTGTTGCGGAAGCTATTGTTGGTTAGCTTTTGTGTTGTGGTGTGGGTATTGCACAGTGTCTTTTGAATCTTTTGTTTTACGTCATTTGGTGATCACACCTTCCGCAACACCAAGAAACTACCCGATTACCCGCCGTTTTGTGCGCTCGCGTTCCTTCGCGCACACCACTTGTTGGGAGCCTAGGTACTTGGTGTATCCCTGATCATAACGTATCCCTCATTGTAATGTATTTAGATATATTGCAGTGTAATGTAGGGTCGGATTACAGTATCTATGGTTGAAGCACTGATTTTAGTATTTAGGGTTAAGCACTGATTCCAGTATTTCCAGTGTATCGAAAGGGTTAGTTCTTATATATGGTCTGGGCTAGCAGCATATTATCTTATATCCCTTAAAAATTACATTTTCCGGCAGCTAGTCCTCGGTGGTGTAGGGAGCAGATCATTCGGCCCGGGTTCGTTTCCCTATTCTACTGTTTTTTTTTTACCTTTTATTTCTACTGTAATAAAAACTAAGTGTTTAAATACAAAATAATAAGGGATACACCAAGTACATACCGTTGGCAGGAGGATCTGAAAACCGGACTCCCTCAAACGGCTGAAAATCGATCCTAAGAGATCCCTAGATGCCAGGTGTAATCTCTACCGTATAACAATAGCGTCATGCATAAATTCATGATGGAATGTGACAAATTTAAAATGGCGACTACAGGACTACTTCGTTTCAACGGGCCGCTTGTGCCGCCACAATTTCACTCTCATCTATCCTGTTTATAGATTGGCTAAGCCTGTGAATGTGCTTGACAACGAAGCGCGATGTGTCGCACTATACTCAGTTTGGACCACAGCGTGCGTTATACAATCAGGTCACGCTATAGTCAAAATTTTGGCGTAAAAAGGTAAAGTAAGGAATCGGAAAACTGCGCCACGCGTTGTCATGTACGAAAAATTAAACGGGTATTAAACGAATATTTATTTATTTTTCATGTTTTGATTCATTACGGCTTTTAGGATTTCACGCTCAAGATTCCGGATTCCGGATTCCGGGGAATAGGTAAATCATCAGCCGTTCGAATGGCTGAATATTTTTTCCGAACGGATAGCCCCAGCCGTTCGAACGGCTGAAGTTGTTTTTGAACGCTAGCAGCAGCCGTTCGAACGGCTGAAGGTTTTTTTTGAACGGCTAGCAGCAGCTGTTAGACCGGCTGAGTAAATTTTTTGAACGGCTAATCACGAAATCGCAGCGTTCGAACGGCCCATCTGCCGTTCGTGAACGGCTGATGAACGGCAAGTGAACGGCTTGAACGGCTCGAACGGATAGCCGTCAGTATCGTTTTCGCGTGAGAGGTCACAAATGTTGTGTGTTAACCAAGTGAATGTTTTTTTTAAAGCATGAATTTGAAAAGGGTAAAAAGAAAAGTCGAGTTGGTTGGGGGTGGGGGGCGAGATCTAAATTAAAAGACCATCCGTGTAGGGGGTATGGATATTTTCTGGAACCACACATTCGGAGTGTTAAGAGGACAAAGGGATATAATTGGAGAGAGCAATTAATATTTTCGCTATGCAACCTGGAACTGTTACGAGAGTGTCACGTGGTACCTGCCTGATATCCATACCTGCGGTATCGGTATTTTGTTGATTTTCCTTGCGGTATTGCGGTATTTTTGATTTTATGCTGCGGTATTGCGGTATGGGCTACCCCCCAATGTCCCCCTCCACATGGAGGACATAAAGACTATGGCTCCGGCAGCACCGTCAGAATTGTGTAAATGTTAATTTTGTGTATTTCTGCTAAAAATATTTCGGTTCAGACTCAGTTGCGCGGGAAAGCGTGCCAAGAAACGAAAGCTGTTATGCCAATAACTGACAATGTAAATAAAATATAATCATGGGACATTGAAAAAGACTGCTCAGTGACTCGCTTGTTACTCGTACTCTTGTTAGTATTTTTGTATAGTGATTAAATGATATCTTCTCCTGGTATGATTTAGTACAGAGCAGATGTTTCCTTATAATAATCACTCGATCTTTTCTAAGGAAACTAATCCTCTTGAACAGCTATTTATAGCTGCATACCAGTATGCAGCTATAAAAGTGGCCACAAATATTTAAACCACGGATCGCGAATCGAAAAATGTAAGTGTAAAATATATTTCACACTTACGTTTCGACGCGTTCCAATAATCAACAGAATTATATTACACGAAATAATAATCAATAAATAATAAATAAAATAAATGCCACGGTAAAGTCCTCCATCTCCTCGAAAATCCTCTCGTTCGCCATGGCACTCGTGTCTTCTGAACGCCTTGTAACGTCAAATCCTGTAATACGACCGTTTTGACCGCGCTTAAAATGGAGACACTTTCCGGCTCGAAAAATATGGGATGAAAAAGGCTCTGATCACCAAAATTCGCATATTCGGAGCGAGGGAGTCACAATTTATCATTTTGGGAAGAAACATTTTTCACTTCGTATACACTTTAAAAGGGCAAAAAGTTCGTTAACAGTCAGTAGCAGTAATAATCAGAAATTTCTGGGATATAGGTTTTCGATACAAATACGAATTTGACTGTCGGTAATGTTTCATTCCACGTTGCAATGCAATGGAAAATGTTAAGAATTTGCCTTATAATGTCTATAGTGTAGGATTTTTTTTTTGGAATTTTTAATAAATTATGTTAATTTTTTTTTTAAATTGAGAAGGTTCTAGAAAATCACTAAGGTGGAACAGTAGGTCATTATTGTGGTCACTGAAGTGGAACAGAGGGTAATTACTTCCAATAATAACTTCCTGTTTCACCTCACTGACCACAATAATGATCTGTTGTTCCATTTCATTGAGCATCTATGTGGGTTATTACAAATAATAACCTGTTCAAAACAATATAAAAGTGTATTAAATTCGGAATAAATGAGGGGGTAAAATCGCCGGAATCTGTGCAAATTAAAACCGGGTATCCAAACCTCCTTCAGGGTATTGGTTTTATTTTGTGTTCTCGTAAATGTATCATATGTGTTTTCCTCTATTCCTGGTTTAACGTTTGCTGTCTATATCGTATCATACCTGTACCAAAGTATGTATTCTCACTTTATTCATGCAATCCATTGCTAGGAAATATAAACATATTTTATCGAGGACCCTCTTCTGGGGCGGACTAACCTGGACAGCTTCCATTAGTAATTAATACGTCATCGATAGCTGCATCACTATAATATGTACGTCCTATCGTCCCTTCAAATGTTACCTATAAAGATGAACATAAAATTAAGTATCGTATCATCATAGTGTCCTGGGCGTCATCTTTCAGATAAATCGTTAACAACAAAAGCAGCAGAAAGAGTAAGGGTGAAAATTTAACATTTTCATCTTCAAAAGTATGTAACTGTTATTTACTAACCTTGAACGGAAATATTCATTAAGCCCTCAAGTTACTGATTTCGATTAATTCTGCTTTTTTTTCTCACTTCGTCTGAGGTTAAAAACTATAATGCTTTGTGACGTCCCAATTAGTTACCTTTCTTACCATTATTGTAAAATTTTCCGCACGCTCATTGGCTAGGAGCTATTGTTTATAATATATTGTTTATACCATGAATAACATCATCGATCACGCCACTCGCGTCTAGCGCGCAGGAAAACAAATGATTTTGGCTTTAAGAAGAAATTCGGCCGGGTGGTTTGCAAGACAGCTGCTTTATATGCTTATTTCGGCGAATTGTCGCCTTTTCTAATCATGTATTACATTTGCCATTGCTAAAAAATCTACATTTGCCAAAGCTCAAACGTTTGGAGCAGAATTTAGGTCGGTTGTGGACTTAGGGACTTCGGTAACCTGACAAACTTATTCAAGTCGAAAAAGGACGCAAAACGCTATACTTTATTCAGCAAACTTTCGTCACTACCACGTTAGTTTGTTGGTGTTGCGGATGGTGTGATCACCAAATGACGTAAAAGAAAAGATTCAAAAGACACTGAACAATACCCACACCACAACACAAAAGCTAACCAACAATGGCTTCCGCAACACCAAGAAACACCCACTACCACAGAGGAAAATTATCTTATTATGATTTGGAAAGAAAGGTAAGTAAACGATCGCGCGAACGACTTGAAAGTTTACTTTGTATATAAATGACGGGGGTACTTGTCGTACCTTTTAGGGTGTAAAATTGGTGGATTGATGCCGCTTAGGGTGATGAATCTAAAAATGACCACTCTTGGAGTTATTGTGGTACCTTTTTGGGTACTGGGGAAAAAAAGTGACCGGAAATTGTCTTTACCGCTTTTAAAATTGTCAGGCTCAGTTAACTCGGTGTTTAGAAATTGGGGTAAAATTTTTCTTTGAGCCACGCCCACCAATGAGATTCTGGTACATTTTAGGGGAGTTTTCCCCCGTCATTTTTATATGGGAGTCCCCCGGCGGGAGGGGGGGTGGGGGGTGAAATCAAACGTTTCCGTGATAATCAAAGTTTCAATGCGCTCGATGCCTTTTTTAAGTTCATTTCTCTTTTCGATTTTTGAGGCGAAATTGAACATGATAGCTCCAAGTAAAATGTTTTTGTTATGTTGAATAACAAATAGATTTAAGCAGGCCACTGATTTTACACGTCCTCTGATAAACAATGTTTGACACCATAGCACGGTCAAAACGGTTGCGGAGTTACCTGCTTCCCACTTAATTCCACACTGTTTTGACCATGCTATGACGTCAAACATTTATCACAGGACATATAATGGCCAATTAAAATATTTTTGTTAAATATAATAATGAAATTCGGCGGCTGCACTGCACACGGTTCAGGTCTCACTGACTGTGGTCCCACTTTAGAGTTAAAGCGCGCATGCGTGTTCAATCACGATTAAAGGACACTTAAATATGCGTGCATCAATTTGCATGCGCTAATGTGACACGAAAAAAAACAAGAAAAGTCAACGCCGGATTTACAACTCGTGTGCTTCGCCACGAGTAACAATGTTTGACACCATAGCACGGTCAAAACAGTTGCGGAATTACTCGCTTCCCACGTAATTCCACACTTTGTTTTGACTATGCTATGGCGTCAAACATTTATCACAGGACATATAATGGCCAATTAAAATATTCTTTGTTAAATATAATAATGAAATTCGGCGGCTGCACTGCACACGGTTCAGGTCTCACTGACTGTGGTCCCACTTTAGAGTTAAAGCGCGCATGCGTGTTCAATCACGATTAAAGGACACTGTTCCGCCGAAATAACGAAATTGTTATTTGGCCAAATGACACCAAATATACAACTAAATTGGAAAAAAAAGGTTTCATAGAGCAAAACAGAAGCAGTAGTTTGGACAAAAAAGTGCAGGATTACAAGGATTGAAGTGGATTACTGAGGCTGGATTCACAAAATCATACCCAAGGTATATCCTAAAATATAACTTAGGATAAAATTTAGGAGCTTCCTAAGATATGTCCTAAGTGATCTTCACGAACGATATCTTAAGCCCATCCTAAGACACGCGCAACTTAGGAGACACCTAAGTTCACTGGTCCCTGAAAATTATCGATTGTCGTAGATAAGCCAATCAGATTTTGTCAAATCGTGGTTATAAATGATGTCACCCACAATTTTGAATAACTAAGATTGTACATTTGCTTCCACCATGTGTGAAGTAAAGAAGAGAAAGCCCACAATGTATGTCGGGCCTGTTTTCACTGGATACAAGCGCTGTTATGCCTCCGCACGAGCTTACAATGTATGTCGGGCCTGTTTTCACTTTACATAGGCGCTGACATGCCTCCGCTCATGCTTACAATGTATGTCGGGCCTGTTTTCACTGGATATAAGCACTGTTATGCCTCCGCTCATGCTTACAATCTATGTCGGGCCTGTTTTCACTTGATATAAGCGCTGTTATGCCTCCGCTCATGCTTACAATGTATGTCGGGCCTGTTTTCACTGGATATAAGCGCTGTTATGCCTCCGCTCATGCTTACAATGTATGTCGGGCCTGTTTTCACTTGATATAAGCGCCGTTATGCATCCGCTCATGCTTACAATGTATGTCGGGCCTGTTTCACTGGACTTATAAGCGCTGTTATTCCTCGCTCATGCTTACAATGTATGTCCGGCCTGTTTCACTGGATATAAGCGCTGTTATGCCTCCGCTCATGCTTACAATGTATGGCGGGCTTGTTTTCACTGGATATAAGCGCTGTTATGCCTCCGCTTATGCTTACAATGTATGTCTGGCCTGTTTTCACTGGATATAAGCGCTGTTATGCCTCCTCTCATACAATGTATGTCCGGCCTGTTTCACTGGATATAAGCACTGTTATGCCTCCGCTCATGCTTACAATGTATGTCGGGCTTGTTTTCACTGGATATAAGCGCTGTTATGCCTCCGCTTATGCTTACAATGTATGTCTGGCCTGTTTTCACTGGATATAAGCGCTGTTATGCCTCCTCTCATGCTTACAATGTATGTCGGGCCTATTTTCACTGGATATAAGCGCTGTTGTGCCTCCGCTCATGCTTACAATGTATGTCGGGCCTGTTTTCACTGGATATAAGCGTTATGCCTCCGCTTATGCTTACAATGTATGTCGGGCCTGTTTTCACTGGATATAAGCGCTGTTATGCCTCCGCTCATGCTTACAATGTATGTCGGGCCTGTTTTCACTGGATATAAGCGCTGTTATGCCTCCGCTCATGCTTACAATGTATGTCGGGCCTGTTTTCACTGGATATAAGCGCTGTTTTGCCTCCGCGCATGCATACAATGTATGTCGGGCTTTTTTTCACTGGATATAAGCGCTGTTATGCATACGCTCATTCTTACAATGTATGTCGGGCCTGTTTTCACTGGAGATAAGCACTGTCTCCGATCACGCTTACGCTTACGACGCTAGTGAAAATCATGCTAAACATTGTAATAAATCGCACTTGTTTTTAAGATTTAGATGGGGATTTATGTCTGTGAACTTTGTCAATTTTTTGCAGTTTACGGTGTGATTTCAACAAGGTATGTTTACGGTCATACATGTTAATCGCGCTTTAACTTTCCCTTCAGGACTTTACATATGAATCAATCAACAGCAAGCTTCAGTCTAGCTACCTCAGTCCTCGTGATTTAAGTGCGTAGAAGTGAGTTGGCGAGAAAGTACATGTAGAGACAAAACACTGCAGAATGAAATTGATCATGCCAAGGAGAAAAGAAATAAAACTGTGTGAAAAGGCAATAATGCCGGATTTAAGACACTGTTTGCTGTTTTGCTGTTTTCATAGTTGTGAACTTATTCTAATGTGTTTTTGTCGCTTTCTGACTTAGCTGTAGTTGATCCACACAAAAGTTACAATCTTTTTTTATATAAGAATGTGTATTTTTTTTTGGCTGAGAATGAGCTGGACTGGACGTTCTTTTTTTTTTACGATTTGCCCCTGAAGACGTTCTTAACAGATTCTAAGGATAAGTGGTGCAGTATTTCAGTAAATTATAGTTCTGAATGAGAAAAAAATATCTTAGAAAAAAATTATTACCGATGCTTTATATTATAAAATGGAAAAAGACCAGTATAAGGTTTTTAGCTCATTGTTAACATAGTAGATAGAGACGGTCTAAACTACATCTCAGCCTGGGTACGTTCTTAGCACGCTCTTAAAATTCTGGCTAATCTCAGCCTCAACGTTCTTATAAAAAAAGTTTCTTATATAAAAAAAGTTTAATGGCTGTGACCGCACTTGATGAGTTACTAGTAACTGGGTTATTGTTTTTAAGTAATAATGAATCAAAATTGTTTGTTACGAGTGCTGAAAAAACTCTATCAAAAACTTGTATTTTTTTTAGTAAGCCGGTTAAAATTCCAAACAGAAATAACTCGGTAAAAAAATGTGTTTTTAATGAAATATTAAACGGAGTTTCTTTTTCTTTTAGCGGCTGCACTACAGAAGGTTGAACTTTGAACGTGAGAGATCATATTATAATTTGCTATATTCTAAATTATTTTTGTAATATTGTAAAGTTTCTATTCATCTGATAGCCTGCCAAAGCATCTACCGGGCAGCATCCACGACGGCGAAGACATAGCCTGCGAACAGGCTCCTGGCTCGGAGGGGCGCTATTTTCCGGCGCCGTCCGACTGGAAGCCTGTCCGCAGGCTACGAAGACAGCGAGAGCGGCACAAAACAATTAAGCTTTAATTAGCGAAAACAATGCTTCGCAATAGTGTTTTATATTTTGGTACATTGTTTGCCGTTTCCTGCAGAACAACAACGTCGAATGATCAAATTATAGGTTTAGTGGAGAACGTTAATTAACACACGACGGTAAATTTTCCTTTCCCTATTTGAAATCGAAAGACGAGCCTACGCATTCAACAGTTTGCGAACACGAGGACGGCAAAAATTATCGCGTTAGCGGAGACGATTGACAGATCGAGAAAGTTCTGATCACTTGCATTAAACTTCCTAGTGAGGTTGTTTAAAAAAACATAACTCGGTTTAAAAAAATCTGTTGTTGTTTACCATTAACCCTATTCAGACTGGGCTTTTTTTGGCAATCTGTGACTGGGGGGGGGGGGGGGGGGCTCCTCGGACCCTCCCTTCATATCTCTGGAACCAGTAAGGCTAGGACCATGAAATTTTCACACAATGTTCATCTCCATACAAGGAAACCTCACACCCAGTTTTGACCTGCCACACCCAATTATGACGTCACAATGACGTCATTTTTGTTTTTCCGACGTTTCTTTCATATTTTTCCATCCAGATACTTAAAATATCAAATATAACTGCAAAATCGTCTTTTTAATATTAAAACATAATAAATACAAACAAGGACACACTTGTAAAGCGAGAAAAGGCAAAAAAGGCGATAAAACCATAATTTTGAAATTATCGTCCGCCATCTTGGATCCGCCATCTTGGATTTCCTATTTTTTCGTTTAAATTGAAATTTAAAAAATATCTAAAAGAGAAAAGGATCAGAATGTATAAAACACGTATCAAACTAATGTCTATTATCCAAACAATGAACTTAGAAGCGTTTTTTAATAAATAGTACAAAATTTTTCTCTATAAGTAAAAGTGAGCAAAAATTTGCGTATCCCTCCCCCCCCAAATAGTTGATGTTAAAAATTTTTGATGTCTTTCAAGAACTAGTCCCAAGAAAAAACTATTCTAACAAGAAAATGCACTATAAGTCAAAGAACAAGATCTTAAAATAAACAATTCACCATATTTTAATATTTTGAAAACCTATGTGTCAAAAACCGGTTGCCATGGCAACATGGTTAATTACACTGACATGTTCTGGATACCAAAATGTCCCTAGACAAATTCTAGGAAAAGTCGGAAAATTGCAGCCTCATAGCTATTTCGGTGTAAGAGTTATCACAATTTTACTGGAGGGGGGGTTCGAAAAGCCCCCCCCCCCCAGTCTGAATAGGGTTAATTTCCATGGGAACCACTAGCACAGTTTAAATTCGGTGAACACCAAAAATACGCGGACGCATCAGGAATTTTGTCAAGCCAGTTGATTTTAATTAATTAATTAAGTAATTATTGGAAATAACCCGGTTAACAACTCTAGTGCGACCGCAGCCATTGTTGATTCTCTGTTCAAGCTTTTTTTTTTATTTCTAAAGCGTGATTTAAAGGCTTTAACTCTACAGTGTAAACACCTTGGAGTTACTGGTGGCGAACATTTCGAAAAATTAAAATGCAGTTGTATTGGAAAAACCATATTCCGTCTCTATCGCAAACGTTTCAGTGAATGTTTTGAAAACAAATGTATAGGAAAGTTAGCCAACTAATTAAGTTTCCTAAGTTATAAACAAACACCCGCAAAGATACATTAACCGGCGATCAGGTTTAAATTACAATAATTTAAGCGAGTGACCACCAAAAATTATGTCTGATCTCAGGTTATTTGCAGATAACTTCTCAGCTTTGACTTAATTATTATTTTTTTAAACTTCTCACCGCATGCGTAAAAGTTACAGTTTTATCAAATATTTACTTACAGTGTTATCCAAATGAATATTTATTGTAGCTTTTATCCACTGGTTACCATGGTCTCCTGATGCTTTGAAAACTATCGCATTTCCACTGAAGACAGTGAGGGATCCCATATATCTGCTATACATATGATACCAAAACTGGAGACAAGCCAGTGCTCCATTTCCAGCTATTGGTATTTCAAGTCTTGCTTTGTCACCACTATTTCTGAGATAGTACGAATTAATATACATGTAGTGACCTGTTTAGCACGAGAAAGAAAACACAATGACATTTTCAGGCAAAGAAAGACAATGAAAACAAACCAGTTTGGTGTTATTTCTGTGCATTGTCTTAAAAACGATACGGTATTTATTCGATTAAACGCCGCGGCGTTAATTAAATTTTTCGTGATTCTGGTGCGGCGTTTATTGCAGGGTGGCGTTTATTCGAGGGCGGCGTTTATTTAAAATCCAATTTATTTTTTTACAAACAATAGCAACTGAACGTTTGAATTTTTTAAAACAGAAACATGTTTCATTGTTTGTCCGAAATGTCATTTACTTTATCGTTCTCACTTTGCGTTTTAGTACGATTGCGATGCACGTCAGAGAATAAAGTTCACTCAATTATATTCCTCAGAGCTTTGAATGCACTGATAAACATTGTTACAGGATCGTTGTGGTTGGTGGAAGCTTGTAGTCGCCTGCTCTGCAACCGACAGATGATGATGATGATGTTAATGAAGGAAAATATTTTTTTAGGCTTGCTGAAACCAGATTATTACCGTAGTCGCCTTTGAGTATATTATTCGAATAAACGCCGCGTCATTGATGCGGCGTCTATTCGGGGGCGGCGTTTATTAATAGCGGAGCACTCGCCGGGCCGAAGGCCCGGCTGCGCAGCCCCATACTCATAGAACCTATGCCCGTCATTTTTTCATGGTCATGGCTAGCGGAATGTTTCGCGGGCGCGCGTGTGCCGTGCGCCCGTGTTGGACAGGGTTAGTTCGCGGGCGCGTATTACGTCGCAAAACATGCGCGTATGACGCCTAACAACATCCGAGATGTTTGTTTTCATTACGGATTTCACAACCAAAGAATTAAAAGCGGAGATTTAAAGAATTTCCAAGCAAGCGAGGAACTTAAAGGTGAAACGGATTACATTTTCGATGGGAATTTATGTTGATATCAATCTATGATTGACTTTTTCTTTGTCTCCTCGCTAGTTTTGGAGAATTGTTTATAAACGTGCTTAAATTCAGCCGTTTTGATTTCTTTCATCGAAGACAGCTCGGCGTTGATGAGCTATGAATGGTTCGCGTTTTACTTTTAAACATAACTTATGGAGATTGCGTTGTCCATTTTTGTGTTTGTTCATTCATTACATAGGTTGAAAAGCGATTTTATGTAAACAAAACAAGACTTGGATTTTATAGTTCTAAACTTCACTCGCGTGGCCTTATGCAAATATGTTTGTGTATTTTTTGCAATTGTGATTTTCAAATCAGTTTATCGGTCAATTTTTGATAAGCAACAGATTTATTTTGTTTGGAAATTAGTCTTACTAGTATCTAGACGGAGAAAATGTTGTTTTCGTGAACTTTTGTACGGTCTAAATGTACTGTGCAGACGGTCGCGTAACTCTGTTTTTGAGAAATGCTAAAATTGAAAAATAGCCCGATCTTCAATCATAATTCTTGTGTTTCCGACCTTTCATCTTAGTTAAGTTTATTATCGGCTTTCTGTTCAGAGAGCGACGCTGTTATAGGCTCAGCCTATCTATATATATTATTTTTGCTCTCAAGTGAGGCGTTTATTCTAGGGCGGGGTTTAATCGAATAAATACGGTATTATACCCGCTCACACCAAACCTATAACATGTATAAATGTTATTTCGTTTAAAACAGGTTTTACTGAAAGGAACTTTTCCTGACTTTAATTGCCATTCAAGGTCGTCTGAATCGTAAAAACATTCAGGATTATAGACTGAGGCTAAACACGTTGTCAAACTCTGAGCATCATTGAAACAATTTTAATTTAGGAGTTGGTTGGAACACGTCTTTATTAGTATTTCAAAAACTCATTAATAATTCATGAGCATATCAGCCAATCACACGACGCAAATCGATCACGTGTATGAACCTTTATACGTGGTAATCTACGGTCATTATGAAAAGCCTGGTAGCGGCTTTGATTTCAGTCACCGGGAAGTTTGGGGCTGAATGAGCAAACAATGCAATTATCGCTGAATTTTTAATGAGAATGATTTTAAAATGACCACCGTGATATTTATATAAAGATCACACATAATCTTTATATAAAGAATACTAATATGGGTAGTAATTGTTCAGGATTCTTAGTACAACAAATGGTGACTTTAATATTTTGGTTCAGTACTGTTTTACGAAATCTGGTCGACTTTCGCCATTCTATTTGGAATCTTCTCAACAAAATAAAGAACCAACAGTTTAACAAATAAGCCGTTATTTGAATGACACCAGCGCCCTGGTGTAAATTTCAAGGTAAGCAACTGGTTCGCAGATGCAAGCTGCTTATTTCTACTCGTTCTCTACCACTGAACTTATTAGCATCTTACTGAATAACAATAGTGCCTATTGTTTCATGCTCGTTTTTCCTGGGTTAGGGTCAGGGTTAAGGTTAGGAGTTTGTTAGCAGTTGCGGGGTATTCTGCAATCGCTCCCTTTAAAATCCCATAACTTTCGACAGGAGCAGGGAAGCAATGGTCACTTCGTCGAAGACGTGGCACATGTGTTGTATGCTAATCAGTCTACTTGTTTTTCTCGTATGCTAATTTTCTCTTTGCACAAAAGCGCAATTGTTTTAATTCCGAAGGGACACGCTTTTGAAAGGATGCATTTGAAGCCGTTCAAAAAACTCGCAGGACCTGTATAATCAGGTGTAAAAACGGATGTTACTAAAGCGAGGAATGGGGAATGGGGAATGGGAAATTGAAAAGGGAAATTCAAAATGGGAAATTGATTTTTTTAGATTAATTGTTGATAATGCGGAATATTTTTTTTTCCAGCGGCGATTATCGATATCCGCGCTTTATTTTAAACGTTCTGCGCCAAAATAAAAGGAAAGGAATAAATTGATGATAACAGGAGAAGTGACCTTGCCTTGTTTCGTTATTTCACTGCCTGATGCTAAGCCAGTAACGAAAAGAATTTCATAGACTGATTGCACATCTGGTTTTCAGAGGTGGCGATAATTTTAGTTAACACCAAAAATCGGGGCCTCGGTCGGGCGTTCGGTCACACTCTGAGGACGAGATTGAAATATTGTGAGTATCAGCAGAGGTAGAGAACCCATGGAAGCAATACTTATGCAAATTACCACTTGAAACCTTTCAAATTCAAGCATGTAAAGGAACGACTTCTTTGAAACTCCCACTTCATTTCATCATATTTCTGTCGGTAATTGAGAACTCTCCCGAGTCCTCAATTACCGACAGTGTTTATTAGAGTTGTAATCTCCTGTGGTGTAGTTTGTTTTGATACGTAACGCCAAAAGAGCCATGTAAAACCAAATTTTATTCGTTTCGTTATTAAAAACTAGTGATAGCACAAAAAAAAACGTAAACTTTGCATTTTTTAAAGATTAATTAAAATGCTATTTCATGTTCATTGGTACGTTAATAAAAGAAGTCATACCTTCAAGTCCTTGAATTTTTCCGAATCCACTGAGTCACATTGTGTTATTACTTTTTATACTCAATTGAAAACTGCTCTATACCCACAGTCGCTATTTTGGAGAATTGAACAGTCAATATTTAACCGATAATTATTAATGGCTGAGACTGAGAATGATATGAAGGATTAGGCAGATCAAGAAGGGGGTCGAACTGCATAATTATTCATATCGTACGAAAGCCCAATTAAACATTTGTTTTCATTTAAAATATTTCCAAGCTCATGAAGGCCTTGCCTCCTTACCAGGATATGAAGGGATGTTTTTTTGTTTTCAAAAAGTAGTTGACGAACGACTGTTTTCGTGAAGAACATTGTTTCGCGTGACATTTGCGTGACGTTTATGATTTATTTAGTTTAAGTTTTCTGTGACAAGTGTACGTGACAAGTTTTACTTGCTCGTGTGTATAAATAACAAGTTTTCTTTGACAAATTTCGCCTTGGCATGTAATATTTGCCCGTGTGAACGAATAAAGAAGTTATCTTTGACAAGTTTTCTTTGTAGCCAACAATACAATTGTACAGCGGACGGAGAAAACACAACACCATTTAAAGATTTTATTCGTTGACCATAGCTTACATCGGTTTACATGTATTTAACAAGGGAGAAATAGCATGGCAAGTTCAACAATACCAGGAACTTCAGCTCTCATGAACTCCAGAACCTCTTCGTAGTCAGTCGTTTTTTTTTTTTTGTTTCCGCTATTTCTATAGGATTCTGCCTTTGTATTCACAAACTTTCTCTTGTTTAAAGCTATTCTAGTAGAAGCGATCAGGGCAGAATCGGTCCAATGAACAGTTTTAGCTTCCATGCATGTTGTTATCCGCCATGACTGCTACACCAAAGAGCAACAAGACCGCTGAGCGCTCGCGATTTCGCAACGATTCTTGTCAAGTTTTCCTTGTCGGGCATACAAACAAGCAAGTTTTGCGATTTATCAAGTCTTTCTATGACAAGTTGCCTTGTTCAAAAGCTAGCATGCCAGCTTTTGAACAAGTGCACTTGACAAGGAAAATATTGACAAGTTTTTATTCACACACAAGCAAGTAAAACTTGTCAATGCAAAACTTGTTATAGAAAACTTGCTGGTCTGTAACAACTGTAACATGCTTAATTGCCCCGTTAAATCTGTGCGCGTTTCTTGGTTCATACGACGTACTTAGGTCCTTTATTTTCGGTTAGTTGCTATTGTTAAAGTAGGTTATTTGCTGTGTTTATTTCAGATCGAATAAAATTCTTGTAAAATCAAGAAATGGAAATATAATTTATACGATTCACCGGAATCCAGCGTTGAGGTATTTTGGCAGTTTTCGACAAACGAGCCCAAATTTGGCTACCCATTTAAAAAAAAACTGTCATTTTATTTTTCGTAAATAATAAAGTTTTGGTTGGTAGAGAAACTGTGATCAGACACAATGTACGTGCCTCACTTGCCAAGCTAGTGGCTGCAGCGAAACTGAAAAATCATATTAAAAAATCATATTACTTTCACAACCAGCAGAAGCGCCAAACAGATAATGAATTTGGCAGGTTTAAAATGGAAATTTGCATAAACATTGGTTGCGCGTGATGCAATTTCATGAACTTCCATGAGTTCCCTGCAAGCGCTTTTGTCCTTCTCTTCTTCTTCTGATACTCACAATATTTCAATCTCGTCCTCAGAGTGTGACCTAACGCCCGACCGAGGCCCCGATTTTTGGTGTTAACCAAAATTATCGCCACCTCTGAATATCTATAAAATTCATAGTTACTGGCTTAGCTTCAAACAGTGAAATAATGAAACAAGACAAGGTCACTTCTCCTGTTATCATCAATTTATTCCTTTCCCGTATTTTGGTGCAGAACGTTTCAAATAAAGCGTGGATATCGATAATCGCCGCTGAAAAAAAAACATTCCGCATTATAAACAATTAATCAAAAAAAAAAATCCCATTTTGAATTTCCCATTTCAATTTCCTATTCCTCATAGGAGAACTTGTGAATTGCCGGTACATTTTAATAGTTCTGAACATGATATTTCACAAATTAGCTTTATTCTTATCGAACAAATTAGATCATTTCAAAATACATTTCACCTTGACCAATTGTTGCTCACTAGGGAGGCTTATTGGACAACCCAATTGTTTACGCTCAATCCGCATGGCCTTAACAAGAGACGTGAATTTAGATCAAATCAAAGGCTCCTTGGAGCCAACCCGTGAATTTGAAATGCGTAACGCGTAACGCAATGCGGTAAGCTTATGTTTTCACTCTGTCACGGTTCAATATATTTTTTTAAATTAAACGTAAAGATTTTTGACAAACGCAAAAAATAAAAATACAGTACATCACTTTCATAATGTTCAGTCCGAAGAAGAAAGAAAAAAAAACGAAAAAAAATCAAAGGGCTCTTAAAGCCATCTCGTTAAAGCGTTGAAACATGAGGTTAAAAAAAGAAGAATCTAAAATAAATATAAAATAAATATGGTAAAGATGGCGTTGTAGAATCAGACATTATGTAGAAAATGCGAGGCGCAGTAGTCAACTGGATATGGTTCTTGGCAGGATAGAGAAGATTGAGAGAACTTGGTTTGAAAATTCGTGTTGGTGCAAGTCAAAAAAAGTTATGAGTAACAAAGAATCACGAGTGTGAATGTAAATAATTTTGATGTTAGTGACTTTTCCCGCCTTGCTAGCTAATTGACGATGAAAATGTGTTGCTGGTTCAATTTACACAGTGCATTTTCAGTTATTCATTGTCTTTTTTCTGTTGGGATATTTGACAATGGAAAAGACTTTCTAAATCAAATACAATAGATTGCCGCAATTTCAAAACAATTAAAAGCCCACATCGATAATACGTCACGTGCAATGACTTTATATATGATCAGATGATACATTAATATTAATTATCAAAATATCAATTGACACAAAAAATGGTGACTGAATCTTTAATATTCTTTAAAGAAAGGCCCGATTCAAACATTGAACTTCACATTTGCCGAATCTATTGGAAGGAGGCCGTAACAACATGTCATTTCTCTAGAGCTGCCTTTCCCCATGCCAGGACAATTTGAGCTATGTTTAGCAGACATCGCGCCATCAGCCATTTCTTTTTCAACTCTCCAGCGGTATTCGAAAATAGAACGAAAGTCAAAATTTATGGTATTTTGCTGTTCCTACTCTTGCATAATGAACGGAAAGTTTTGTAGTTAGCTAAAGTTTCAAGTCTGCTGCTTTATATATTTTGACGTGAAAAATGGCGAGAAAATGGTGCTCACGTGGTCATTTTTCGGTCACGGCTGCTATGGACGCACTTATATAGAAAATATTGGGTCTGGAGCGGATAAACAGGGCACCACACCTGGCGGTCACTTTTTTAGTTTCTTTTTTTTTTCTTAATACTTATTTATTTATTGACATCTCACAAGCTTACACTTCATACTACACCTACGCTAGTACATAAGTTACTTACTACAAAAACTAACATTTCAAACGTTACTTAAAACACTTAACGTTACAAACGTTACTTAACGTTACAAACGTTACTTAAACACTACTTACAGATCATTTAATATATATCAGAACAAAACTAGTACTATTTACATAATGCTTTACCCTATTTACATAAAATATTTTCTACATAAGAATAACATGTCCGACTGGGTGCCCTTGCTTCGGTTTTCAGTATCTACGTGACCTTTGTTTCATTTAAAAATTGCAGTTTTAATTATTTCTCTAGAGGGGGAGGGGCAGTATTTAAAAGTGGCCCATTTCTTCTTAAAAGAAGTTATATTATTGTTGTCAAGAGCTATTTGTTTTTCAAATTCCATAAAGTTCATAGTATATTGTATGTATACCTGTAGCTTAGGAAGGGTGTTTCTTAGTCTGCAAGTGTATATATAGTGTCTAGCAATGAGAAGAAAGTAATGAAGCAGTGAGTTTGATATACTATCAATAAAGCCAAGGCAAAGGGCAGGAGAGAAGGAGATTACTTTCGTCAGAGTAAGATTTTGGGAAATCCAATTGAAAGCGCTTTTTGAACATCGGGTACTAAGTTGAAATCACCTCCCAAAACTATCTCCTCACAGTCGAAAGAGAGAAGGTGACTGAGAACATTTTTGAAAAAGACGGGATTATCATCGTTCGGTGCATAGACGTTTACTAAAGTTATAATCTTATTTTCTATTTTCACGTCTACTATAATAAATCGACCTTCTGGATCGGGAAATTGTCTCATGATTTCGAATTCGAAATTATTGTTGAATAATATACATACTCCTGCGCTTGCACTGGAAAAGCTGCTGAAGATGGCTGAGGACCCCCATTCTGAAGACCACAGGCGTTCCTTCTCTTTGGTGGAGTAGACTTCTTGAAGAAAGAAGATTGCATATTTTTTCATTCTAAGCCACCGAAAGGTTTCTCGCCTTTTCATGTTATTTGACAGGCCCCTCACATTCAGAGAACAAATAACTAATTCGTCAATTTGGTTAAAAGTGTTAATTAGTGGGTGATGAATAGACATAAGGGCGCGCAGATACGAAATGAAGCATTCCAGTTAACACCCTGCAGGACCGAGAAATGTTTTGACCCGAGACAAAAGAAGAATATTTAGTTCTAGCAACATAAACATACCTTACAACAAAAGCAAAAACTATACCCAAAACAAACATACAGAACAAAGTAAAACTAAAATTGCCGTGAGCTGGGTAGTGCATGGTAATTCGGAAAGGGGAAGCCGAGCATTTTGTTAAACTAGATTTAACATTGAAGCGAAATTAGATTAAACTAAATAATTAGCTTATCGACGGGCTGATTCGATCGGTGGTGGCTTAAATTCCTCTGGAATATTGTTAATGTAAAATGTCTCATTGTCGATGACCAGCTTTCTATCTACAACTTTTGCGTTAGCACTTTTTTCCATAGCTAAGAACATTGATTTTATAAGCACCTTCCTCTCCAATTGTATAGCTCTAGCGTAGTCTTGAGTGATGAACGCAGATGGAAACTTAGATTTCTTCAGTCGGTTTTTAGCCCTGTAAATTATATCTCGATCTTCTTTACTTAGAAAACGCGCAATTATCGGTCGTGGGGTAGAGTCTTCATCTCCTCGTGGTTTACCAATGCGATGGACTGCATGGAAATGTATGTTTTCAGAGTTTATGCCCAGATCATTTTCAATTATATCATAAACTACATCCACACAATTCTCTCCTCTACGTTCCGGGATATTCATGAATCGAAGGTTTTCCTTTCGTGAGTAGTTCTCTAAGGCAATTATCTTCTCCTGTTCGTTCGCTAAACTTGCTTTTAGAGCTGTAATCTCTGCTTGCTGGCTTTCCAATGCGGATTTCGCACTGTTTTTCTTCAATACATTTATTTCTTGGAGGTGAGAATCCAAAGATTGCTGGCATGTTTTCTTGAAATCGCTGTGCGTTTTGGCATCTTCCTGTACATCACTGATGGTATCCCATGCGGACTGAAGGG
The DNA here is from genome assembly GCA_022457155.1 of Cladopsammia gracilis. Taxonomy (NCBI): domain Eukaryota; kingdom Metazoa; phylum Cnidaria; class Anthozoa; order Scleractinia; family Dendrophylliidae; genus Cladopsammia; species Cladopsammia gracilis. The sequence goes on along the minus strand of JAJGOT010000050.1, from coordinate 218,874 downwards.
ACTTTAATTTTCTACCTCTTTCAAGGTGTTTTTAATTCCCTCGACTTCTTCTCTAAATTCAGCACTGAGTCGAGAGATTTCGGATTTCAAGCTGCCAAAGTGCTCCTCGATTCGTTCTTCCATGAATGAAAGCTTGTCCAGAATTGGTTTAAGAGATTGGCGCTCCTCGCCTGCTTCCATCTCGTCGCCAGTAGAGTGAGAGCGATTTCTTTTAGGTGATGGCTGGGACTTTTTTAGTTTCCCTTGGATCGAAATGAGGTTCATGACAGGCCTGCACCGACTCCGCTATGTGGTTTTGCGATTGCGATGCATTTATATTAGCTTTCAAAGTTTGGCTGTTTTGAGTCGTGTCGTTAAGTGATTTACGTCTTGTATGATGTGTTAGGCGGCGTTTTGTAAACAGTTTTCAGGAATGGTTAGTTTTGAACGAAACTCCATTTTTCATCAGTATTTGTTTAAGGTTTTTCAGTCGTGGGTGAAATGTTGTGACAAAAGGCGTTATTATCTCGCGAGTTTTTTTCGTTTTGTTTTCATGCCATTTGCGTTCCGGCAAAAGTGAAATTCAGAATACCAGTGCATTTAGGAGGGTGCTGATGGGGTTAACAGTTAACTGACAATTGCCCAAAAATATAGTAGTTAACTGATAAATGAAAAGTTACCGTATTTTCTCTATTAAATGCCCCCGGTGTTTATTTCAAACTTGGCCTTGTGGACCCGGCGTTTCTTTGTATCACCAGTTTTTTCTCGCACGCCATTTGTTTATGAAAGAGTTATTACTCGTTTTTCTTGGCAGCCTTGTACCTTGCCCTTAAATCTTAAGTTTATTATACCACAAACAAACGTTTGAGGAGCTTACTTACAACTTCCTCAATTATACCCGGCGTTTATTCGGGGCCCGGCGTTTAATCGAGAAAATACGGTAACAGTTAAGTGACATTCTATTAATTATACTAAATTAACGATTGTTGTTGTTAATAAAAGCAACATAGTTTTTTCCTAACAGCAAAGCTATTTTGTGACTTTTACCTGCCTCGCTGCGTGACCAGGTGACATATTAACCGATATTATATGCGAAAGGTACCAGGGTCGTAGAGCGTTGACCTTGATCTCCGTGATGGCGTCGAGTGGCGTGGTCAAAGTTGGTCTGAGTTTTTATCGAGATGATGACAAAGGATCGGCATTCGAATGACACATAAGTCGCATACCGTTTCACATGACAAAGCACAATTCAATGGACATATAATCAAACAATAAGCGGAAAGTTTGGACTCGGTGAGTTTGATTTAAAGTTGTTCCGATTAGAGAAGATCGACGGGAAAGCTGTTACAAAGGCTCAGTTGGAAATGAAGCTACCTTTTCTAATGGGAAGTGCGACAAGTGAGATACATGGTGTGTATTTTGTTTCGTCATTTTGTCCTAGCACGCGAACGCGGGTTGACCCAGGGGTTGACCAAACGAGCCCTTTTCAGTGTTAGATTAAATGAGTAAGATTTCTGATTACACTAAAACCTGTATTAAGCAGACTCCAAAGTAAGTGGACACACCGTATTTTATTGGACACAAGCATCAGTGAGTTTCGATTTTTTTCCTTCCCATACTCTCTGTGTACGATCCTGTATCAAACAGAAATCTTTAATACTGACGATCCTTATTACGGTTTTGGAAGCTATCTTGACAGGTGAGAAATTATGGTTTTTGTATGAGAATCTAATGTCGAATAATTTTCGTAAAGCGGCTGTTCTAAGTCCAATCCCGAAAACGCACTCACTCTGGTCATTCTCATGGCCTTTAAAGTAACCTTATCTTAACTTTGCAAATTTAAAAGCCTTACTGATATACGTAATTCCCTACTTGTCAAGCTAAATCACTTGATAAGATCAATGAATGAAAATATTGAAATGAACCGATTTCCGACAGCGTGACCCAGTTAAAAAAGAAAAACATAAAACTTTCTTATACAAGCGCATGAGTATAGGCTACCAGTGTAGCCTCTTGTTAACTGACAATTGGCCGAAAAAATAGTAGTTAACTGACAATTGGGTACCCCCATTAGCACCCTCATTTAGCAGTGCTAGATTAATTTGTCGTGTGTTTGGCCTTGTTTACAAAATGGTAAAGTAAGCTCACTGTAGCTGTCGAGAAAAAGCTTCGCCGGGTTTACAGCTCTTTACAGGCAAATTCACCGCGAGAAACAACTTCAAGCATCACGCTTCAGTGAATGTTCTGACACCTATAGAATGAATTGAGTTCCATTGTAATAATCTAATGGATAGTATCAATTATATATCCGGAAAAAATCTGGTCATTCACGAACAGAAATCTAGAACCGGAAAGGAGGAAAGAGTTACGCGATTAACATCGGAACGGATAGATTGCCGTCCAAAATGGTGGCGCTGTTCAGATGTGTGTTACTTTTCCTTTATACCCTCTTAAAATTTGATGTTCCCAATGTTTACGTATTTTTCTACGAAAGAGACGATAACTTAATTTGTAATAGGAACGAAATTAAAAAAGCCCGTCAAGGTTGTTGGAAGGAGGTGTCACAGAAGATTCCTGTCAGTTCTTAGAATTTTCAGTCAGTTCAGTTGCAACCTGTTGGTAAACGAACTTGAAATGTTCACCTGTATACAGACTTCTATTTTATGAGAGGGGTGAATGCAGCGATCTGTTTTTGGTCGTATCGTAAGTGTCTCAGTAAAGGCTGTAATTTTAGCTTGTATTCGCTACGCTTTATAGCTGCGTGGAGCTCGCTAAAACCTTCGTTGGCATTTTTGACAGTCTAGCGACTGTTACGTTTAAGCCTAGCTTTTTCAGCTGCAAGTAGATGGTAAATCTTCTAAAAACCTATTAAGAAAAATTTAATACAGTGCACCAAGGATATAGATAAGTACAGTTTTAAGGTGTTCCAACGGTTAAATTCCTCTTCATAAATATTTCAATACTATTTATCTTTTGAATTAAGAGTAAACTAAATAGGTATTGAGTCCATTCATTTGAATTAATGATTTCAACTGATTTTTAAAGGCCTTAATTATTATATTGTCTACGAACTTCTCATTGCGTTAAAACCACACGGCTAGGCCTTGCACGCTCAGCTTATTACAAGTGCACGACTCATCGTCGTACATTTTTATCCAGTTGAATTCCGGTTATGCAAAAATTGATTAAACTCGAACCCTTCGTAGGACTCGAAGTTTACGCTAACTGTAACAAAAATCGATTACATTGAAATGGCATTATTTGGCAAGAGAATAGACCAAAATCTTGTAAAATTTTAAACTTTCCCGGAAATTTCTTTCACAGTGTGGCGCGTATAAGCAACTGATCTTGAAAATCCACCGGCATAAAACCATCCGAGCCAAATGAACAAGCATTTGAGAATGCAATGAAATTCATCGGAACTTGAATATAAAATTTGAACTCATTTGAGTCAGAACAGCGAATTGATAATAATTATGTTTCGTTTCTTGATAGATCATGGCAGGTAGGTTCATACTTGCGTGAGAGCTCTAGAATAAATCAGGAAATAACGCTTTTCCACTTATGCTGATAAGCGTTCACGTTTAAAATTCTAAGCCGCCACCCGCGTACTAGAACAAACGCAAATTTTGCTCTGCCATATGGCTCATATTGAAACACAAACTTTCCCGTCCCATTTAACTTTCTTAAAACGTCGCCATTCGTAAAAATACACCGTGAAATTCTCAAACTGCGTTTGCCAAAAAACGCATTTGACCTATTTTTGGCTTTACGACAAATGATTGAAGCTGATAGGTAACGTGAGATATCGAAACTTAATGTCTTTGCGGTAACGTAATGTGAGATATGACAAGTTCATGACAAGTTCTGACATCCCAATACCCTAGGGTAATTAACAATAGGTCCGGGGGTGCTCCCCAAAAATTTTAGGTGCAGTATGTGACGTCCTTCTTGAAATCCTAACCGGTTTAACCAACCATATCTTCAATGCCCTAATATAACTTCTATAAAGAAGAAGGAAGAAACTCTCCCGGAGAAAAGTCCACAAAATTTTGTTAACAACTTTTGTCCGTTTTTTCGTGACTGACTCCGACATTAACGAGATAAAAATGAATGGCCCGAGCGGGATTCGAACGTGGGCCTTTCGGCTATAAGTCCGCGCTTTACATCACTCGACCACCGTGACCATTGACTTGAAATGGGGTAAATTTTATTACTTGAAGATAGATAACCATCAAAACGCGTGTCTCAGTTGAAAATTCCTTTTAGATCGATTTTAACGTTGCATTAAAGACTGCAAATGCGAAACATCTTTAAGGTTATTGTTGTTTATATTCGTTACACCAATTTAGTTATTGTTATGGCTGGATTCACGCTGTTGTTCTTACAATACGCATTCGTAACAAAGCATTACGTCACTAAGTTTACAGCTGATGGAAGGAGCGAGTGAGTGACTCATTTGCATATCAGTCTCCGTTACCGATAACCCGTTCATTACGCATGCGCGTATATTCACGAGTTAAAAACCGCATTAACTACAATAATTAACGCACGTTTCTTGCAATAATAGGATTGTCTTTTTCTTTTGCTTGTTTTATTCTTTGTATTGTTTGTAGTTGTTTTGTGTTTGAACGTTCTGTCGGGGGCAGTTGGTAAGACGTGCTGGTCCTGTCATTCCGACAGTGACCTATATGATTATTCGGGGGCCCTCGATAGGGAGTTTTCTTTGTTTCAATCATTAATTAAGGTTTTTATCACATCATGTATGTTATTTTTAGCGTTAAATTTTTCCTTGTTATTTAGTTCTTTTGTTATGTTACGTAACCTCGTTTTCCTTTGTTTTTGTAGCTTAATGTATATAAGTCACAACTTGTATAACTTAATCATTGTACATACTTTTTAGTTTTTAGTTTTTAATTCTTAGTAATTTCTGAAGAAGGCCGAAGTCCGAAACGTTAAAACCAGTCTGGACCAGTAAGAAGTTCGCCCCATCGTTTTTTATTATACTTATCTACAAATTCACGTGGTGGCGTCGTATCCTTGGATCCTTCTGCTGAAGAGTTCACCGTTTGTGTAAACCTTTTTATTCAGCCATATATATATATATATATATATATATATATATATATATATATATATATATATATATATATATATATATATATAAAATATTTAAAACAGGAAAAAGACTACACTTGTATCCCTACAAGCCTGTTTCGTGATTGCTCACTCTTCAGGGGATTTTATTAAAGAATAAACATAACCATCGCTTATATACAAAATTTGAATGCTCGGATGTTTAGTTGTTACATAGCAACGCTTTGTTACGGTGACGGCAAGAAGATACAAGTTCGTTACGTTTATTAAGTGATGACAGGTCAGGGCGGCAAATGATTAAGAATTTTTCCTTAAGACAGAGATTACATCTTTTGCTTGAGCTGCTATATGAGGAGCTATTAGAAATTACACGCCATGAGATAGAATGTTCGATGTTGTTGTCTTTAAGTGACCAGATGTGCTAAATCAACAACAACACACAACAACACCTTTCAACCCTTCACAAAACCTAATACCGCACTTCTTTATGTCCACCGTGAGAGTAATCATCCACCCACAACCACAAAGAACATTCCCAACAACATCAACAGACGGCTGTCATCCCTTTCATCGGACAAGGCATCATTCGACCAAGCTGCGCCACCATACCAAAAAGCACTAGACGAAAGTGGATACAACTACACTCTACACTACGAACCGATCACGACCCCTAATCGCAGAAACAGACAACGTAACAACATCCTTTGGTATAACCCCCCGTTCAGCAAAAACGTCAGCACAAACATCGGTCACAGATTCCTTGCTTTAGTAGACAAACACTTTCCTAAAGACAACGACCTCAGAAAAATCTTCAATCGAAACACCGTCAAGATCAGTTACAGCTGCATGAATAACACCAAACAAATTATTGACAATCACAACAAACGTTTTCTAAATTCATCCAAAGTCACTGATAATACCGCAAATAACACTACTCACACCAAATCATGCAACTGCCGTCAAAAGAGCTTATGCCCCCTAAACGGAAACTGCCTTCAATCATCTGTCATCTATCAAGCTAACGTCACGCGAACCGACAACAACACTTCCCAATCATACATCGGACTTACGGAAAACGACTTCAAGACAAGATATAGAAACCACACTTCATCATTTCGTCACGCAAAACACAGAAACTCCACCGAACTTAGCAAGCACATCTGGTCACTTAAAGACAACAACATCGAACATTCTATCTCATGGCGTGTAATTTCTAATTTCTAATAGCTCCTCATATAGCAGCTCAAGCAAAAGATGTAATCTCTGTCTTAAGGAAAAATTCTTAATCATTTGCCGCCCTGACCTGTCATCACTTAATAAACGTAACGAACTTGTATCTTCTTGCCGTCACCGTAACAAAGCGTTGCTATGTAACAACTAAACATCCGAGCATTCAAATTTTGTATATAAGCGATGGTTATGTTTATTCTTTAATAAAATCCCCTGAAGAGTGAGCAATCACGAAACAGGCTTGTAGGGATACAAGTGTAGTCTTTTTCCTGTTTTAAATATTTATCACGCTCTACTTTATGTATTGAGCACTCTGCTACGGAAAAGTCGAAACACAAATTTATATATATATATATATATATATATATATATATATATATATATATATATATATATATATATATATATATATATAAAACCGAAAATGTGAGGGTCAAGAGTCCAACTCCAATGTAGCTTTGCTGGTTTATTCGCTCAACGTTTCGACCATAACGGTCTTCATCAGGAGCATATACGTAATATATTGTTTGGTTTAGTTTAGTTTAGTTTTATAGCTCCGTATCTGATTATTACGTCAGCATGTCACGTGTGTTCTTTCCGTTAAGCTTTTTAAATTTCGAATGTTGTAACAGTTAGTATATACCTCAGATGCTCCTGATGAAGACCGTTATGGTCGAAACGTTGAGCGAATAAACCAGCAAAGCTACATTGGAGTTGGACTCTTGACCCTCACATTTTCGGTTTTATTTACGATTATTTCAAGTGTCCACGATCGCTTTAGTGATCCTCCAGCAAGCATTTTACGTTGGTTAAGGATTTGCATTGTTTGCGAGACCCCTCACAAGTTCTACGGTTATATATATATATATATATATATATATATAGTTTAGTTTAGTTTAGTTTAGCTTTATAGCTTCATATCTGATTATTACGTCAGCATGTCACGTGTGTTCTTTCCGTTGAACTTTTCAAATTTCGAATGTTGTAACAGTTAGTATATACCTCAGATGCTCCTGATGAAGACCGTTATGGTCGAAACGTCGAGCGAATAAACCAGCAAAGCTACATTGGAGTTGGACTCTTGACCCTCACATTTTCGTTTATATATATATATATATATATATATATATATATATATATATATATATATATATATATATATATATAACAATGTATGATTACTCACAGTTGTTTCATATAGACTTTAATACAGTTCTGTTTCGTGGACCGATGTTGCGTCGGTCTACTCATCAGTTAAATTCTATATACACTGTAGCATAAAAGAGGTTTTATACATCAGTAATATGATCAAGACCGAAGCCGTTACAAAATTTAAACAAAAGTGACAACAGAGAGAGATGCATATGATTGGTCCTGAAAAATACGAAATAGACAGTAATATGATCCTGACCGAAAACGTTAAAAAATTAAAACTAGGGGTACAATACATATAATTGGTTCTAAATGATGCGGTATAAACGATCAAAGCAAACCCAAAGAACAATAGAAACCTATATAAGTGTGGGATATTTCTAAAGGATTCGATTAAATTTAAGGAGAAACTTTCGCTTGTGCCTACAAGTGGATACAAGTTCATTGCGTTTATTAAGCGTTGCCATGTCTGGTTTATATAAAATAAAGAATTTCTCGGTGTTACAAAGGTTACACCGTTTTGTAAGGTTACTATAGGATTTGGCCTTGGCAAGGATTCTCCAGGAGATTGTAAAGTCTTTGTTTTGATCTTTCAGCTCCCAAAGATGTTTACTTAGTTCAGTGTCATTTCTTCTGCTTGTGTGCCTGAAAGATGCTTGATGGTTACGCCATCTCGTCTTGAACTCAGTGGCGGTAAGCCCGACGTACGTCTCTGAGTGTTCAGCGGTAGTGACGGTGGCTTGATAAACTACGTCCTTTACTAGGCATTCTCCGTTAAGAGGGCACTTGCTTAGGTCTCTGCAGTTGCAGGCTTTGGGAGGGTTTCGCTCATCTGGAGTTGCATTTCGTTTTAGAATAGCTTTGTTGTGGCCATCAATGATATGCTTAATGTTAAGGGAACAACTGTAGCTGAGTTTGAGATTATTTCTGTTGAAAATTTTCCTTAATTTATGGTTTGGTGGGAAATATTTTTTGATCAAATTAAGAAATTCTTTTCCTATGTTTGTTTGTACGTTTCTGCTGAATGGTGGGTTGAACCATATGATGTTTCTCTGCCTTTTTCTCTTTACTGTATTTGTCGGTTCTGGCGATTGTTGCGGTGGTATGAATCGGAGGGTATGTGAATAGCCGCTTTTTCGGAGTGCCTCTTGGTAGGGTGGTGCTGCTTCATTGAAGGCTTCTTCATCTGAGGAGATTTCCGAGAGCCTCTTGTTAATTGCCTTAGGGATATTCTTTATTATGCATGGGGGGTGGGTTAGATTTGCTGTGGACATAGAGCGGTGTAGTAGATGGCTTCGAGTACGGTTTGTACTTTCCGGTGGCTAAATCAAGAGTGACGTCAAGGAAATTTACGGTTTTTTTGTTGGCTTCAATGGTGATGCGGAGGTTGTTGTTCGCGAACACTTTGCAGATTTCTTTTTTGATTTTCCTCAATTTTTTGTGGGGGTTCGTCAAGGACAGCTAAACCGTCATCCCTGTAGAGCCCGATATTCATGCTGCAATTGATTTCTTTAAGCTGCGATAAGATGTATGTACCGACTAATTCACAGGTTTCTGCTCCGTCATAGCTGCCCATGGTGACGTCGAACAGAGAGTCGCTGTTTATTTTCTGCCAAGGTTCACCGTGGTTGAAAAGTAAGGATTGTTTGGCCTGGAGGATTGTGTGACGATCATCGTCGGAGATGGTCACAAAATTCGCTGCGAAGTCAAGGGCACGCTCGAGTAGTTTCTCAGTTATTGAAGGGTAAAATTCTACCACATCGAAGGCTATGAATGCATACCTTTGCTTGTTAGGCAAGTGCTTGAACCAATTTAGTACCGAGGAGGTGTTTTTCCACTGGTTCACTTTTGTGATGTACAGTAGTTTCTTGTTGATGTTATCAAGGAGTTGTTTGCTTATCTTGCCTATTTCCTGTTTTGACGGGTTAATTAATCTGCACGTGGGTTTATTTTGAAAATTGTCCTTGTGATCTTTTAAGGTGATAAAAGCTTCTTTAGTGGCAGTCGTTTCAACGCGGTCATCGATGTCGAGTTTCTCGGTGATTGATTTAGCCATTTCATCAATTTTGTTTAGCTGGTTTTTATCGGCCTTTTTGTAGGTTTTGGTGATGTTGTTATGCAGGAGCTGATTATAAGCTGTGGTTTCCAATTTGTAGAAGTTTGTTGATTTATCGGCTTTGACAAATACACGGTTGTCACTTTTAACAGATTTGATGTCATCGTTGAGATCTTTTTGGAACTGACACTTGATAGGCTTGAATGTGACCTTTTGGATAAGTTTCGTCATGCCATCTTCGAAATCTTTTAACTCTTCGATAACTGGTGGGTTGTTTTTTTGTTTTGAATCCGAAATTTTCCTTCCCTGATTGCTGGTTTGGGTTTAAAAAGTGGAACGCTTTCCATCTCATTCTGCGAAGAAACAGTTCGGTCTTGTCAATAAGTTGTCTGATGTATTCTTTTTTCGGTGCCACAGGAATGTTCTTGGTTGAGTAATTGAACGATACACGTTCCATGTTTGGATGTTCAGTAGTACAGTGCTCAACAGTTCAGGAGCTTGATATGACTACAGGTGAGTTCCACACTGATGTATCCAGAATAGTGCTCGACAATAATGGAGCGGTTATAACAATGTATGATTACTCACAGTTGTTTCATATAGACTTTAATACAGTTCTCACAGTTGTTTCATATAGACTTTAATACAGTTCTCACAGTTGTTTCATATACACTTTAATACAGTTATATATGTATAACTGTATATAATACTGTATATATATATAATACAGTTATATATATATATATATATATATATATATATATATATATTGTATATATATATATATATATATATATATATATATATATATTTATGGAGGAAAGAAACAAATAAACTACGCTTTCATCCCGACAAGCCTGTTTCGTGGTTGCCCACTCATCAGGGGATTAAATAAGAATATTCCTTACCGTCGCTTCTTATATACAAAATAATTTACATAATAACAATAACAAATCTATGCGGCGCGAAGTTTAACAGTTCAGCTGTTGCGTAGAAGGGCTTTGTTTCTATGGCGGCAAGAAGACACGAGTTCATTACGTTTGTTAAGTGTAGAAAGTTTCGGTCGGCAAATGATTAGAAATTTTTCCTTTAGGCAGAGGTTGCATCTTTTGCTTGAGCTGTTGTACGGTGAATGCGAAGACAGGATGCGCAATGAAATATAGTGTTGGATGTTGTTGTCTTTGAGAGTCCAGATGTACTTGCTTAGTTCAGTTGAGTTCCTGTGTTTAGAGTGGCGGAATGATGCGGTGTGGTTTTGGTATCTTGTTTTGAAGTCGTTTTCCGTGAGTCCGATGTATGTTTCTGTTGTGTTGTTGTCGTTGCGCGTGACTGTAGCTTGGTAGATGACTGATGATTGTAGGCAGTTTCCGTCGAGTGGGCATGTGTTCTTTTGTCGGCAGTTGCATGTCTTCTTGTCTTGAGTGGTATTAGAGTTAGCTGTGGCGGCGTCGTTGGCTTGCGTGGATGACTTTAGAATCTGCTTATTATGGTTATCAATTATCTGTTTGGCGTTATTCATGCAGCTGTAACTTATTTTTATGGTGTTGCGGTTGAAGATTTTTCGGAGCTTGTGATCTTTAGGGAAGTGCTTGTCTATTAGGGCGAGCAACTTGTATCCGATGTTGGTGCTGGTGTTTTTGCTAAATGGAGGGTTATACCAGATGATGTTGTTGCGTTGTCTGTTTTTCCGTCTGTTTGTTGTTGGAGGTTCATACTGTAGCGTGTATTGGTAGCCGCTTTCGTCGAGTGCTTTCTGGTATGGAGGGACGGCTTGGTCAAAGGATGCTTTGTCGGAAGATAGGGATGAAAGGCGTTTGTTGATGTCGGCGGGAATGTTCTTTGCAGTGATGGGCGGGTGATTGCTCTCGCGGTGGACGTATTGAAGTTTAGTGTTCGGTTTAGTGAAGGGCTGATAGGTGCTTTGGTTGAGATTAAATGTGACGTCTAGGAAGTTAATGATTTGTTTGTTAGCTTCTATGGTGATGCGTAGTCCGTTATTATTAAAGATGCGGCATATTTCTTTCTTGGTGTTCTCTGTGTCTCTGGGTGAAGCGTTAGTAATGGCTAGTCCGTCGTCTCAGGTAAAGTCCTACGTTAATATTCAGGTGCTGGAGTTGAGATAGGAGGAAGCTTCCCACGAGTTCGCATGTTTCGGCGCCGTCGAAGCTTCCCATGGTGACGTCGAATGTCGTGTTGCCTTTCTTTTGCCAGGGTTGGTTCTTGTGGATTAGGATGGAGCTTTTAGCGTGGATTATGATGTTTCTTTCGTCGGCGGTGATGTTATCGTAGTTAGAGGCGAAGTCGAGTGCTTTGTTAAGGAGGTCTTGGCTGATGGAGGGGTAGAACTCTTCAATGTCGAAGCAGATGAAGCTGGAGCGTTGTTGGTTTTGAACAGATTTCAACCAGTTAATTACGGATGCGGTGTTTTTCCATTGGTTGAAGTTGCATGTTTTTGTGATGTTGCTGTTAATACGGTCGAGGATGTCTTTGCTGACTTTGCCTATCTCGGATTTCGTGGGGTTGATTAGTCTGCAGGTCGGTTTGTTTGCGAAGTTCGGCTTGTCGTCTTTAAGTGTTATGAATGCGTCTTTGTTAGCTGTAGCGTCCACTCTGTCGTCGATTCCTAGTTTTGTCGCGATGTCTTTGTTTTGTTTATGGATGGCTTGTGTGGTCTCAGGTTGCGCTTTCTTGTAAGACTTCGTGATGTTCTTTTCTAGTAGGTCGTTGTACTTGGAGGGCTCTAGTTTGTAAAAGTTCGTAGTTTTGTCGGCGGCGATTAGTAGCTTGGGCTCAGTTTTGATGGAGTCGGTGTCTTCTTTTAGCTTGTTAAGGAAGGGGTTGTTAACTTGCTTGAATTTTACGGACTGGATCATCTTTAGCATGTCGTCTTCGAAATCTTTAAGCTCTTCAATGGGAGGTGGGTTCTTGGTAGATTTGAAGCCGTAGGTTTCTTTTGAGCAGTTCTACACTTTAGAGCAGTTCTACACTTTATACCCGCTCCAACTTTAGGCTTGTCGAGCACTGTAAGATAATTCGCAATGGAAAAATTCAACCTCAGCTACTCGACGAATAATTTTCCTCTACCATCACGCAACGATTACCTACAACGACTCATCGAAAAGACCGAACAGTTTCTCCGTAGAATGCGCTGGAAAGCCCACTTCTTTCTCAACCACGACACAACACCGTGCTCAAAAGAAACCTACGGCTTCAAATCTACCAAGAACCCACCTCCCATTGAAGAGCTTAAAGATTTCGAAGACGACTTGCTAAAGATGATCCAGTCCGTAAAATTCAAGCAAGTTAACAACCCCTTCCTTAACAAGCTAAAAGAAGACACCGACTCCATCAAAACTGAGCCCAAGCTACTAATCGCCGCCGACAAAACTACGAACTTTTACAAACTAGAGCCCTCCAAGTACAACGACCTACTAGAAAAGAACATCACGAAGTCTTACAAGAAAGCGCAACCTGAGACCACACAAGCCATCCATAAACAAAACAAAGACATTGCGACAAAACTAGGAATCGACGACAGAGTGGACGCTACAGCTAACAAAGACGCATTCGTAACACTTAAAGACCACAAGCCGAACTTCGCAAACAAACCGACCTGCAGACTAATCAACCCCACGAAATCCGAGATAGGCAAAGTCAGCAAAGACATCCTCGACCGTATTAACAGCAACATCACAAAAACGAGCAACTTCAACCAATGGAAAAACACCGCATCCGTAATTAACTGGTTGAAATCTGTTCAAAACCAACAACGCTCCAGCTTCATCTGCTTCGACATTGAAGAGTTCTACCCCTCCATCAGCCAAGACCTCCTTAACAAAGCACTCGACTTCGCCTCTAACTACGATAACATCACCGCCGACGAAAGAAACATCATAATCCACGCTAAAAGCTCCATCCTAATCCACAAGAACCAACCCTGGCAAAAGAAAGGCAACACGACATTCGACGTCACCATGGGAAGCTTCGACGGCGCCGAAACATGCGAACTCGTGGGAAGCTTCCTCCTATCTCAACTCCAGCACCTGAATATTAACGTAGGACTTTACTGAGACGACGGACTAGCCATTACTAACGCTTCACCCAGAGACACAGAGAACACCAAGAAAGAAATATGCCGCATCTTTAATAATAACGGACTACGCATCACCATAGAAGCTAACAAACAAATCATTAACTTCCTATACGTCACATTTAATCTCAACCAAAGCACCTATCAGCCCTTCACTAAACCGAACACTAAACTTCAATACGTCCACCGCGAGAGCAATCACCCGCCCATCACTGCAAAGAACATTCCCGCCGACATCAACAAACGCCTTTCATCCCTATCTTCCGACAAAGCATCCTTTGACCAAGCCGTCCCTCCATACCAGAAAGCACTCGACGAAAGCGGCTACCAATACACGCTACAGTATGAACCTCCAACAACAAACAGACGGAAAAACAGACAACGCAACAACATCATCTGGTATAACCCTCCATTTAGCAAAAACACCAGCACCAACATCGGATACAAGTTGCTCGCCCTAATAGACAAGCACTTCCCTAAAGATCACAAACTCCGAAAAATCTTCAACCGCAACACCATAAAAATAAGTTACAGCTGCATGAATAACGCCAAACAGATAATTGATAACCATAATAAGCAGATTCTAAAGTCATCCACGCAAACCAACGACGCCGCCACAGCTAACTCTAATACCACTCAAGACAAGAAGACATGCAACTGCCGACAAAAGAACACATGCCCACTCAACGGAAACTGCCTACAATCATCAGTCATCTACCAAGCTACAGTCACGCTTAACGACAGCAACACAACAGAAACATACATCGGACTCACGGAAAACGACTTCAAAACAAGATACCAAAACCACACCGCATCATTCCGCCACTCTAAACACAGAAACTCAACTGAACTAAGCAAGTACATCTGGACTCTCAAAGACAACAACATCGAACACTATATTTCATGGCGCATCCTGTCTTCGCATTCACCGTACAACAGCTCAAGCAAAAGATGCAACCTCTGCCTAAAGGAAAAATTTCTAATCATTTGCCGACCGAAACTTTCTACACTTAACAAACGTAATGAACTCATGTCTTCTTGCCGCCATAGAAACAAAGCCCTTCTACGCAACAGCTGAACTGTTAAACTTCGCGCCGCATAGATTTGTTATTGTTATTATGTAAATTATTTTGTATATAAGAAGCGATGGTAAAGAATATTCTTATTGAATCCCCTGATGAGTGGGCAACCACGAAACAGGCTTGTCGGGATGAAAGCGTAGTTTATTTGTTTCTTTCCTCCATAAACATATACTTCGCTCTACATTAATGTATTGAGCACTGTTTTAGAATATCCATATCTATCTATCTATATATATATATATATATATATATATATATATATATATATATATATATATATGTATGTATATATATATATAATCATTATGTAACTCTTTGGTCAGTCAAATAATATTTAAATATTAACAGTTAAGTCGTTAAAGCGCGCTAGACATGGAAAACATGGAAAAAGGCATAGACATACAGTGGAGCATCCCTACAACTGCCAACTCTCTTTAACCGCCACGTTTTTTCCTCCCGACCGACGATCCGTACATTTTCTTTTATGCAAACCTCCCTACAGCGGCTACCAGATGACACTGACAGCAACGGCCAGAAAAACTAGCAAACAACCAATGAGGAACTGTGCATACGCAAAAGATGTTTTTTTTTTTACTGAAGCGAAGGTCAAGTGATACTCAATAAATATTTTGAGTCGACTCCTGAACAAGCGTTAAAAGAACATTTTGTGCAATTGATCGAAATCACTTTTAATAATTATGGATTAGACATAATTTCTCCATTCGAAGTCGACTTACGTCTAGAATAAACCTCACATCTTCAGATCTGCCCAAAACAAGAGACTTATATAGCGCACATATCACGTCTCATGGCGCTTTACACATACACTTATAAGAATGAGATCGGGCGTCAGCTTATGAAGGCGCCTCAGGAAACCTCTATAGGTCCATTGTTGATCTCATCTCTCCCACCCCACCCATGATCACACTGAGGGTGGTCACAGCCAGGGTTTTGTTACGTCCTCAGTGGTTCTTTTACGTCCCCAACAGAGACGGAATCGCCATTTCTACGTGGTCATCCGAGCCACGTTATGGTCTAACCATTCGCAGATGTCTTTTCTCTTGAAGGAAGTTACAAAACTGCATGAGAGTAACGAACCAGACGTTCTTAGCAACCAAAAGCAGGAACCCACAGAGTCCACGATCTCTGCGTGAAGTCCAGTAGCTATATAGGTTGCTGTTTTGATATCAAAATGTCGCAGGGAAGACATGTAGACTGACCACAAGTCGAGCTTAAGAATTTTTTTTTTGAAGAGATCGAAGGAACCTGACTTGTTTCCCTTTCCGGAAACCGCATCAAGTGTTGTCATTTTGGCGCGAACATTTAAGCGGCTCGTTTTTCACAAATTAAGGGGGGAGTTGTCAAATTTTTGACATAAGCTCACGCTGTTGCTTCCTATTGAAAAAATATTTTTCTCAGCCTGAAAATCTAATTACAGTCGACTTTTTATGCTGTTCCTATGGCAAAATAGCAGGCCTTTTTCACCGAAATGTTGGGGTATTATATTTTGACCAAAGAAATCAAGGTTATAAAAAAGGTTGTGTTGTTTATAGGATTTATGATTGTAATTAGTTGCCAACTTCTTTTGACTGCATTGCTGTAAAACAGTAATAAAGTAAATAATTTGCATAAAGCAAAATATTTCCGAAATGCACTTACATATTATTTTAAAGAAGTCATCCGTTAAAAAAAAATGACTGTCCTTTACTTTGTTATCTAAACATCTGAAGTTTCCTTTGTTATTCAAGCATGAGCAATGTCAAGCTGTTAAAAGTTTTATATTTCAACTCAAAATAAATAGAATAACGACAAAAGAGCGAACATTAACCCATTTGCCCATTGAGGTAGTTAAGCCGTCGTGTGTTCGTTCCTGTTTTTGTTTTCTGAATAAGAGAATCAATCTCGTCTCCAGGGCCTTCTACACGTTTAAAATGGCAGACAGAGAGCAGAAGCCTCTTGTCATGTGACACACGATGAAATTGCGTTTTCGGGAGTTATTTCTAGCGACTGGTAGCCGTGTTTATTTTGTGGCAATGTGAAATTCTTGTTAGAATGAAATTAGGACATTTCATCATAATTTACGCGACAAAATACACCAGGATTTGTGGGGTATTTTGGCAGTTTTATCCCGGCACCGCGTCTTTGCAAGCGGAGAAGGGCCCGGAGACGAGGTTGTAAGTGAACGTGAAAATATGGACATAAATATATATGTGTACCTTATCTACACATAGATGATCAAATTATAAGGGATACATTCAAAATAAGTAGAATGAAGATAAAAAAAAACAGAACCTTAACTTATTCGCCTACTGAGGTAGGTTAAGTCATTGTTTGTTTGTTTGTTTTTGTTGTTGTTTTCTGAACAAGAGAATGCGAAAATAAACATGATTCAATGCAGTCGTAGAAAAATTGAGACTTTGTATAATCGAACCTCTTCTACTCTACCATAACAGCCACCTCTCTACAACGGCCACATTTTCAATTCCCAACTTCTGATTTATTCACTTTTAGGCCAAAGCTACAATCTTGGTCAGAAGATTTCGGCCTATTAACCTTATTCCCCACAAATTGTCTTTGTAGTTACCTCCCCCTCCCCACCCCCAATACAATGTTGAGTTTTTTTGCATGTAACCAAGCCACAATGTCTCAACTTTGTCTCAACTTTGTATGGGGGGGGGGGGGGGGGGGGCAGGAAATGGAACGATAGTTTCTCTCTTCGAAAAAAATTGTCACTGTGTAGTATTTTCTTAAGTGTCCCAAGCTATTTTGTCCACGGTTGTAGGATCCAGGCTAAAAGCTTGGAGAGAAAAGTTGTTACGCAATAGGAAATCATAATCATAAACTACACGATTGTTGTAGCTTTTCGAATATTTGGAAATGCTTATCCAAATACCCCAAAAAATCAACCTTTAATTTGTGTAGTTAACGGAAAGTCAAGCATCGCTTTCACAAGCCAGAGGTCTCAGTACATTGTCCACAGCATTCACTAGTCATATCAGTTCTCAAAAGTCAACACTGTTTTACTTGATCGCATTATACCTAGGTGGAAGGGTTACGGTTAAAGACCTTCCTCGTCAAAATTTCGCTGTTTCCACAAGCGCCCAAAATCCAAGGAATAATAGGATTGATGCCGCACCCGAGTAGCTAGTAGCAAGTGAAAAATGGACTCGGAAAAGTTATTCGTATGACAGATGTATTATGTTATTGGATGTCATCAACAAGACAGAGAAGTAGAAATCCTCTGCTTCTTGTGCGTTTGCAGGCATTATAATAGCATTTTCGTTCATCAAAATTCTCGCAAGCTCTCTTAAGGCGGGATTTTACCTGAATGCCAATTTTCCGCCATTGAACATGGCTTTAATAGAAATATCTCGTTCATTTCAAGCAATCCAAATGTTGTGGGATGCTTTTTAAATTGTTGATTTTGGGGTATTCTTGGATGTTTTGTAAATTTTTGGTGATTTTTGGGAGGAAATAGTTTTTCTCAAAGAATTAGTAAAGAAGTGAAGATTTAGTGAAGTTTTAAAATTAGAATTTTTAGTTAATAATTAATAGACGGACACCAAGTTAGTCCACTAGCAACATGGAGTGCTCTTGTGTGGGCATCAACTGTCTGTTGGTATTCCAAAAATCATTTTTTTTTTTCTATCCCTTCTTTAAACCTATTAAAATTTCATTCAAATTCAGGTAAAACCCCATCTCAAAATGTCCGAGATATCACCTTCTGGCTCCTCGCAACAAACGTCCATAGCAACTTCTAGTTTTTAATTAGCTTATAGAGGAACTTCATTGAGATATGACTGCCTGTCATCAGCCACTCTTAAAAGAGACATGAAACGAAATGTCAACACTCCATGTAAATGTAATGGTCATCATTAAGCAGACCTTGATCTCTGAAATAGATCTTTAACTCTCGGACGTACGCGCAAACTTACACCCCCACCGTGGTATCCCCCTCCCCCTTGGATTTTTGTGATGTTGCAATATTTCGGAAATATCTGTAGACGGCATGCGCTAATCATAAATAGTATTGAAAAAGTCGGAGAGAAACCGTAAGGGGGGTGGGGGTTGGCATCTCCCCCCCCTTCTACGTCCGAGGGTTAAAGTAGGAAATTCATCACCCACTCCCGGTTTTTCTGGGAAATGCCCATCATGCCTCCTTTTGTGGGTTTGAGAGGGATCTTCCATAAAATTGTCCTCATGAAAAGCTTCGGTTGAATTGCGCCTTAAGAACCGCTGCATTGCAACGATGTTGACATTTTCTGACCAGCATCACCACGACATATTCGAGGAGCACCCCCGATAAGCACCACACAGTCGAGAAAATATTAACCAGCAGGGTTTTTGTTTGAGGAGCCCACTTCAAGCTATAAACTTTGACGACTTTACCCATCGATCACGCCGTGAATGCAAAAACTCACTCACTCACTCATGCCCTTTACGCCTAGTTGGCATGTAGGGCAGCAACATGTTCCCTCCACATCTGGCGATCCCTTGCCATGAACTTGATGCCCTCCCAGGTCTTCCCTATCTCCTTTATTTCTTTCTCAACTGTCCGTCGCCATGTGATCTTGGGGCGACCCCGCTTTCGTTTGTCTTCTGGCGTCCAGTGCATAGCAGTTTTTGCAATGGAAGCTTCTTGGCGGGTGACATGGCCAATCCACCTCCAGCGTCTCCTCATCAGGATGGTAGCCATTGGTTCGGTTCCACACCGTTCAAATAGATCTTTGTTAGAGATGACATTAGGCCAAAAGATGCATAAAATACGCCGAAGGCTTTTGGTGTGAAAAGTGGAGAGCTTTGATAGATCCTTCTCCGTTAAGCGCCAGCATTCTGAGCCATAAAGTAGGATTGTAAGGACGCAGCTGTGATAGAGCTTCAGCTTGGTACGAGTACTATAGGTGGAAGAACTCCATACCTTATTCATGATATTGAGCGAGTTTCTGGCCTTGTTGAGACGGCTTTGAATGTCCAAGTTAGTTCCTACATCTCTACTGATATGTTGCCGAGGTAGGTAAATCTGTCTGTGTAAGGAAGCTGTTCATTATCAATTTGGACTGGTCGTGTGTTGGTAACGTTCAGTGCCATAATTTCAGTCTTCTTGCTGCTGATGTTAAGGCCAACTTGCTTTGCAAAGGTGTTGAGGCGTTGCGTCTTCTCTTGTATGTGGGTGTGCGTGTGTGATAGTAAGGCTAGAACGTCAGCGTAATCCAGGTCTTCTAGGTAGGAGAAAGGTGTCCATCTGATTCCCCTGATCTGATCTTCAGTGGTGCGGTGCATGATCCAGTCTATAACAAGGTTGAAAAGAAATGTAGACATTACACACCCCTGTCTGACACCAGTGTGAACTTCAAACAAGATGTCACCATCGCCAACACAACAGGCAAAGTTGTCATAGAAGCTTTTGATGACCTCAACAAGGTGGAAGGGGATTCCATACGTTCGTAATAACTTCCAGAGGCTGTGCCGGTGCACACTGTCAAACGCCTTGGTGAAATCTACAAAGTTGACATAGAGAGTTCGCTGCCGTTCAGTACTCTGTTCAATGATGTTTCTCAGTGTGAAAATATGATCAATACAGCCCCTTCCTCTCCTGAAACCTGCCTGTTCTTCACGAAGTCTATGGTCCACAGCCAGTGATAAGCGCTTCATGATGACCTTCGCTAAGATCTTGCTAGGGGTGGATAATAGTGTAATGCCGCGCCAGTTGTTACAGTCAAACAGGGCTCCTTTCTTTGGTATCTTGATGATGACACCCTTATTCCAGTCGTCAGGTAATTTCCTTCTGTCCCATATGGTGTTAAAAAAGTGGTTGCAATATGTTTGCCGTGGTCACAGCGTCTGCCTTGAACAGCTCAGCATTTAGGCGATCTTTGCCAGGTGCCTTGTGTTTTTTTTTCCATCCGCGCAAAACTATTTGTTTATACACGCACTGATAATGCTAAATGTGTTACTTATTGTTAATTTTATCACCTTACGCATATATTAGTCATTTTGTGAATTTTTTATTTTTATTTTCTCACTTGAAAATGATGTCATGGCGACATCGAAACGTTGTGTCAGACTTCTTTCGCTAATCTTTGTTCTCAAATGTTTATCTAAATTTATTCTAATTCGAATATTTAAAAAGATAGGGAATTACACTGGAAAATTTGGACCATTTACAGACTTCATAAAATGTCTATAAATCTTGAATTTACAGACTTGGTACTTTCACCTGTTAAAAACAAAATCTCTGTAAATTCTTTTGACAGACATTTTATATAGTTTTGCTGTCTTGTTCGTTATAAAATGTTTGTAAAATGTTTATAAATTCTAGGAGCTGTAATGAGGGGAAAGACTTACAATTTACAGACTTTATAAAATCTGCCAACAACGTTTGTAAATCTACTATTTACAAAGATTTTATAATGCCTAGACTTCAAATATAAAATGTCTGTAAATGGCAAATATCTGTAAATTAATGTAGTCCCCAAGCGGACTGAACAAGTAATGACAAACGGGGAATTATAAAATCTCTGTAAATTGACACATACAAACATAATCTCCGATCTTTCCCCGAATCGTCTCAATAGTAATTTTAAAGCTACATCCAGGGTTCACTCACATAATATGAGAAATTCAAAATACAACCTTTTCGTTCGTAGACCGAGTACTGAAGCAGGCAAACGAAGTTTTCAATATAGCGGTTCTGTTTTCTGGAACAGCTTGCCTTTGAGGGCTAAAATGTAGCCCACTTTTAGCTCTTTTAAATCATGCATTTACTTTTTATCTAATTTAATAATAGTGAATAAAGGATACTTTTCATGGTTTTTAGTATAATCCCGTATATATAATGAATTTAGTTAGATAATTTAAATTAGTTAAGTAATTAATCTATTAAGTATTGTTTAAGGCTCGACGGAAGAGCATGTATTATGAACTGACACCGTGTACGATAAATAAGTTTACCTACCTAACGGGGCACTCTAAAATCTCTGTAAATTGACACAAACGGGGCATCATAAAATCTCTGTAAATTGACACAAACGGGGCAGTATAAAATCTCTGTAAATTGACACAAACGGGGCATCATAAAAACTCTGTAAATTGACACAAATGGGGCACTATAAAATGTCTGTAAATTGACACAAACGGGGCACTATAAAATGTCTGTAAATTGACACAAACGGGGCATCATAAAATCTGTGTAAATTGACACAAACGGGGCACTATAAAATCTCTGTAAATTGACACAAACGGGGCATCATAAAAACTCTGTAAATTGACACAAACGGGGCACTATAAAATCTCTGTAAATTGACACAAGCGGGGCATTATAAAATCTCTGCAAATTGTCACAAACGAGGCATTATAAAATGTCTGTAAATTGACGCAAACGGGGCGTTATAAAATCTCTGTAAATTAACGCCAATGGGGAATTATAAAATCTCTGTAAATTGATTTAAACTGGGCATCACAAAATCTCTGTAAATTGACGCAAATGAGTAAAACTGACTATTTTTTCTTTTAGTAAAGTAGGCATTTTTCTCGATGTTTTGAGTTAGTTTACTTGAAATTTGACTTAAATATTTAATCTCACATTGAGTTGATATTTTGGCCACATACGCTCCTTGTAATTTATAGTTTGTTGTTCCTTTATACATGATTCACCGTTTTAATTCCTACGTAGCTACTGGCGCAAATAAAGGGCATACGACAGGAAATCAGGCAAAGGGAGCCTTACCAGGCTTTTTCGCGATTCCACAGTACCGAAGTCCTGATCATCTTTTGACGTTGTTCCCACAGGCCATCATACTCGTACCACCCGGCCTAGCTGTGGTACCAGCGGTGAAGGCAGGCACATTGCTGATTTAAAATGATTCCATATAACTAGCTTGTAAACAGTTATTGACACATTAGCTTTGATGGTGATATGGAAGATGACAGACTTCTGAAACTCGCCCATTTCTCGGCAAGGTAAGCGGCATTCCTTGAATGAAAACCCGTTGAGATTCTGACCTTAAGCTCTGGCACAACGAAGAGTTTTTTGGCTGCTTTTTGCGAAGGCAAGGTGAGGGACTTTTTCTTGTGCAGCCAAATGGAAAGAATCATCACTGAGCAATATTCAGTTTTGGAACTAACATTTTTTAATAATTTATCTGACTTCTCTGCAAACATTCTTTTTTACACATTATGATATCGTGTTTGCAAACAATTTATTTTGTCTTTTCAGGCCCTGCAAACAATTTTTTTTCAATATTTCTCATCCCCCTCTCCAGAATCGATCCAGAAAAATAATGGTCCGTCTCTTAGTAACAGTCCGACATCTACTCCAACGAGAGCAAAAGCACACACATAAGAGATTGCCGCTTCAAGTTCGCAAGCGAGCGCGGTAAAAAAAAGGTTTCCTTAGATCAATTCAAAGAAAAAATATTTTAAAATACAAGACACTGCTTAGTTCAACGGCGGTTGTGTACCATTTGGACAACAAATCTTTACTTCACATGTCAATGAAAAAAGTGAAAACCGGTGAGGGGCACAAAGCTGACACAGCAGTTTAATATTTTAGCCTTGCCTAAACAGCTCTTGAAAGAGGTATTTTTAAAGCCTGGATTTACCTGGAACGGAAATAGGAATGATTTCCGAAGAACGAGAGATTCAAAAGAAATGCATTATGGTGAATAAAATAAAATAAATCAAAGGCAATCATCAAAGCAATTTCGGCCGCTCGGCCGAGAGGTCTTGGGTGCGAATTTATCATGCGCAAGAGAGTCATTCCCGGCGGGCAGTTCGTGTTGGCGCTTCTTTCAACGGACTTTTTGCTGGTCGCTTTCAGTGCTCAAAACTTCACTTGCTTTTTAAAGACAACTTGTGATTTGAGCCTTTTTCTCGTTCCACGTTTTCTGAATAAGCTGCATGCAATGTTTTTACAACATATCAACGATCGCTATGCATACGATTCCTTCCAACCTACATGCATCGTCAAGTCAAATTTGACCGCCATGACAGTTGGCTAGTTCTTTAATGCTACACCAATCTTGCTGCCCTTGTGTTCCCAAAGGTAAGTAAGCTTACGTTAACAATGTAAATCGCTTAAAATACTATTTTTGGCTACCTGTACTGAAGATTTTCTACGAATTTCAGAGTTCTTTCTTGGTGACTGTACGAGCTCACAGTCTTCACAAGGGATTTCACGTTGCATTTTGTTTAGTCTTTTGTTTTTGTCCTTGTGTATCGGTAAACCAGGACAGATCCAATTTGAATAAATAAGCTTATAAGAAACTAAAACTTTTATCTTAATATTCCTTTCAATCTTGCAATTCTGTTCAAGTGATCACAGTTGATTTTTAACATGATGTACATGTACAGTATTATCTACTTCTTATTTGCTGGGGCCTTTGCCGTCCATGCTTAGGAAACCATACTGTAGGCCATAAGACCACTGACTTGTTATGTACACATGCTAAATTGTTGGAGGTAAAACCTTTGGAAAAGGTGAACATTGCTCGGTTAATCAGTACCAAAGACAATAGTCAGTTCAGGGACATATACAAAACATGGACCCAGGTGAACATGGACCACCTGATGGACCACATTTAATTTTTGTCAGTTTTATTATTTTTTTCTAAATTTTTCTGTCAGTATATGCGGACTAGGTACAGGGTATAAAACGCAGTCTTCAGTTTAAATAAATATGGCATTCAACATCAAGTAGCAACGTCAAGACACAAGTACATGTAGAACAAGAACTAGAAGGATTGGACCAAGTCCCAAGTGGCTATAATTATGGGATGCAGACAATCCCATGTGCTTTTCTGTTGGATTCGTTGTGCATGTGCTTGTACTGATAGGCCTGGTGGAGTATAAACAAACACATGCACAAGCAACCATACTGATGAATGTCTGAACAAAATAAGGATTGCTTTTGTTTGTTATTATTTCTAAACAGTTAGTATGGTACTGGCCTTGGCATGTGTTTTTTTATACTCCACTAGACCTTGTTTTATCTGAACCCAAAAGAAAAGCACATGGGATTGCCTGCATCCCATAATACATGTACATGTAATAGCACACCGTAGCTTGGGACTTGGCCCAGTCCTTCTTGTTCTACATCGTCAAACAAAATCTGTGGGAAGAGCACTAAACAGTACCCAACAGTACCAGCCAGGAATCAGACTGCATACATTGTATAAAATACAATGTTGACAAAAGCATAAAATAGTAGGAAGTTAAATATTGATGTTGAATGCCATATTTATTTGAACTTAAGACTGTGTTTTATACCCGGTTCTCAGCCCGCAGTCCATCCTTTAGACTGACAGAAAAATTTGGAACAAAAAAATTAAAATTGACAAAAAGTAGGAGTAGTATAGGTGGCTCAACCTGTGCGAAACACGATCTCGACCAATCAGGAGCGAGTACATCTCATTAGCATCTCATTTACATCTCATTAAAAATGGCGCAGCCAATCAGAAGCCGAGTTGAAAAGGATGTTGCATGAAAGTGAGGCAAAAAAAATTGGGGGGAGGGGTGGGGAGGCTTATAGTGACCGGAAGTGACCGGTTCTTAAAGGTCGTAATGCTGGTGCAATTGGTTGTCTCAAACAACCAGGCCCCAGATCCCACTCGAGGAATGGGTTCGGGGGTCGCTCGGGATGGGTTCGGGGGTCGTTCGGGGATGAGTGACTGGACGCACTGGTTCCGCTCGCGGGGTGGGTCCCAGATCCCGCTCGGCCAGAGAGACAGAAAAACCCCAGAAAATAACGCAAAAAAATGCCTTTTTAATAGTCACACAACGAAACAACAATTTACATGCGGAACATGAGTTCACTCCATGAATGGATTTGTTCGTGTGTTGTAGATTTCTCCCCAGTAGCTTCTGGGTTTCGGCGGTTTGTTCTTTTCGAGCCAGTCGTCAATGGACCCGAGAGCAAAGTACCGAATGCAGTAATTGCATAGAATCCACGGATCGGCGCTGCGGGTGGTCCATTGTCGGAAGCCGCACACGATCAGGGATTTCAATTGCGTCATGACCTGAAAAAAGGGAAGTCACGTTGAGTGGTTTTGTCGCTTTTTGTATTTCATCCAATCGTCAATGGTTCCCAGGCCCAGTCCCCGCACGCAATGGCAGCATGGATAGGAAAGAAAGAAGGATCGCGTGGACCATAGGTACAAGGGGCAAACGCGAAAAGACAGCAATTGATCCAGAATCTGAAAAAACAACAACAACATTTATTCACGATTGTTTTTTTTAAAAATAATTACACGTGTTGATAAAAACGTAAATTTAAACGTTTGTCCGCAAAAGCAATCAGGTGATCATCGTTGTAAACGGCGTCGTGTCTGTCCATAAAGTCGTCGTGAGTCCAATCGAGGGAATGGGCGACGAGAAAATCGAGTCGCCCAAACAGTTCTATGCGTCGACAATGTTGACAATAAGGCAACGCGGGATTGGTGACCCATTTGGTGCACGGACACACGACGGATTGCCCGAGTTCTTGCATCAACTGAAAGAAACGGAGAAGAAAACGATCGTCAATGTCCCCATCTGTCCATCGTCGCAAACAATGTTGACAATACGATGACGGAGTGGGATCGCCCCAAATAGAAACGGCGCAAACGGGCAAGTCTTGTATTTCTAAAATCAACTGTACAGTGTGAAATAAAAAATGAAAATTAGTGATATCCGCGTTTCCTTCTTTTAATCAAACGATCAATTTTGCCCTTGAAGACTTTACGATTACAATGTTGGCATACCGTAGGATTGTTCGTATGTTTTTCGGTGTTCAAACATAACGAGCGTGGGCAGAGGTACAATTCCCGTAACTGTCCCGTGATCTGTGTTTGTGGGGTGAAAAAAAAAATAACAGCGTTACAGATTAACAACACGTCGCCGGCAGTAGAGGCAAGAGAGGTCCCGCACAATAAACGATCGTCGACTGGGAGAGAGTCGCACCCATTGCGTGACAGGACAGCGAAGCAAGGCGCGGATTTCGACCATCACCTTGTAGTTAAAGAGGAAAAAAAAATTAAAGGTTACAAAGTTTCCGGGATTGCATCAAATCGTCGTGGCATTCGTTGCAATAGCTATTGCTCCAATGGGCGGAATGGGGGTTTTGGATGGAACGCACTTTGGTTAATAATTGATCGATGGTCCCGTATCGCCGTCGTCGGGAGCAATGGTTGCAACCGACACATCTAACTGAATATTTGACCCATTTATGAAGTTGGCAAACACGATGAAATACAAGGTCGAAACATACCCGTGCCATGCGTTCGCGGTGCAATTGCCTGGCCGCCAAATCCAGGATGCGTTCTTGGAGGATGATGGGTAGATAATCCCAATAACACTCTCCATGGGGAAGCGAGGCAGTCTGGGATGGATCCTCTCCCACGGGTTCCACTTTCACGCGTTTGGCGGCCCGGGTCTCCTTCTCCTTCTCCTCCATGACACGTTTCCGCTTGGCACGCATGACTTCCACCACCGAGGGAGTGACCACTTTGTTGGACGCCATGTTTGTTTTTCACTATAGCTCGTAACAACTGAGTGAAGGGTGAAAACAGTGGGAACCCCTTGCTCTTATTATACCCTCGGGAAGGAGGACGATGCATGCCGGGAAGGAACGGGGTACCCATGGGGGGGTATGGGTCTTGATTTCTTCACTCGCCCCAGGGTCTCTCGCCACCCCGCCCCATTCTATTTAATTGCCTCGAAAGATAGAGAGAAAAGGACGGGCACGATGTTGGGGTACGCGATGGATCCGTTGTCCGTGAAGAACGTGTTATTGACCAAGGAATTGAACGATATGAAAAAAGAAAATCTGTCCCTGCGAAACGCCATGGCGGATGTCACGTGTCAACTCAGTGGGGTACCCTGGAGCCAGATTCCCAGTTGCATCGAGGCCTTGAAGACCGACAACTCGTCCCTCCGCGCTCGAATCGAGACCTACCAACGGGACAAAATGCAGTGGTCGACAGGCATGAAAGAGGCCCGCGCTCGAGTCGAGACGTTGCAACGGGAGAAAACGCAGTGGTTGAAAGACACGAAAGAGGAACGTCGTCGGGGTCTGCAATGGCAAGTGCGCTGCGATCTCTTGTTGGACCAAATCTTGTGCAGGGAGTGCGAAGAGGAGAAAGATGCCGCCTTCCACACGGGACACGGTTACGACTGGGAACCCAACTGTAGCTTGGCAATCTGTAGATTGGCCAAATACAATTTACAGGCTGGGATGGACAAGCACGTCGGCGAATTTGTTATCCCCGAGTATTGCGAGCAGGATCCCCGCCTACAAGCCCTCGAAAAACAGTTGGCGAACGAAGGCCTTGAAAGACAATAAGGCGTGAACTAACACAAAACACTTTTTTTGTTTTTTTACAAGTGGTTGATTTTATTAAACTTTAAACGCAACGTTGGATTTTACAATAAAGCGTTCTTTCACAATTTTAAACGTTTCTTGACTTGCATGATTTTTTTCACAATCTTCTCCGTCAGGGTGTGTTTTCCCGGCAGGTTGGCAATCCCTCGGATCATTTTTTCGTCCGCTTTCCACTTGTCCTGCAACGTCTTGGCACGACCGTAATCGATGTCGTGTTGCTTGGCCAATCGATCCAATCGATTTTTTCCGGGATCCCCTCGTTTCAGGCGTTTGGCGAGATGCGTTCCGGGGCCCATGTATTGATACCCCGGCCAATGAAATTCGATCCCGGTTTTGGCCAGTAACTTTTGAATGTCGAAACTTCCTCCGCGAATGGCTCTTTGCCGGCGGGGAGCCCGTTGCCTTTTTCGTTTGGGTGTTTGACCGCGTCCCATCACTTCCAATCCAACCAACTCGTCTTGAGTTTCTCCAATTCCCTTTTCGCTCTTTTTTCGAGGGCCGCCTTGGCTTTGTCTCGGATCGCTTGTTGGGTTTTTTTCGCGACACTCCCTATCGTCTGTTTGGCTCGTTTCTTCCACGTTCCGCTGAGGGACGAGGACGTCGACGAACCGGGTGCCGACGCCGGAGTGTCAAAGGGAAGTTGCCTCGGACGGATGGGTCTCGGAATGCCCGACGAGGTCGTGAGTTTCTTGACGCTGACCTTTTTCGGGGTTCCTGTCGGTTTGGCCGGTTTTGGACCTGGCGCGGGTGTGGACGGGGTGCGTCCTTTTATCATGTGTTTGAGGAAGGTGGAGATGGGTGCCTCGGCCAGATCCTCCTCCTCCGCCGCCGGTGCCCCCACTCCCGTGCCCGGGGCCGTCATGCCCGGTTGTCGGACGCGTTTGGTCCACACGCGCACTTGACGCGCCAAGGGTTTGGCCAACGCGACTTTGAGCCCCGGGTCCAGGTCGGAGTTGAGCAACACGTCTTCTTCGACCGCCAAGGTCGCCGCCTTATTCAATTGACTGTCTTCCATCAACCGTTGCTTGTACTGTTCTTGCAATTGGAGAAACCGTCGAGGGTCGGTGACGGCTTGGGCCTGGAACGCGCTCATGGTCGTTCTTTGCCGCTTCCGTCTCCCAACACGTCGGCGTAGACTCGACAGTAGCGGCAGAGTTGATGATCGCGTAGATTCAGCAAATGTTGACACAATACCTCCACGTGGTCCTCTTTTTGCCTCAATCGCTCGCGAAGCGTGTCGAGTTCTTTTTCGAGCCTCTCCACGTCTCGATTTCGACTTTGCAAGGTCTCCACCACGCGCTCTAAGGTGGCCTGACGTTCTTGTTCCTGTCGTTCCGTTCTTCTTATAAGATGCGACACGCGATTCATCGCGACTTGAGGGCTCTTTCGCAGACGCAATTCAACCCGCGCCAGAGACCCGCCCCCGTTTGCGATTGCATGGTCTCTCGACGTCTTTTTATCGAATTCTTTTTTTTCGCCATCTCGCGCAAGGTCTGGCGGTAGGGAAGTAGCACTCGATAATTGGCGCGGGAGAGAGGGACCGTGCCCCGTAACGTGTTCATCGCCAATTCGCTGATGGCATTGATTTGATCCGCATTGGCTAATTGCAACCGTTCTTGTCGTCGATGCTGATCGGCTTCCTTCAAGACACTTTTCAAGAAGGGCAATTGACGATGGTTGCGACGCATGACGCACCCTCGGTTCGACCGCCGTCCGTAGGCATCGTGCTCGCTTTATACTCCACGGGTTTTTTCTCTCGCTTTTCTCTTGTTTTGTTTTCTCTGTTTTTTTTTTCACCTCCGTTTACGCGTCGCGGCTTCCAAGGCTTTTTTGGCCCCGAACCCCGCCGCGCCTCCCGCTGCACCCAAGGCGGCCGCTTTACCCGCGGCGATCAAGGCGGGCACGGCCAAGGCCAGTAAAGGAAACACGCCTCCATGTTGACGATTGCGGGGTTGTCGTCGCGTTTTCACTCCGTATCGCCGCAGAGCACGTTGTCGTCGTTTTCCTTTCGGCATGATCCAGGTCCTAAGTGTCGACGGCAAAGGATGATGATTTTTCCTCGGAAGGCCTCTCGGCCGTTTTTTTATAGTCCCGGCAGACGTCGTTTGACGCGTTGCGCGGCCCGCGTGGCTTTCCGTTTGATCCCTCGCACGGTACTGGACATTTTACGAGCCACCCCTCACGCTCCACTCTTGACGGTCTCTTTGGCCAATTCTTTCGCGGCTTTTTTCGCCAAGGCTCCCACGGATTGACCTCCCATGAGCGATTTCACCGCACGCAGAATGGGGGGAATCAGTTGTTCCAAACCACTCCCGCGTTGAAGCTCCCTGGTCTGCCGCCGTCGACGTCTTTTCACGGCCCGGCGTTTTGGCATCCTGTTGTCCCACAATGACGTGGGCAAGTTCCCCTTCCGTTTTTTTATAGGAAAATCAGAAGATCAGGTGTCGACGTAGTTCCGGCGGAATGCGTTGTTTTGCCCGTTGAAAGGCTCTTTTCATCTGTTTGCATACGTCAACACTGCCTTTGGCCAACGCCAAGGCTTGCGCTTCTTTGGAGGCGCCTTTGGCCAAAGTGCCCACGGTTTTTTTCCCAAAGGTCCGTTGCAAGTCGCGAAATAACACGGGAAGGAGATTTCCTCCCCGTTGTTGGGACCTTCCACGCCGTCGTCGTCGGATGCGGGGGATCGTGCGCCGACGCACCCCGTTGCCTCGAACCATGGCGATCACTGTCTGCACCAAAGTGTGGGTGTGTGTCTTTGTTTTATTTTTTCTCTCTCTCCCTCTTTTTTATGGATTGGTGATGCGGGAGGAGGTCCGTCGTACGGTGGGCGCTTCGCCGTTGTCTTCGTACACCGTGGTCACGGTATTGGTATGCGTGATGTTGCGTATGCGACGGTTGCGAGCTTGCTGTCTAGCATCTTTCGCCAACAGATCCATTTGTCGACGCATGTCCTATGGGTCGCCTGCCTCGTCCGCGAGGGGAACGAGGGGGAGAGGGCGATGACGACGAGGAGGAAGGGGACCCTCCCGGTCCGCCGGGAGCTCCCACTGCCGTCCTGGTGGCCGAGACGGTCGTGGGTGAGGCGGCGGTAGGTGACGCGGGGGAGCCTGCGTCGTCGTACGCGGGGAGGGTGGCCATGTACCTGTCCAAATCTTCGTCGGTGATACGGTATTGTTGTCGCAATCGCGTTTCTTCCTCTTTTGTCATGGGAGCGTTGAGGATCCGATGCATGGCCAAATTCCTTCTCGTGCCAGCGACGGATCCGGACGGAGTGGGCGGCGGGGACGGCGACGGAGACCGAAACGAGGAAGAGGAGGAGGAGGGGGCGGCACGACGTGGCGGGGACACCGCCAATCCCAATTCTTGGAACAAGTCGGCCGGGTTCAGGTCTCGAGGGGACGAAAAGGAGGTCGACACCCTTACTCCCGCCGGACGCGCCGTGGCGGCGGGTTGGGGGCTCGTGCTTACTCCGGCCGGCGACAGCGTGGCCCAAAACCGTTCCATCTGTTCCAGGTAAGCCGGATCCAGCATGGCGTCGTCGCTCTCCCGCGCATCGCGAATGAGTTGCGGGGAGGGTGAACTTTCACGACTCATCGCGTTTCTTCAAAGACCACCGGAGGCGCTTCTCGTTCGCGCAGATTCGTCCACAACCGAAACCGATCGTCGGACGCCGGGTGGAGATCCAACATTAAATAGCCAAAGGGATTCTGCGTGCAGAGGTTGAACACGTCCATCACCCCCTACTATTGGTCCGGGAACGCTTGCAACGCCAAATTTCGCATGCCCGTGCGATCGCGCGGATTCTTGAAGGCGATGACATAATGCGCATTTCGGTTGATGGTCTTGGCAAATTTACCGGGCGGAAACAAATCTTGCGTCAAATAAAACACCGTGATGTTGCGATGATGGGAATCTTTGGTGAATAAATCCAACACGCGCTTGTCGTTGCCTCCTTCTTCCATGAGATCGCCAACACCAGAATATCACCCCCTCGACCCTCGAACCATTGTCCCAAGTGAGAGGGGGTCGGGATGCCTTGATGAAATCGAACGCCTTTCTTCTTCATCCCAACAAAGAGGGGTTGCCACACTCCGTAACAGTACACGATCCGAGCCGGGGTCCGTTGAAACGCGCGTTGTTCCGTCAACAGGTCGTCCAGCAATTGGGTTTTGCCGCATCCCGAGGGGCCGCGGACCATGACGCTACTCGGCATACGTATCATGGTGCTAGGTAGTGATCGTACCATCGAGGGGTGCGTTGTTTTATCGAGGTTGCCACGCTTTCCCTGACGCGGGTTTCTCCGCAAGTTTGAAGCGCGGTCACTAGGGCATCCCAGTCACCTCGTTCGGCCAAGGTGCGCAATCGACGATACTGACGATAATCCAATCGATTCCACAAGACATCCTCGGGATGGCGTAGAATTTCTCCCCATTCCAATTCTCTCAAGCTTTGAATCACGTGTTGTGCATCTTGTCTGGTGATCATGGTTGGTTTTTTCACACTTCCCACGGTTTGCGTCGACCGCGATAATGACCCGTGGCTCCCGTCACGCCCATCCTTTTGTAAGAGTTCATTTTTCCCAGTTGGTACCCCAGTTTGGCCGCCGAGACTAATACGGTTAAGATCCCGCCCGTCCGCTCTCGTTTGCGTCGCAAGGTCTCGCCCATCTGCCCGCGTTTTCCCAACACCGTCAAAAAGGAGGGATTGGGTCCCGATTTGCCTGTATACCCTCGGGTGGTTCGTCGTCGTCGTCGTCTTTGTCGTTTGGTTGGATTCCCTTGCGGCATGTCGTCCCGAATGACTCCCTCCCCAGCAAGGGATGACCAGGATTCGAACCTGGGTCTCTGCGGCCACAACGCAGCGTCTTTACCACTAGACCATCAGAGCATTCGCGGTCAAATGGGTCTGTTTTTATCTATATAAATTAAAAATTGCACCGGAAACTCTTTTCAACCACTTGTTTTATTTTCTTTTTTTAACAACAACAACCATAACAACAACAACAACAACAACAACTGTTTTTTCTTTTCTTCTTTCCTCTGTTTTTACAAGTGGAAATGTTCCTTGTTCTCTTGAAAGCTCACGCTGCATTGACGATTGGGGACGGCATTGTCCACTTCGCTCAGTTCTTCCTGGATCAAGGCTTTCACTCGTTGCGCCATTTTGGCGTCGTTGGACACCAGGTCGTGCGGCGAAAAGTCGGCCAAGAACTCTTCAAACGAGACCCCTCGTACTCGCGCTTTGAGAAACAACAAGGCATAATGTCCGCAGGTTTGACTCCGGAGGGCTTGCAGGGGACGCCGCTTCGAAACACCGTGGGCCATTGCGCCAACCATTCGTGCATGCCCGGGGCCGGGTACGTGTTCAAGAGCAGCCCGTAACTGTCAAAGACTTCGCAACCTCGTCCCGGTTCGGTCCACACGGCCAGCCAATGTTTGCCCGGTTCCCCCGTCGGGTCCGTGTTCACGATGTAGCCCGCCGGGTCGTCACGGTGGGAGGTTGCGGCAATCCGTCCGACGGGACCACGTCCCAAAACACGCGTTTCAAGGCGTCGTCGTCCCTGGCCAGGTAGCGTAACACGGTATCGCTCAGCGCTACAAATTCCATGCCTCTTCTTCTTTCTTTTCTTGTTTTCTTCAGCTAACGGTGCAGGTTATACAAGACGGCGCCGTTGCCATCCACTTCAAATAGATTTTCAAACTCGCCCCAGACCAACACGGTGATATTGGTATTCAGAGCAGCCTGGAAATTAATTTCCACGCGCAAATTGCCAGCTTGTTTCGGGTTTCGGTACTCGGGGTCGTCCGCCACGCCCGAGGGTACATTGTTGAACGCGAACAACGTGCATTGTTCACCTTGCCCCCAATCCTCCGGTCTCACCATGGAGGAACCGTGGTGCTGCAACCGTCCACACGCTTCCAGGAACCGACGGTAGCCTTTCAAATCTTTCAAATTATCGTTTCCATTCACCTCCAGGGTGGGGTACGGGTATTCTTCGCCATCCACCACTTGCTTGATGCGGGTCACCCCAAATTTTTCAAAAGCAAAGGGATACCATTCCACATCGCCGTTGAACGCTCGACTGTCCACCAACGCCACGATCATCCGATCGGGCACTTTTCCCACAAACACGTTATCTTCCGTGAATTTGGTGGTCCGTCCGTCGAACGAAAAGGACCGGAGCTCGCTTCTCACCACCGGGTACTTGGCCGTCTGTCGCTTGCTTTTTCAATCGGTTTGCAACGCGCTGTACACCGTGGGATTCAAACTCACGCGGCACAGATGCAGGGTCACTTTCAGATCCTCGTGGTTCAACGTCACCATCCGTTTCACCCCCGCGCCACTGGTCTTGGTGCCAAACGTGAAAAAATCGGGGGCGTGGCAAAACAGTTCCAAGACCATTTCTACGCCCGGGGTGAGAAGACGTCCCGTGTGAAAGGCTTCCAGGTGCGGCTTGATCAGGAACGTGACGGTCTGGTTGCCGCAAAATCGCACGGATGCCGCTTTCAGAGCTTGCACCGAATTGTGCAACCATCCGGCCGTGGTGGGGATGTCGTTTTCGGCGCCAGCGGCTTGGATCTGAGGGACGACATCCAATTGATTCACCCACCCTTGCGCGGCCAGCAAGGTCTCTCCTTCCTCTCTATTAAAATTCAAGATGGTTTCTAGGAATGCCTTGTACGCGTACGTGTCCGTCTGTTCGCTCATGAGGGCTCCGTTGAAGCGCAGATTCATTTGTTTGAAGATGGAATGCGCAATGTTGTTGACCGCGTACACGAATCGGGTGTTGTCGGCGTCCGAGGCGGCATTCGCGTCCGCCACCAGGCCGTTGGTGGAAGCCGAATGCAAACGCAGTTCCAGTTCCAAATAACTTCGATCCAAATCGCAAAAATCGTCCAACACTTGCACCGTGAAGGTGATGAGTCGAATGCCCGTGGTGGACGGACTGTACTTGACCATCCGATACCCCTGCCGAGCAATGTCGGCCGTGGGAGTCGTAAACAATTCCAAAGACATGGTTGCGTTCAGGGACGTGGACGTTTGCGTTGCCGTGGACGCGCGTGGACCCTTTTTATGTATCGGGCTTGTCGATACCCCGGTGGAGGCGCGACGTCCGACGAGATCCAACCTCCGCGTTGACGTTGACGTAGTCGTTGTCGAGTGAACCAATACCCCGGGGGAGGTGCCACGTCCGACGAGATCCAACCCCCGCGTTGGACTGGACTTTTATACCGTCCCCTTCCCATCAGATGCCGGGGTCGCGATTGAACGACCAGGGGTTGGACCATGATGGTGGTGATGGTGGTAGTTTTTTTTTCTTACTTTGTTTCTGTCTTCACTCGCCGAAAATGTCTCGGGCTCGTTTCGCCGCTTTTTTTATAGATCCCTTGCTTGCTCGTCTGGGCTTTTCGTTTCACCCCTCGTCCCAAGGCGCCAAACACCGCTTTTCCCGCCTGTTTCCACGATTGAACTCGGTCCAGCGACGCTTTTCCTTCGCTCAACGACGACGCGAGCAACGGAGTGGCCAATTTGATCAAATCTTGCATGAAGGCGCCTCCGCCTTGCCCCGTCCCCGTTATCGTCGAGGGGGGATGATAACGCGTTAAACTGCCACCCAACATGACGACACTCGAGGATCGACGAGGGAGGGAGAGCTGGCTTTTTATACCGTCACCCTGCGGAACGAGAAGGTGGCGACCGTTTGCCCTTTTTTCATTTTTGCCAAGGTCCCGGTCGGGTCGGCCAGTTGCACTTCGACGATATCGATCCAGGGGCGTCGTAAGGGGACCCATTGGATGTGCAGGGGTTCAAAGAACTGCATTCCTTCTCCGCTTTTGGGAAAATGCGCTTCTCGAATCAAGGGGTGGAGTTGACCGCCCATCCGATTGCTTTCCACCAGATCCGTGTACACGAAGAAGCGTCGTCCCGTACTCCCCACGTACTCGCCAAAGGCATCGCTGAGATTCACAAAGTGCCAATTCACGGTCAACGAGAGATACAGGTACCCCTCGTCCGTCTTCCAGAGCTTTCTCTTCTCCGTTTCCTCGTCGGACTCTTTGGCACCCAGTTCCGTGTCCTTGATAAAATAAAAGGTCTGGTCGGATTCTTGAAACGGGAGGGTGTAGTGAAGATTTTCCCCCAGTGCCGTCCCCTCGGCGTTCAACCACCCCGTGCCCACCGCCAACTTTTTATTCACCATCATCCGCACGGCAGGGTCATGGAAGAATCGGGTTTGATGTGCTCCAACAGTTTGTGTTCCACGACCAAGGACGGGCCTTCCCAACGAAAGGTGGGTCGACGGGCCTTTTCCAAACGAAGTCCCAGCGCTTGCGTTTGGGCAAAGGCTTCCCGCTCGAAGAGTCGAATCATGGAGGCCATCATGTCCACCCCATTCTTGATGAATTGGTCTTCTTGCAATTGCGTGCCGCTGATCATGTAGTGTTTGACGGTCGGTTGATCGAGGGTATCCACCAGGGTGTAAGACAGCACAAACAAGAGAGCCCTCTCGAGCCCCGCGACGTGCGTCAACGTCCGTCCGCTATCGGGGGTGGAGAGGGACAGCAACCCCACTTCCCAATTCCCTTCCAACGCCAGCGGTTCCGCCAATCGTACCTTGAATGCATCTTGGGTGTTGTTGGGAAATTCTGGAGAGACATCGCTCAGGAGCACCACGCGATTCATGACGTCGCCGACGACGACTTCCTGGCCAGTCTGGGTGTGCGATGCCCCTCTTTATAGCGACGTCATATGCCGTTTGGGGATCCAACTATCGTATTTGCTGGGCCACCCCTTCCAACGCACCAACACGTTCCGTCCTCGTCGTCGAAGCACTTTTTCCACCCGAAACACGGCATCGTCCGGCACCTCGACTTTTTGCACGTCTTCTTTGTAAAAAGTCCCTTCCACGGGCGTCCCGTCCCACTCTTGGATCTTGTAGGTGGGCACGGGGCCTCCTCGGGCGCGTTGCACGATGAACACTTCTTCCGTCCATCCGGGCAAATACCCCTTTTGGAAAGGAGGATGTTTCTTGTTGAGTCGAACGCGATCTCCCACCTTCAATGTCGGGCGTTTCCGCCATCGAAGCCGTTTCTCGTACAAGCGATCCCACACGGTGCGTTCGTTGGCGCGGGTCACTTGGTTCGGGGGCAGGCCAATACTTCGATGCGGGGTGGCATTGTACCCTCGGACCAACAGCGGCAACCGATCCTCGTACCGGAGCGTATTCAGGGCGGTGAACATGCGGTACATGCGTTCCTTCAACGTGCGATTCCATCGTTCCACCACGGCGGCTTTGCTATCCCCGCGCGTGGAAAAGAGCGCAATCCCTCGCTCTTTCAGAAACGTTTGGAAGGGCCGGTTGTAAAATTCTGTCCCGTCGTCCGTTTGCAACCGCAAGGGTTGTCGTCCTTTACTGCCTCGCAGAATCGAGGCAAAGGCTTCTGTCACGGCTTTGCCGGTCTTGTTCTTCAAAGGCACCGCCCACGCGTACTTGGACAAGACGTCGTTGACGGTCAAAATGTAGCGGTACCCCTTATTCCATTTCTTCAAGGCCGACACGTCCACCAAATCGGCCACCCATTGTTCGTCGCGGGCAAACACGATCACGGGGGTGGTGGGAAACCGTTTCCGACGCGGTTTGTGCAGGGTATAACTCAAGAGCCCTTCCAAGACGCGTTTGGCCCGCGCCAGAGGCAATCCCGTCTGCTGGGCAAATCGTTGCACGCCCCCCAAACTACCTTTTTTCTCGGGGGATTCGTAAACCTCTCCCCAACTGACCGAGGCTCGCTTTTTTGGGATTTGGCACGCGGGGCCATGTCGTTCGCCGGTAAGGGGCTCTAAGGCACTCGTAAAACAGGAGGAGGGGAGGGGGCTTTTATCGTTAACTAACAACAAAAACACCACACCGTGAAGGATCGTGACAACAACATGTTTTTTTTTAATCAACCAAACAAGATAATATTTTTACATGAAGAAAAACAATGTTCAAAACGAACCAATCCCGTCTGACACGTATTTGTACTTGCCACGGGGTGACTCTTCCGCCGATCTGGCCAACCTCTCGGTGACTCGACGCATCCAATAGTCAAAGAGGGGGGTAGAATCGTCGGGCACGTACTTGTCTTTCAACCACTACACATCCTTCAACATCTCCAAGGAAGGGTTTTCCTCTTTCAGGTACCGGCTCAAGGTGTCCAAATAAATGATCTTTTTCCATTTTGGGACCCGTTTCATCTCCTCGTACGCCTCCTTCAGGTAAGGGCGAGAACTCAAATTTCTGAATTCTTCGGGATAGGCGATGGTGTTGTTCGTTCCCGCCACCACGAACCCTCCTCGCCAAAACTTGTTCCACCGGGGAATCTCTGGCTCTCTTTCTGGCTCTCTGCCTTGCTCTCTTTCTCTTTCTTTGTCGACCAGGGGCGGTTCCCAAGGGGTCCATGGCACGGGGTCGTACGCCTCTTTCTTGACGCGGGGTTTCCAATGGATCCACTGGAAATACCTACAGCGTTATTTGCCAAACTGTTCCACGCCTTTCTGGTTGACACCGCAGGTCAGGAACACCTTTTGGTAATTGTTGGGGGACAACCTCAGTTTCATCCTTGGTCTCAACCCGCAGTCGCAACGCAAGGAAGACCACTGGGCTTTCAGGGCGGGGTGAAAATGGTCTTTCAATTCTTTCAACATCGTGTCCAAGTGACGGGTGGGAATGAACACCAGACATCCCTCGTGACCGCAACGTTCGTACGAGAACTCCCCGCAACTGCCCGGGCACAAGGGTTCCCACTCGTGAATGGGGCACAACAAGTCGGTGACGACGACGGGGGACTGAGGTGGAGGGTCTGTCTGCGTGGCCGCGTCCACCAGGGTGGAAAGTGCCGGGTCTTTGCAAAGGCTCGCCAGAAACGCATCCGCCTCGTTCTCTTCTTCCTCGGTCAACAAGAGAGGTTCGGGGGGATGAGGTGGCAAGACGTCCACGGGGGCATTCAAGACCGCCATGTCCTCGGGGCTCAATGTCTCGTCTTTCTTCTTCTTCTTCTTTCTACTCCCTTCGGCATCGCTCTTGGTTTTACGTTTTTTAGGCGCAGCGACAGGAGTCGGTTGCGTGGCCACGCGACTCATACTCATCACTTTTCTTTTCTCTGGACCACTGCCACCGGAACGGAGAAGAAAAGAGGGTGAGAGAGAATGCGTGACGCCTTAAATGCCAAGTCCACAACCCCTGTAGCGTGACGTGGTCGTATCCGATTGGCGGGCGTCCTCGTGATGTGGCCTCGTTGGATTGGCTAAAAACCACCACCCCACCTGCCAGTCTCTATAAAAAACCACACCCCCGACCCTCGCACGTATTCAAACAAACAAAACAAACAACATGGAAAAGGTATGCGCTTGCATCGACCTGGAAGGGGTCCAAATCCAGGGATGTTTTCTGTGCCGCGAAATGGGGTACTGCGATTGGACGCGACAGCATTCGGGCGTCGTCCATTACCATCTCCCCATCGAGTTTGCTCAGTTATCGGACAAGGAAAAGATCACCGCCCGTTGGGTCATGCGCAACATTCACGGACTCCACTTTCAACCACCCCCCGCCGCTGCGCCCTACCCCCACCGGCTCTTGGACGTGCAAATCCGAGCTCTGTACGAACGATTCCGCACCGACGAACGAGATACGGTGGCCTTCAAAGGGGGGCACGTGGAACAAGATCTCTTGGATCGACTCGGCATCCCGCACCTCGATCTCGAAACTTACGGGTGTCCCCCGTTTCGTAAAATGAAACGCTTGGATCGCGTGGAAGGTTGCGGTTTTCACGCCGACCCCCTACGTCATCATTGTCCGCAAGTCGAATGCCATCATTTCGTGGATTGGATGCGACGACAATGCGGGATGACGTGTCAGTCCACTACAAATACCATTGGTCCGCCAACCGTCCCGTGTGGACAAAGTCGACGACGGTCTAAATAAAAAGACCCCGCTTACCCCGGCTCGGACTCATTTTTGCGTTGATTTCTTTCACGAGCGCTCCTCGTCATGTCGATGGCCATGGACATTCCCGTTTTGAACGACTACGCCATCATCACGGGTGGAGCACCGGGCGTGGACGTCGAGGCGGAACGTCAAGCCCTCCATTTCGGGACGTGGTGATTGGACCCCATCACCCTCGCCGTCAAACCATCACCCCCTTAACGGAAGAACAATAGAACCGAGCCGACAGTTACTTTATCACGGCCCAGAATCGATTGGGAAAAGGGGTTTCCAACGCCATCACGGCCGAATACTTGAAACGCAACTTTCACATTGCGGCACGGGCCGGCAGCGTCTACGCGTTTGGGTTCTTTACCTTCAACCATAAACAGATGAAAGGAGGGACGGGGTGGACCGTGGAATATGCCAAACAATTGCATCGGCAGATCGTTGCCTACGACCTGGAGAAATCGCGATGGTACAAGTACAACTATGGCGCCGGCACGTTTCAAGCGATGGGGAACGGCAATTTTCCCCTCTTACACACCCAGAGTGCCATTGTGGGTTCCCGCTATGTGGACAATTACCCCCGATGGAAAGAGGCCCTCGCCGGATTATTCGAGCGCACCGTGGGCTGTCTACAATTACTGCATTGACACTTTGATTATTATTGTTTTACGCCCACCCCATGAGACAATGAGAACACTGCAAATGACAGTTTGAACCACAACTTTGTTTATTTTTGATTGCTACACGTTTTAAAATTGTTTCTTGTAAAATAAAATTAAAATGTTCCTTGAAATGAAATAAATGTTTTTTTTCTTGAAAATAAATGTTTCTTGCAGTGTCTTTCTGTTTTCTTTCACAATTCTCCTTCCCGAAAAGCTTCCATTTCCTCCAGATCGCACCCCAGGGGACGGCAGTGAGGGCACTTGAATAGAGTCACCAGACGCCCGTTCTCTTGCACCCACTTCAACATGCACGTGGTGTGTACCCACCCGCTGCAACAAAAGAACTTGTGCGCCCGCACACGGACAAACTGCCCGGCCAGCGTCCCGTCCCGCTTCGTAAACTCTCTCACAGTCAATTTTCTTTCCTCTAAACAGATGACACAAGTCCTCTCCCCAGGTCGTTCGCTCTCTTCCATGTCCACCGAAAAAATATCAACATGGCCGTCGACTGACATCATCTTGACTGTTGGGTTTTGGTGTGAGTTTGAAGCCAAGCCCTCGACCTTTATATAGATCCCCGCGCACCTCCCGGCCGGGATCTGGGGCGAGTTAAAAAATCAAGACCCATACCCCCATGGGTACTCCGTTCCTTCCCCAGCATGCATTGTCATTTTTTCCTCGAGAGTATAATAAGAGGGCGGGTACCGCCCGACGACGACCTTTTTCGCATGGAGTGCTTTCACTGTCGCGTCTCTCGCATCGAGGGAAGAGATCCATTGACCCTATTGCAGACCTATCGAGGGGAACCATCACCCTATTCGTGCGTGACGTCAAGGAAGCCAAACGCCGACGGTTCAACTCGCGACAACTCCATTTGTGTCGTTGCTGTAGAACGCTGTTCAACCTCGCCGATCGGGACAAGTTGTTTTTCCTAGTCCTCTTCATCGTGTGTTAAAATCCTTCAAAATGGCCGACCGCGAGGAGGAAGAATTGGACGACGACGTCTTGTTGGAGGCCATGGAAGACGCGGAAGAGAGCAACCGGGGCCACCTCTTCGAGTTTCGACTCACCTCGGGCACGGATCGACGCGTTCAAAGGTTTGGGGTACGACGTCGCGTGTTCGATGCTACCCTTCACGCTCGCACGGAACTCTTACAACCCCCACAATACGATGTGGGCTACGAACTCGAACAGGCGTTGCGTCCGGCCATCGATTGCGAATTGGAGGAGGAACGATTAGACGACGACGATCACGTGTTGTTTACCATGCAACATCACAGCTTTCTGCACCCCTTTCAATCGTTTCACGTACTGGTGAAGGAATGGCGCGAACAGAGTCAACGGGTCACCCTCCTCTTGCAAAAAATGGCGGAGAAATTGAACTCGAACGAACAATTCAAAGCGGACGATCGTTTGAAAGTGCAAATCACCACCGTGAAGGATCCCGAACGGGGGAGCGGACGTCGAAAGGAAACCACCCCGGGCAAGGTACCCATCCTGACCTTCCTCCAAAAGAAACAGTCTGTCGTCAAAATCCACAATCGGGACGAGTTGTGCTGCGCTAGGGCTCTCGTCACCATGTAAGCGTGGACCGACGAACAACCCCCGCGTCGAAGAAAGCCGGAGCTTAGTTTGAAATATTTGAAAAGAGGAGGAAAAGGTCAAACCCGATTGGCCAAAGCCTTGCACGCGTTGGCTCGCGTTCCCGAAGGGTCTTGCGGGTTGGGGGCTCTCCGTCAATCCAAATCGTGTTGCCGGACTATCACATCAAAGTCTTCAGCGCCGATAAGGGATACCAAGTGATCTTTGGACAGGACGAGAAACGCGCCGACCAACGTTACCTGTTTCTCTTGAAACACGAGGATCATTATTACGGGTTGAAATCCATCCCCGCCATTCTCGGACGCAGTTACTATTGCCACGTATGCGAGAAGGGGTACAATACTGAGGATTTTGCGCATCGTCCCTGCGTGAAACGACGTTGCGTGGCCTGCAAACAGAAAGACTGCCGCGATTACCTCGCGCTCCTCCCGGCCGATAGCAAACCCCCGCGACCGACGCAACGTCCCTGCTCGGACTGTCGACGCTGCTTTTACGGAGTCCGTTGCTACGAGAATCACCGGGTGTTTGCGCCCAACGGACAAGGGGCCGACACCCCGGATCACCCCGTCTGCGCCAATCTCCAAACGTGCGAGGATTGCTGCAAATCCCTCGACTGGTGGAAAAATCGACGCAAACGTCAACGTCCCCACAAGTGCGAGGAATATTTTTGCAAGACCTGCAAGGATTATGCGGATGTCACCACCCACCGTTGTTACATTGACCCGGTGCACGATCCAGACGCGGAGGAGCAAGCAGCAGCGGGACCGCCTCCCGCCAAACGCGCCAGACCAGCCCCGCGTCACGCCGCCCACGCCGTCCGCTTCCTAGCCGCCAACGAGCTCGAGTCTGAGGAAGACGAAGACGAGGAGGAGGAGGAGACTCGGCCCCGATTACCGCCCTATTTCGTGTATGCGGATTACGA
The DNA here is from genome assembly GCA_022457155.1 of Cladopsammia gracilis. Classification (NCBI taxonomy): domain Eukaryota; kingdom Metazoa; phylum Cnidaria; class Anthozoa; order Scleractinia; family Dendrophylliidae; genus Cladopsammia; species Cladopsammia gracilis. The sequence continues at coordinate 175,677 of JAJGOT010000050.1, read as the reverse complement.
AAGCACGCAGGACGACCAATTGCACGTGCCCATCCTCATCTGCACCAAAGGGGAGGATCACCTCGACACCGTGCCCGCCCTGGCGTTTTACGGTCGCGATTGCACCGGGCAATTTTACGATTGGCTGCTGACCAAAACGGAGGTGCTGGGCGAACCACGGAAAGTCATCGTGATCTTTCACAATTTCAAAGGTTACAACGGGATGTTCACCCTCCAGTACCTCTACGACCATCGCATCGAGGTCAAAGATAAAATTTGCGTGGGATCGAAAATCTCGAGCCTGAGAGCCGGACGGTTGACGTTCAAGGACAGTCTGTGTTTCCTCCCCTATCCCCTCTCCGACTTTGCCGCCACGTTCAATCTGACGGAAAGCAAGAAAGGTTTCTTTCCGCATTTTTTCAACACCGAGGCCCATGAAGAGTACGTGGGGCCTTGGCCCGAGGCGCGCTATTACGACCCCGAGGGCATGAAACCGGACGTGCGAAAAGAGTTTGACAAATGGTACCCAACCGTGCAACATCTCGAGTTCAATTAGCACGAGGAAATGGTGGCCTACTGTCGATCGGACGTGCAAGTGCTCAAAGCCGGCTGCGAAATCTTTCAGCGGGAATTTGCCGCCAAAGCCGATTTCAACCCCATGGAGAAATGCGTCACCATCGCCTTGGCCTGCATGCGGTATTACCGCAAAAAAACATTTACGTCCCCGCACCCTGGCCTTGGAACCCTCCTGCAGATGGAATGGGAAAAGGGGGCACCAATCCCTTAAAGCCTACCGATGGTTGGAGTGGTAGAATTTCCAACAAACTCATGGGGTCATTGCGCACGCGTTCAACGGAGGCGAACGGAGTCTCCAAGTCGGTGGCCGTCGGTATCAAGTGGACGGGTTCAACGAGACGACCCGCACCGTGTACGAATTTCACGGGTGTTTGTGGCACGGTTGTCCCGTGTGTTTCAAGGGGAGCATGACCAAGACCACCCGTCTCCACCCCGATCGCACCAAGTGGGAAATGCACGAAGCCACAATGCAAAAACAGCAGCAATTTGAAGCCGGCGGCTACCGCGTGGTCGTCATCTGGGAATGTCAGTGGGAGCAGTTGCGGCAACGAGTCGACGTCGCCGCTTTTCTCGAGTCGCGCCCGTTCACGGTCCCTTCACTGAACCCACGCGACGCGTTCTTCGGGGGGCGCACCAATGCCGTACGGTTATGGGACGAGATCGACGAAACGCAGGGGAAGAAAATCGGTACGTGGATGTGACGTCACTGTACCCCACCGTCAACAAGTACGACCAATACCCCATCGGACACCCCGTCATCGTCAAGCAGCCGGTGCAAGACATCTCCCATTACTTTGGCATCGCCGACTGCACCGTGTTACCGCCCGAGGGTTTGTTTCATCCCGTGTTGCCGTACCGTTGCAAAAAGAAAATCACGTTTCCCCTGTGTCGAGCCTGCGTCGAAGAAGAAATCCCCAAACGCATGACCGAGCGAACCTGGGTGTGCGAACACACGGCGAGTCAACGCAGCATCCGAGGGACGTGGTGCACCCCCGAACTCGTCAAAGCCGTGGAAAAGGGGTACCGCATTCTCCAAATTCACGAAGTGTACCACTTTCCCCCCGCGCAACGTCGTACCGGATTGTTCGAGGACTACGTCAACGTGTGGCTCAAAGGAAAAACCGAAGCCTCCGGGTGGCCGCCCAACGCCGACGGCAGTCTCAAAACACCCGAGCAGCAAACGTTCTTCCTGAACGATTATTGGGGGCGGGAAAGGATCCGCCTCAATCGGGACAACATGAAATCCAACAAGGGGAAGAAAGCCACCAGCAAACTGGCCCTCAATTCCTTCTGGGGAAAATTCGGCGAGCGGGAAAATAAGCGGAAGATCGAGCAAATCACCGCGCTTGCTAAGCTGTACGAATTCATGAAAGATAGGACGATCGTCATCCACGATCTCCGCATCATGAACGACGAGTGCCTCGAGATCGCCTACGACAAAATCGACGACGACGTCCCCGGCGGTCAAACCACCAACGTCTTCGTGACCACTTTCACCACCTGTTGGGCCCGGCTACGTCTCTACCATCATCTTGATCGCGTGGGAGACAATGCCCTGTATTTCGACACGGATTCGGTGGTCTACAAATGGAAACCCGGCGAACCCGAGATCCCCCTGGGCAATTTCCTCGGCGAGATGACGGACGAATTAGACGACAAGAAAGGTAATCGTGACGTCATCATCGAATTCGTATCCTGCGGCCCGAAAAACTATGCGTACAAGACACGCTTGGGAAAGACGGAAGAGAAAATTCGCGGGTTCACCTTGAACGTGCGCGGGCAACAGCATCTTCATTTTCAAGCCATGAAGGACACCCTGTTCCTCGAACTGCGATCGCCTCTCCCCAAACCCCGCACCGTCAACGTTCCCAACCCGCATTTCATCCAGAGAGACAAGACGTTGACCACCGTCCGCAGGGACAAACGATGGGGGGTGGTCTACGACAAACGCGTCCTCGCCGATGACCTCAATTTCAAGACTCTCCCTTACGGCTACAGTTGGCTTCGACCCGACGACGATCTCGTCGATTAAAAAGGGGCGACCGCGAAGAAAAACCCGGACACGAACCCAGGGCAACGTGACTTTTGACCCGACGAACTATCAAAGGGGCGTTCTCCCATTCGAGGATGGAACCCATGTCCCCGCTTGTAAAATAGCTTTTGTTGTTCTTTTCGTTGTGTGACTACTAAAAAGGGGCGTTCTCCCATTAGGGGATGGAACCCATGTCCCCGCTTGTAAAAATAGCTTTTCGTTGTGTGACTATTAAAAGGCATTTTTTTGCGTTATTTTCTGGGGTTTTTCTGTCTCTCTGACCGAGCGGGATCTGGGACCCACCCCGCGTGCAGAACCAGAGCCCGAACGAACCACGAACCCATCCCGAACGACCCCCGAACCCATCCCGAGCGACCCCCGAACCCATTCCTCGAGTGGGATCTGGGACCTGGTTGTTTGAGACAACCAATTGCACCATCATTACGACCTTTAAGAACCGGTCACTTCCGGTCACTATAAGCCTCCCCACCCCTCCCCCCAATTTTTTTTGCCTCACTTTCATGCAACATCCTTTTCAACTCGCCTTCTGATTGGCTGCGCCATTTTTATTGAGATGCAAATGAGATGCTAATGAGATGTACTCGCTCCTGATTGGTCGAGATCGTGTTTCGCACAGGTTGAGCCACCTATACTACTAGTAGGGGTGGTCCATGGACCCGGGTCCATGTTTTGTAAACGTCCTCAGTTCAGTGCATTTTTTAGTACATGTACATGTATGATTTTAATGCATGTAGTTCAGAAACATCATATCGGATAGCTCTTTGTAACAAGAAAGGCCCACCACAAAAGAAGGCAATTTTAATTTGTTGTTGGAGGTACATGTATCAGTATGTTGATTGATCATGTAGGTAACTGTTGCACTTCACTTATTTTTTTTTCTTTAGTCTGTGTGAGATACAGCTGTATGTGTACATGTAATGTTTGTTAATGAGGATAAAACAAAAATACAGTGTAGAATCAAGGATAGTTTTAAGCACAACATTCATGTACATTGTACATGTACAGCTGTAGCTATTGTGTGGGTAAATACATGCTGTAGCATCATTACATTATTTTTTCTTTACAATGGACTGTACAGCCTTGTCAAGGCTGTAAGGCTGTGCTCTAAATCTTCATTATTGGTGCCAGCTTAGAAGTATTGTGAAAAGCTACATGTTTGTACACTTTCTGATCACCCAAGGTCAAAAGTGACATGCTATGGGCCACTGTGTGTTGCTAGAACACAGCCCAACATTGCAAAATTTTATCTCGATCTGGACAACCAGGAAATCTTTGTTTTTGCACGACAACAACAACAACAACAATTTTATTTCATTATTAATATAACAATATTTTGTACTTTGACAACCCGCAGTTAGCATAGCTAATGGAGGCGGGTTGTCAAAAATAAAAACAAAAATTAACATTAGCTCCTAGTAATATGAAATTAACATCTCCTAGTAATATGACTGAAAGGATTATATATTACCTATATATCCTAAAAACTTAATATATGCTGAGCACCCCAGATTTCAAGCGTTTGGAGACTTCGGGCTCCCAACTATTTTTCTTAGAGCACAGCCTTGGTTGTCTAATTAATATATGCATGTACAGGTATGTAGTCAAAGTTTGTAGTTTTTTTTTTTAATCTACATGTAAATGGTGACTATTTCCTTATTTCTTAGAAAGCTGACAAAACTACAGTACTGCTGTAGATATAACATGCAGTAATGAAAAAGATGTAGAATGGTCTGAGCCAGAGGTACATGTGTACTACTGTATCTTTCATCTTGCAGCAATGGAACTTGTTGATTAATTTTATTTTGTCTAACCCCCAGCCTGATACACTGTATTGCAAGTTACAATGCATTGCATCACCATGGGAATTCCTCTTGATTTCTAACATTCCCATGCATGTACATGTACTGTAAGAGTGCATGTCGGCATCATAGACATCAATATTACTAACCTCTGCTTATGGACTCCACCTGTTTCTTTGAGGATAGATTCTGTAGTCATGGTCTCATTAGTAAACAATTCCCTTTTAACCCAGAGTTGACTTTAAACAACAGTGCTGTATGCAGGAGTTGCATGACGCTGTGTTGTGTTTGTACATGCACAGGAGCATAATTTGCACTGGTCTTGTTTTGTATGTATAATTATGATAAACAAGTAAAAATAAACGATAAAACTGAACAACGTTTCGGGGTCGTCATGACGCCATTATCAAGTTCGAAGTGATAAAAATTATTATAGAGTCAATGTCAGAAATAGTTCACCAAAGATAGACACATGAATATAAAGCAGTTGGGTTCCAAATGAAACTATGATAATGAATTGGTGGGGGAGTGAAACAAAATGTTAGTGTTATCAGCCATGTTGATGCCTATAAAAACTCTTTTGCCACCATAAAAGGATTAAAAAGGTAATGTTTTTTTCGTGCTAGACCTCAAAACATCAGCCTTAATTTACTTTATCAACAATTCAGTTGATCAAACTAATCTACACGTAAACAGTGAACAAATGGCATTCTTAATCTAACAATATTTTTTTCTTATTACAAAACAGAACAACAGGGTACACTGTAGAAGATACATGAAGTGATGATAATTGCAGTGACACTGTGCATGACAACATGCAAGTAAGTATGTTGATATGAATTAAACCCTGAATAAAGAATTACCAGCAGAAACACTGGGAAACTAACACACTTCAAGAAAAGTGAAACAGGAAAACTCATTTATAAATTTTTGAGAGCTTGAGCATTTGCCCTCACTTGTGGATCATCATCAGTTAAGACTGTGGAAACTTTTTGTCACTGACTTGGCGATATATTATTTGAAATCCTGGGTCAATCAGTTTTTACTTCCCAAGTTGTTCAAGTGTTCACTTTACCTTTGCAGTGCCTCTTTGCACATTAGTAGTAGTAGTAGTATTAGTACATGTAGTATTTATTTCTCCAAAGATTAAACAAGTTTACAGGAATGAATAATTACACGTAACAGGGTTCAAAATAAAATCACAGCTTTAAGCTTGAATTTGTATAGGCTTTTTTTTGTCTAGGCTCATTTTTCCCGGCTGTCAATAATGAATGAGCACATACCCTGAGCAGTCAACAACATGATTTTTTTTTCACTTTTTGCGATTTGTCTGTAGGCCACTTCTTATAATCTGTTCAAAGCTTTTTTTAGTAGCGCCACCCCGGGTGTTATGAGAACTCTGAATTAGAGAAATAAAGAGAAAAAAAGGCAAAAAAAAAAATAGTTAAACTAATACATGTACTTTACCCTCATAGTATAGTTGGAAAGTATAAAGGATATTTAATTAAGTGGATATAAAGGAGAAAATGCTAATAACATACAATAAACAAATAAACACATACGCACACACACACGCACACACACATGAAAGCAATTATATGTATATTAAGTACAAGTAGATAAAGCAACTAAGTCAATCTAGCATTTATTTAGTATTGGGATAAGTAATGACTGAAAAGAGATTTCTTAAACAGTTTTTTAGTAGGCTTAGAGCGGATAGAAAGGGGAAGATGGTTCCAAAAAGTAATATCGTCCAATAATGGTGGAAGAGAAATTTCTAATTTTTGTTACATAAAAGGGAATTATATACACTGTAGTTGTTTTGAAGATTAGGAGTAAATGAGTACTGCCACATTACCAGACAACATGCAGAGTCTTATTTGTGATACAGCATTCCAATCAGAGGAGTAACAGCATTATTTAGAGTTTGCAGAATTCCTCTGGCTTTTGTTTTATTATTTTATCATGATGCTTTTTTAACTTAATGATAACCAATATGACTCCCTGTACAGTACATAGATTAATTAATTCCTTATGAAAACACTTACCCTACAGCTGTATACTGTCAGTCAAAAATGTTATTTTTCTGGTTCATAATTTATAGACTGAGGACAGAACCGAGGATAACAAACAACCTGATGCTGTTGAAACAGAATCTAGTAAGTTAATACATTTATAATGGGCTTGATATTTGTGGTGATTAGATACAGGGGATTCAGGTTGAGGGTTTAGCAACATCATTTTGATGCATTTGTTGAAAAAGCTGATTTATTGTATTGCAAGGTTACCCGTTACTAGGCACCGATGACAACATTGAGTAGGAGAAAAGGCAGGTTGTGAAACAAGAGCGGTGCCTCTTGAGGGCTGTGCTCTGAGAAAGATTGTAGGGAACTGAAAGCACTGAACCTGTGAAAACCAGGGTGCCCAGCATTATGAGTTTTATGCAAAAACTTAAATTTCCTAGTTGCCTCAGGGCAAAAGTAAGTTGGCAGGAAACACCAGGCACTGCTACAACAAAGCCCTGCTCTTGTATACTTTGACCTGTACAATGTGTACAGTGTACAGGACATGGCTACATTTTCCAAAAATAATTTTGAAAAGCTAGTGTGAGACTAGTTGGTTTTGATGGAGGTCTCAAACTCATTGTTTAAATTATAAAAAAAATACATTCTGACTGGCATGCATTATTTTATTTCCTTTCAGATTTCACCATCCTGTGCATCAATTGCTGCATTGTTTTTTTCTGAATGCCAAGAAACTCAGTGATGTAAAGTAATGAATTTCAAAAAGGAGCTGACCAAATTGGACATGACTTTTCCAAAAAGGTCAAACATATAACATAATTAGCTTATCTATCGACTCCATTGTTTAGAAAGAAGAAGGATATCATACTATATCATACAATATCACTCAAGTGATAAAGACTGTTTTTTAGTAGTTAGGATTATTCCCTTCCTAGTGGTTTTACGCATGCGCATTAAAAAGATTTTTGCCACATGTGCGAGAATTATAGAAATAAGCATTATATAAGATTGAGGCAAATATAGTTATAGATGTGTTGTATATACTTCACGCCCATGGCATGCCGAAAACCCTCCGCCGAACTTGAACTTGATTTGAATGTATTTCAGAGAGCGCTCAACTCTTAGAGGAGCATTGACAATTATAATAAATTGGTTCAAGACTTCAGAGGTAGTTCATCGTTTTATTACTACAGCACTGTTTCGTATTGTCAAATGATGGCCACACTCATCAGGTAATATCAACGATTCTACATGATATTACCTGATGAGTGTGGCCATCATTTGACCATACGAAACAGTGCTGTAGTAATAAAACGATGAACTACCTCTGAAGTCTTGAACCAATTTATTATAATTATAAATCATATATATATATATAGTTAGGCTTAGCCTAACAGCGTCACCCTCTAAAAACCCTCTGAACAAGCTTAACGAAAATGAAACTTAACTTAGGTGAAAGGTCGGAAGCACAAGAATTAAGATTGACGACCGGGCTATTTTTCAATTTTAGCAATTCTCAAAAACAGTAAGCTTAAGCTTATTACCCGACCGTCTGCACAGTACATTTAGACCGTACAAAAGTTCACAAAAACAACTTTTTCTCCGTCTAGAATAACTATTACGACTATATTCCGAATAAAATACAGTTCTTGCTTGTCAAAAAATGCCCGAGAAACTGATTTGGAAATTAAAATTGCAAAAATACACAAAGATAAGCTTAAGCTTATTTGCTTAAGGCGACGCGAGTATAAAATCTAAGTGTTGTTTTATTTACATAAAATCGCTTTTCAATCTATGTAATGAATGAACAAACACATACAAATGGACAACACAATCTTCTTTCGAAAAATGTTATTCAAATCTCCATTAGTGTATGTTTAAAAGCAAAACGCGTACCATTTATAGCGCATCGAGGTCGAGCCGTGTCTTCGATGAAATTCAAGAAATTAATACAACCAAATTTAACCTACACGTTTATAAACAATTCTCCAAAACTAACGAGAACACAAACAAAAAGTCAATCACAGATTGACAGCAAGATAAATTCCCATCGAAAAATGTAATTTGTTTTACCTTTAAGTCCCTCCGGCGACTACTATGCTTGGAAATGCTTGAAATCTCCGCTTTGGTGCTGAAATCCGTAGAACAAACCTATCTCTCGCATTGCTAAAAACGTATATAGTTCTTCGAAGCAAGATTTTATTCCTGAAAGCTCTTCTTTTTCCACTAAAGCGGCTTCTGAGTATCCCTTAATTAGTATCCCTGTCTTGGGTAGCAAATTGCTAAAAAATGCAGCAAAATAACGACTTTAATTTAAACCGTTTTCTCCGCTCAGTAAACACAGCAAAACATCACAGTGTTTTCCCAGCTGACGTGACATTCGGCCATGTAACCGCGCGAAAAACAAAGCCTCGCTTTGGTTTCAACATGACGTCGTACGCGCATGTTTTGCAACATCATACGCGCCCGCGATCTAGTCCTGCGCGACGGCGGAGGCGGCCCGGCGGCGGGCACACGCGGGCCCGCGAAAACACTCCGCTAGCCATGACCATGAAAAATGACGGGCATAGGTTCTATGAGTATGGTGCTCCGCCGGGCCTTCGGCCCGCGGGCTCCGCTATAAATAAACAAAAAAAAAAAACTCACAAAGCCCTCTTAAGAAGTTTCTGGCAAGCGCCAGTTTTTTGTAATAAAATTTACTATCGTTGTTTCCACGCCCGGTATGGTGGGTGATCCGGCCTCACCCAAGTGGTTCGTACTATAGGGTGTGGGTGGATCCGACCTCACCCCCAAAATAAGCATTTATGCATCCCAACGGAGCCTTCCTTGATGACTTGCCATCCCTCTCTCCAGGCTCACGGGGCGCATGCCGCCGAGTGAGCTTAGAGAGAGGGATGGCAAGTATTCTAGGAAGGCTCCGTTGGAGTGCATAAATGCTTATTTAGGGTGAGGCCGGATCACCCACACCCTATACTACTTAATGACAGAGAATGCAAGAAGATCGGATCTATCAGACCACCACGTGTATAAAAATAAACGAAACTGCAAATACCGCAAACGATCTATTGCGTATAAACATTGGTTCAATATAAACAGTGATAAGTAAATAGACCACCGCAATGACCGATCAAACAATGTGAAAAGGCATTTTCTCGAAATGACACTACGGTTGGCCAAACCTGACATGATCAGCGCTCAAAACTAGAAAGCAGAAACAGACAGCTGTTTCGGCCTTTTTGGCCCTCGTCAGTGTGCCGTAGCTAGAACATGAGACTCAGTAACACTTCAACTACCTCAAATATGTCGCAAATCATTCTAAAAAGAGCTATGAAAGGTAAGATTACTCAACGGCCACACCATAAACAATTGTGGCACATGGCCAAAGAGCAATTCAAGATGGCCGCCATTTTGGATTTAACTAAAAATTCAAATTTATCAGAAAAATTCGGAAATTGCAAATATTTTTTGCTAGAGTTGCAAAATAACATACAAGTAAGCATTTTGATGCTTTTTATTCATAAATGGCTTGACCTCATGGTACGTATGACGTCATATCTCGTTACCATATTAACTGGTTGTCGCCAAACTTCACCAAAATGTGTCTGAAGGATCATCGAATAGCTACTGAAGACGGCATGTGCTAATCATATTCTTAAAGGGTGGGTGGTGTCCACCCCCTACCTCCCTTGAACGTCAGTCCGAGGGTTAATACAGGTTTGTTTTCAAACTACAGATTCTTTAAAGATTTGGTCGCCCCGCGTTTATAGTATTATGGCTCACGCGCAACTATTTTTTTCAATCATTTTTAGAACAACAAGTCAGCGATATAAATCCAAAAATGTTGAAGACGTGCGGGCATAGCGGCGTGGAATTGCCGTTTCCTGACAATTTCGCCCGACTTGCACTAACTGAAGGTTGAACTTCAATATGTTCGTCGGGGTTTCTTTGGAGCTCTTTCTTGTAGCCATGTTTCTTGGTTAAAATACGATCCACGATCGCTTTCGGCCAAAGTGCTTGCTCGTTCTTCGTCTAACGGCCTTATTTGTGATTGATTTTCATCGTTGTGGCTTCTTTGATGATGTAAGAGCTTCGCGTGCGTTTCTTTTCAGGGATTAGCTGCAAAATGATATCAATTTGGCAGAGAGCAGCGAAATGAAGCGGTCTCGATAGGATAGGAGAGAAGACTGTTCGCGTGCGCGATTTCTCTTTGTGATGAAATATTACACCCGACAAAGTACGCATTCATATCGTGACAGCTTTGGGAGAATATCAATTAGCGTTGACAGAAACTTGTCAACACGTAATAAGCATTATGAAAATTCAAAAATAATTTTTCCCGTTATCTTTAAAAGTAAAAAACGCTTTCACCCCGTTTATTTGGCAAAATATAGATCTCGGTCTCCCCGATTAACCTAGCGAAAAAGATATTGTTTAAAATTTTGCGGCAAAATCCACATGTCATGATACCTTAAACAAGTTTAAATGTTGTTAACTTTAAAACGTTTTTGAAACTGATCAAAAAATTGTTCAAAATGTTCTTATAAAATTTGAAACAGTGTCACTGCAGGCATAATCGGTTCTTATTTGCCGCTGGTCTCCAGGGATGCTGCTAAAGATAAATAAAGCTGTGGGAATTATATATGTTTGTTTGCGGAGTTGCGGTCTTGAATGGAATGCAAAGGTTCAAGGAAAAGGCGTTCTTGCCTATTGTTCAGGTTCCTTTCTAGAATTTCAACGCAGTCTGAGTGAATGTTGTCATCTGTTGTTTCGGTGTGGTGCCTAAAAGACCAATTTCGATATATTAAAATTCAACTTCAAACAAAAGACATCACTACGAGGCTTAGGGGAATAAACCATATAAATCCCTACTATCATTCCCTTAAGCCTCGCAATAATGTCTTTTGTTCCAAGTTGAATTTTAATATATCGAAATTGGGCTATTGAGCTTTCATTTTTCGATCTTGTACCCGGCTGGTGTTCTGCACCTCGTGAATTCCAGGATCTCTTACTTTCTCCGATATAAGTGAAATCACATGTCTTATACTTAACTTTGCAAACAATTCCTTTGATCTGATTTACGGCGGGACGGTCTTCCGGTTTCTTAAAAATGTTGCCTAGTGTTTCAACGGGATTGAACGTGGTCCTAATGTTTTCTTTGCTGAGTACACTTCGAACTCTCTCTGAAACACCCTTTACATAAGGGGTGAAGCGTACTCCCTCGGATTAACTTGATTTTCTTGATTTTATGGCTGTTTGTTTACTTGGGCTGAATCATGGCAACGTTCGTTAAAATTTGGGGGTATCCAACGCGAAATGCAACGTTGATGTCTTTTTTCTTTTCGTCAAATTTAACTGTAATTTGTTATTTTTCTTAGATTTTATAGTACGTTATTGCATTTATAGCTATATTAATTGTACGTTGTTTCGTTGAAGAGTTTTCAAATTTTCTACCTGAGCCGCTTGTGTGGTCCGATGAAGGGCCAGTATTACCCCAGAGTTTCTGCGATGGGGTTGGTCCTGAATGGCGCGTCCAGTCAAACACATCTGAGGTAGATTGTCGCCAACCAAAGCACAGCCAGGTATCAAAGTTACAAGATGCTATAGAGGCAGCTAAGGAAATATAAATTTAAAAAAAATGCGTCATTTTGACTAGTACTCACTACTTAGTCTTGTTGACGTCTACAAGATACACGAGGTATACAACCACATCACTGTTATCTGTTCATATTATTTTACGATTATTTTAATAAATTAAAAAAAACATTGAAAAGAATAAAAAAAATTAACAAAACGGGCCAAAAAACTATGCAGGCAAATAAAATGCAATCAAAGTTACATTACCTGCCAGTTAAAAATAAATATGAAGGTGTGTGGTGGTTTTGCTGAATTTAGTTAGTAACATGCTGGGGCTAACGTTTTGGGTCTCAAGTTTTAGCGGGTAAAGCGAACTGAGCCCGCACGGTGTCGGGGGTTGGGCGGGGACAAAGTGAGCCTGCTCCAATGTTTTTATTTTTTGTCATTTGTGACACCATTTATCCTTCGCCTGGAAAAAAGTCAACCACCATTAGCACGAAAAATGTTACATTCCAATAGCATGTTATAAATTTCCATATTTCCATTGCATTGTCATAAATTAACACGCCAGAATTTATAAAACAATCTATTAACCCTATTCAGCTTCTGATCGGCGGGAGGGGGGAGGGGGGGGGGGGGGGGGGGGCGGGAGGGGGGCGCACAAAAAGCCCGCGCATAATTTGAATATTTATAACTTTTATAATATGGAAGCAAACACCACCAAACTGCGTGACTTTTCTTAAATTTCATCCGACAACGATTGGTATGACATTTTAGTGTTCACATAACTTGGATTTCTCTTAAAACTGTTCAGGAGTAATTTTATTTGCATCTTTTGCTGTTCATTAGCAGAAAATATAAATTCATTTGTGTGAATAGTTAGACAATTCACAACCCAGAGTACGAGAACATGTTTGACGAAGGATTTTAATAGATTAAAGCCTCCTCTTTTTCGCTAGGTAGTTTGTGGTTTCGAATTGTGATGATAATATTTTGCACATCGGTAAGCATACGCAGTGAACGTTTTAAAAAATCCATTAAGCCGTTTCTCAGATTTTTGCAAAAGCGATTAACATTGAAAATTACCCAAAAATTCCACATGAAGCGATGTTAGATGTTAGATGGTAGTTCTTAAGATCGCAAAAGAAAAAGCAAACAAAACTATGAAGGTTTACAAACATAACATATAGCTACTTTTTGACACTTCCATTTATTAATTTTACAAAACCAGTGTTAATATATCGATCAATTTATTACCAGTACACAAATAGTAAGGTTTGAAATGTTAATGCGATTCATACAGAACTTTTTTATTCTTGCAAAATATGTGTGCCATATATCATATTTTAAGATGTCTATGTGGGATTTTCAATACGAAATCTTAAACGCGCTAAATTTCACTTTTACTGATTTCTAAGTTTCTTGTTTATCGTCGTCATGGTAATATCGATTTTACCAACAACAACAACAACAAAAATCTTTATTAGTTAGTTATTATAGAATTTATAATACTGGCCTGCAGGTAGCAAAAGCTAATCTTGGCAGGCCAGTGAAATTAATTACATGATTAGAAATCGCTACACACACCAATTTGTTGGAATAAAAAGAAAGGTTCAAACAAAAGAAAGAAACAAAAAGGAAAAAAAAAGAAACAAGTGATTGAAATAAAAGAAAGAGAATTGTGAAAATATTAATTAATTATCGTAAAAAGGGTTGTTGTTGTTCATCGTGGTGAACACACTAGTAAAGAAGTATTTTTTCGTTTGTCTCACGATGTAGTCACTTCCGATGTGGATCGCGACGTTTCGACTGCATACTGCTAGTCTTCTTCAGGCGATGGGGTCGACTGGTTACGCGTCACCTTATGAAGCACGATGCTCTGCTGTGATTGTCCAAAGACAGACAACAGCAAAAAACAGGCGGCCGTGTCACCAACTGACACAACGTATGTTGACAAAGCTAACTGGGTTATTTATTTATCTTCTAGGTCCCTAAGCGATGCCGAGATAGCCCTGCTGAAGAAAGGACTGAATTTTGCCGTAACTCCTGAGAACATACCTGCCACAGAGATCGTCGCAAAGGTTGAATCAGCCATCAGACAACTCAACCCCGAACAAGCAGACACTGTCAGAAGAGCTGTTAACAACATCCTTCAACAGGCAGAACCACCAGAGCCTAACATCACGAAGGAAATGCAAGACGCGCTGAAACGCCTAAAAGAGGACCAGACCATCACGGTTCTCCCAGCAGACAAAGGGCGCGCTAGCGTGGTCATGGATACCGACACCTATCACACCAAGATGTCTTCCCTGATCGAGAACGGACCGTACCAGCTCCTAAACAAAGACCCGACAGACCGTCTGACTCGGAAGTTGTCCGAGAAACTACTAACCTTGAAGCGGAGCGGACATCTATCGGAGGCCGTTTACAACAAGATCAGACCTCGACACAAACAGCCGCCTAGAATCTACGGTTTACCGAAGATCCACAAAACCGACGTACCCTTAAGACCTATTGTGTCATGCATTAACACCTTTGCATATGATTTATCCGCCTACTTAGCTAATATCTTGTCTCCTTTAACAGGTAACTCAGAGTTCACGGTGACCAATTCAGCTCACTTCGTATCCACCATCAACAGTGAGACGATCCTAGACAACTAGATCATGGTGTCTTTCGACGTAGAGTCCCTGTTTACCAACGTTCCTATCAAAGCCGCCGTACAAGCAACACTACAGAAACTGGAGAACGACCCTACCCTTGCAGACCGTACGACGCTAACGCCTGCTCAGATCGCTGACCTCCTGACTTTCGTATTGAGATCCACATACTTCCAGTATAACGGATCAATTTACGAACAACAAGAAGGCGCAGCCATGGGGAGTCCGGTTTCCGCTGTTATTGCCAACCTCTACATGGAGAGCTTCGAGGAACAGGCAATAACTACATCATCTTACAAGCCTAGGATCTGGAAACGCTACGTAGACGACACCTTCACCATTCTAGATCGCGCAATCGTCGATAGCTTCTTACAGCATCTAAACGACCAGCAGCCTTCCATCCGTTTCACCATGGAGACAGAGAATGACAACAAACTCGCCTTCCTCGACACCGCAGTTTCAAGAGAACCCGACGGCCGCCTCACCACCAGCGTATACAGGAAGCCTACACACACTGATCAATACTTAGCGTATGATTCACACCACCCGCAATCAGTAAAACGCGGTATTGTCAAGTGTCTTTACGAGCGCGCCAAACGTCTCGTAACGAAACCCTCTGTTATCTCCAAGGAGAAAAAACATCTGTCATCTGTTCTTGTTTCTAATGGTTATCCTTTTTTCTTTCTTGCAGAAACTTACCAAGACCAGAAAACCCAACACCAGTGCTGAGCCCACGACCGAGTTCAAATCTACTGCGGTTTTACCTTATGTCAAAGGTCTGTCCGAACAACTTCGCCGCTGCCTACAACAACAAGGCGTACGCGCTGTTTTCAAGTCGGAGACTACACTTAGATCACACCTAGTACGGCCTAAAGACGCTGTTGACCCGACTAAACAAGATGGCGTGGTTTACAGAATTCCCTGTGAATGCGGTAAAGTTTATATCGGCGAGACTGGAAGACCTATGCAAGACAGAATAGAAGAGCATGACCGAGACGTCCGATTCGCACGTACCCAGACCTCCGCCGTTTCAGAGCACGCCAACAACACCGGACACCACCCGCTTTGGAATGAAGTAAAGTTTATTGATCGTGATCCTCATTGGTACACACGCAGGGTCAAAGAGGCGATCCACATAAGACTTAACCCTAACAACATCAACAGGGACAGTGGAATAGAAATTCCAGAAGCATGGATGCCCACGATCAAGAAACACAACAACAGGAGAGCCGTACGACTACGGACCGCCGAGGGAACAATTCGCCGAAACAACGAGGATCAAAATGCGCCAGTCACAGCTTTTGAAAACCAACCAATCACAGCAGAGCATCGTGCTTCATAAGGTGACGCGTAACCAGTCGACCCCATCGCCTGAAGAAGACTAGCAGTATGCAGTCGAAACGTCGCGATCCACATCGGAAGTGACTACATCGTGAGACAAACGAAAAAATACTTCTTTACTATTAATTAATTACTTTTTAATTAAATTAATTACCAGAATATATACTTAGCCAAACTTCAATTGAAAACCAGTTAGTGGTGAAATTTTCACGTTGATCTGACTTGGTGAGGACCGCTAAAAAGCCGATTGAAAAATGTAGGTATGGTGTCCAGAAAACTGTATCGAAACACCTTAAAGTGCTTATGAAATGAAATTTTCCACCAGTTTTTTTATACTAAAAAATTGAAGTCCATGTTCCACTGATTCATAATTTTCCAATTTAAGTTATGGTTAAACGCGCGACCTATTTTTTCTTTCTTCAAATTTGGCCTATTTGTGATAAACATATAGGACAACCGGCGCGCAAATATGCAAATTAGAACTTGTCACGTCAACAGTTGCGCAGACCTTTGTAATCAACATGGTAGTCAAAATTCATCGTCGGAGCGACACCGCATTTTTCGCATTTTTGCACAACTCATGACGTCGCCATGTTATTTGCTTCTGCTTCTGTTTTTCTGCCGTAAGGATCAGTTTGTCGTTTCTTTTGTTTCACTTCAACAGTTTGTTGTGGTGATCGTGTATTCTATGTTTCTTTTTATACTAGTTCCAGGCACCAGGACACGAAAAGTTCATTTTGACCAAATTTTGACGTCCAAAAAATACTTTTCGTTAATGCATATATAACTTAAATTGGAAAACTATGAATCAGTGGAACACGGACTTCAATTTTTTAGTATAAAAACGGGTCGAAAATTTCTTTTCATAGGCACTTTAAAGCTATGTTTTTGTGACTCAAACTGAGTCAAAGTGAGTTTAATATGAGAACAAGAAATCTTCGAGTAGTAAAATCAGGCTTTAAGTACGTTCGCGCGAAGATCTTCTAACATGGATTTTTTTATAAACCTTTTGCTACAACTAGGTTTTAAGTTATTCGTGTCAGAAATGCAAAAAAGAATGGGAGATCACCGACTTCGTTTCCGAGGTAAGACATCTGAAAGGCGACCCTAATTTTGAAAACTTGGTCTACATTAATGGAGCATTTTAAAAATTTATACATCTCTAAAATGCTACTTTCTTTCACAAATTTTATGCGAGTAAGTCTGTTAATCAAATTAATTCAAATGGTGACGTCCCTTAAAGGAAAAAATCTAATATTTAAACGACAGCATTTGCAAACTCTGACATCCACAATCTTTAAGGAGCAGGAGGAGGAGAAAACGCGAAAGTACCAACAGAGGGTGCATAAAACCTTGAAATGGGATCTTTCACACTCCAAATGTTTGGAACCAACGGTGGGATGGGAGCCAACTGCAACTGCTTTCCCAAACGCCTAGCCGAGAAGCTCTCAGAAAAGAATGAGGAACCTTATCACATTACTATTACTTGGATTAGAACAATGCTTTCTTTTGAGATTTTAAGGTGGGTACACACATGCGTAAGAGTTTCTAGGACACCCTTACACAAAATTCCACAAGGGGATTTCATTGATGACTGCAGCTTAAACGCTACCCAAGCGTGTGTGATAATGGCGTGAGGTCGTTAATTTAGTTTAGTTGAAATGAGCCTTTTTTTAATTGAATTTCTTTTTTTCGAATATACGATATGTTTTTAATGGAATGAATTTTCTTAATCGAAATTAAGTGTCTTTTTTTTAATCGAAAGGAATAATGTAAATAGTGTTGAATAGTTTTGTTTTTTTAAGTGAAATTAATTGTAAAATAAGATTTTTTAGTTAGCTTTGTTATCAGTAGAAGATTTTGGTGTTTTTTAACATTAACACCTATGATCCATTTTTAATCAGGATCCGTTATTAATTTTCCAATACAAACCATATTCGCTTGCTAATTGTATCAATTTTTATGCATTGTTAGCTGTCACATCGACAAATTGGTTTCACAATTGCCGATACGAAGACAAGAGGACAAATGATAGAAATAGGCAAAAACATAGCCATGATTGATGGTCATGCCAAGTCATGATTTATCATGACCACTTTTTACACGGGCGATGCCGACCCATCGCCTTTTTGCGAAGTGCTAGCCCGTAAGCTATAAATGCAACCCCTAGAGAAAACAAGCCTTTGGCATTTAAGATTCGCACATGCCGTTTTCAATAGCTGTTCATTTATTCGTGAGACACATTTTGGTAAAGTTTGGCGACAACCGGTTGCTATGGTAACGATATATGACATCATAACTAACATGTGGTCAACCCATTTTTGAAGAAAAAAGCGTGTTTTTCATCTTTTTCAGCGAAAAAAACATGTAAAATGCTACCAAAAGCATCAAAATGTTATTTTGCAAATCTAGCAGACAACATTTGCAATTTCCGCAATTCTCTGATAAATTTGAATTTTTAGTAAAATCCAAGATGGCGGCCACCTTGGCAGCCATTTTGGATGACGTCACGGACCCCCAGAAGCTCCCCAACCCATAATGATTACTTTTTGTTATAGAGCACATCGCGGGCTATCTATTAGATGTAAAATATTTCCGAAATATTGCAACATCGCAAAAACCCAAGGGGGGGTGCAACCCCCCCTTGTACCACGGTTGGAAATGTAAGGGAACTGACATCCATATCATCTTTTAAATGTTACATACGTAGAATAGACCTTGTTTCTAGATCGACTGATAGTAAATGTGACAACTGCCTTTTATGTAAGACTTAGGTTAGATTTTAAATTGTACATATTATATATAGTTTTATTTTAAATTCTTAAATATTTTTAGGTAGTATTTAGTGTTCCCAGTTAGTGGTTGTATAACTGCTATTTTAGATTTGGCACATGAATAAAGGTTATTGTTGTTGTTGTTGTTGTTGTTGTAACCGGAAATAACAAGCCTCTCAGGATAATATTGTAAACTTAAGGGATTTGTTATTGATAAATAAAATATTTTAATAGAAAAAAAAAACACTTTTGTTGTGTTTAGCGGAGAAAACGGTTTGCAAAATCGTTTTTCCCTGCATTTTTTCGCGATTTGCTACTCAAGAGAGGTTTCACATTTCTCAAACAGTGGTCAAGACCGCATTTGAGGCTGCGTAACTCTGCAAGTCAAGCTGGAGGAATATAGAGCTAAGTGCTTATTTTAAACTTGATTTCGTCTTAGGAGAATTAAAGCTAGTACATCGTCGAAGCATTTGTTTTGAGCTAAACTCCTTTATAAGCCATTGACCGTGGCCGTGCCGACCAAAACCGGCCGTGATTTTGCAATAACACACATTTAAAATATTCAAAATAGAAAGAGAAAGTTTTAAAGATTACTCAGAAAAAGAAGAGCTTTAAGCGATGAAACCTTGCCTCGAGGAACTTCAGAACCCGCGAAGAAGAGGAGTTCTAAAGAATTTTCAAGCAGCCGAGGGACTTTACGATAAAATAAATTACATTTGTCTATGGGAATTTATGTTGATATCAATTTTTGATTGACTTTTTCTTTGTGTTGTCGTTAGTTTTGGAGAAATGTTTATAAAACGTGCTCAAATTCAAAATACGTTTCGGCCAGCACGGCCTTCTTCAGGGGAGTTACAAGTGTGGTAAGGCTTGCGTAAACCGTTGGCTATTCAAAACTATAACGTGACTTGTATGGCGTCTGTGATTGGTAGATAAACTAACAAAGTTATGCGCGCGCTAGAAAATGCGCGCGTTTCAGTGCATGCTTATTTAACCTACATTAGTGCGCGCACTTTCTAGCGCGCGCATAACTTTGTTAGTTTATCTACCAATCACAGACGCCATACATGTCACGTTATAGTTTTGAATAGCCAACTCTTTACGCAAGCCTTACCACACTTGTAACTCCCCTGAAGAAGGCCGTGATGGCCGAAACGTAGGGTCAATAAAGCACAATCAACTCAAGACGTGAAGTTGGAAGCTTGATAATTACAACTCATCCTACATTAACCTTTTCAAGCTACAAGATCGCACTTTACTAGAGTGATCCTCTGTCTTCGACAATTGTTTGAGAGACCTGTCACAACACTATATACTGAACTCTATATACTATATACTGAACTCTTCATCTGCTATAAAAGTGCTCAATGGATATAAACCAGAGCTTTGTATAAAAATAAAGAATATGGACTAGTTCAAACACATATATTTGCAACTCCGAGTTTCATGCTTCTCTCGAAGCAATCATCAGGCAACAAAACTTAAAAAGCTAAAAATCCTAACAAGCTTACAGAGTCACAAATATTTATACTATAACTGAAAAATCTAAATAAAGTTATGTAATATGATAAAATGCAAAACAAAAGGTTATGTAACAAGTAAAATGGCAACAGACAAGAAGGCGCAAACAGCGAAAATACATCAATTCGTAAAAAAAACAAAGTATACTATAATTAGCTGATTAGGTGTTATAGCAGATGCGATTCTTAGATCTGAGTCGTATCAAGAAATGATCTATTGTACCGGGTCAAATTCGCACATTAAGATTTAAACAATAGGTCTTTTGTTTTAAGTGACACTGCCGAAACCACGCCGAAAAGTTCGTGCATGATCGCAAAATCTTCGGCTTGACAACCTGAGCGCGTGCATCTTTCCGAAATAGACTCATAAAACTGGTTCTGTCTAAGATTTTCGTTTTCATTTCGGTAGAATGTGCGGTCATACAAGCGCAGTTTAGCGCAAAGGTGTGACTTTTAGGGAGGTGTTATTTTTTTTGCTTCAAAACGCCATGTGCATTCATGAATAAAGATAAAAACACATATATACATAAACAATTATTTTCCGCGGCGTAAGATTTAAATGCTTTCACCTCGGAACTAAAAGCCGTAGTAAAACAAAAATCCAAAATAAAACGAGTTGAGTACATTGCTAGTTTGTTATCCGATGAAAGTAGCTGCCGATAGCCTCGCAAAATAGACTTTCAGGCATGAGGAATAAAGCAACACGTTTACGTAACAACTGTTTGCGCGGCTACAAGATTTGAATGATTTATAAATGAGAACGATGCTCGTTTAATTTAAACCTTAAGAACGTAACCAATGTGTTGTTGTCAGAGGAATTTTTATGCCTCGCTGTTGTTAGTTTGTCGTGTCAGTTATAGCTCTGTACCTCCCTCACGGGGGAACTTGCCACTTAGCTCGGTCCCGCCGAAGATTCATCGGAAATTTTGAATTTCCCTCGCTTGTTATAAGCCATTGTTTCACCGTTGATCGTTTTTGCCCTTACATGGACAAAAACGATCAAGAATACAATAGCTATTGTTGTCGAATTTGACCCGCTTTTCTTGATACGGTTCACGTCTTTTGTTTAGGCCACGAGGGTTGAGTGTGAACAATTGTGCGGTCCAATAAGCTTCCCTCGTTAATAACAATTGATCAAGATAGGCAGCATCTCCTTGGCTGATGATTTTTTCATGCAACAAGTGTAAGTTGCAGTACGTAGGGTCTACGTCAACAGAATTTAAAGTACGTTTTCGCAATCACAAATCATCTATGCTCAATAACAAAAAAACTTGTGAGTTGGCAATCCATTTTAATTGTACTGAACATCAGATTTCGCAAATTAGCTTCATTGTTATTGATGGTGAGTTTTTGAATTATATTGAAAAGTATGACAAGGCACTGCATAGCGTATGGCTGCGTAAATCGGAGCAACAAGCCTAAGTGTAAGAAACTTTCGTCGCATTCTTTACCGATAAACAATCGAAAACTGCTTCGAAGATGGCTGGTTAAAATGAAGAGGAAAAAATCTCCGGTTTCCAAGCATTGTAATGTTTGTAGCGAACATTTCTCGGAGGATTGTTTCAAGCGGAGTGCAGGAGGAAGAGTGTATTTGGAACCAGGATCTGTGCCCACGAGGCTCTATTTTACGCCAAAGGCAAAGTCAAAGCGGAAAGATCCCGTCGATAGTTCTGTTGCAAATGAAGAAGCACCCCGCCAAGTCAAAGATAAGTCTCAGTCTAAATATACTTTTCAGTCTAAATGTTTTTAAGAAAATTGTTGATAGTCCCCCACAGGAGTCTGGATTATCCAGTGTTCCATCGCCTGATTTGAATGAGGATAAATGTAAATTTAAAGAAGAACTTTTATACCAGCTGAAAGCTAGCGAAGAAGAGCTCAGGCGTTTAAAAGAACTTATAGACATTCAGAAAAGGGAATTTGAAAGTAAACTTATTGAAAACACGAAACAGCTAGAACAGGAGCAAGAGCTTTTCCAAGAAATTCTTTTTAAAATTGAAAACTTCAAAAACAATCCGAAATTGTTTAAATTCTATACTGGATTTCCAAACTATAATGTGTTTAGCATGGTTCTTAGTTTTTTAGGTAGGGATGCAGCTTGTCAACTTGTGTACAGCAACAAGCTAGGGAAGAAGAGGTCAGGCGCTTAAAAGAACTTATGGACATTCAGAAAAGGGAATTTGAAAGTAAACACGAAACAGCTAGAACAGGAGCGAGGGTTTTTCCAAGGAAGTGTTTTTAAAATTGAAAAGTTCAAAAACAATCCGAAATTGTTTAAATTCTATACTGTCGGTGGAGGAGGAATTTATCCTTGTATTATGCCGCTACAAAGATGGTCTACTGGAAGATGACTTAGCTGCAAGATTTAGAATAAGTCAGAGCCTTCAAGCAGAATAGTTGTGACCTGGACAGAGTTTATGTACTACCGATTTAAACAACTAGACATCTTTCCTGACAGAGAAATCATTGAAGCGCACATGCCTCAATGCTTCAACAAGAAGTACAAAGGAACAACTGTCATCATTGATGCCACAGACATCTACATAGAAAAAGAAAACAAGCAACCCTGAAGCACACCAACTCACCCTCTCAACGTATAAGGACAGTAATACCCTCAAAGCACTGGTGAGCATTACTCAAAGTGGTAGTGTTTGCTTTGTTTCAGATCTTTATGGTGGCTCAATTTCAAACAAACTGCAATGCGGAGATGAAGTTATGGCTGATCGAGGCTTCAATATTCAAGAAATATTGGCGGGTAAGGGTATCAGGGTGAATGTTCCCCCCTTCATGACTAAATCAGGACAGTTTGCTGGACAGGAAATGTTGACAACCCGAAGGATTGCTACCCTAAAAATACATGTTGAGCGAGCAATTGAACGTCTAAAGAACTATCATATTCTAGACTTTTTTCCAGCTACTTTTTGCAAGAATGGAATAATTTGTCACGAGAGAAAAGGGCACTTTTTACCGAAGATTCGAAAAGTTTAACCAAAAGTCCTTAAAGTAAGTTTCAGAAAGGAAAGCCGTGTACTTTTGGAAAGTTATCTGGCGGATAAAGTGTTTTTTGGCGCGACAGGAAACCAAAATCAAGACGCGACACGAGATCTTATCACGTATCATGTTTGCATAATTAATTAGGTCAAATTTCATGCACACAATTTTATTTGCACCTAAGTCAATTCCTCTGCATGGATTTACTCTGGGAAGACCCTGGTGCTCTATATAACAAGGAAACTTTTTGCTTTCAACATTTTTTCTTGTACTAAATATCAGTTTGAACCAACATGAGCTAATATACCTTTTTGTCCAAATTTATAGGCAATTGTGGAATAATTTTGCTAATCTATGCTAATTAAATGCAACAAATATTTTGGAAAGGTTATTTAATACCCTGTTTAATAAAGTCTACGAGTCTTCAGCTTCTACGTTGGTTATGGGAATAATCAACTATTAGGATATGTCTTAGGTGATCAGATATATTGACTTAAGTTACTGCAATCAACAGGAATTGTACGATTGTTTGTTTAAAGTCAGTTTCTGTGATCAAATGTAAATTTACCTTCAAGTGAACATAAAAGCGCTTAATCGATATTAAGATTGTTTGGTTAATTGAAGGTAGTTTTCGCGTGAAAAGAGATGTTCCTTCGATGTTTTTCCTTCGTGTAAAGTGAGAACAATCAGCGTAGGTGATCGATAAACAGTTATATGACTCGGATGTGTGGTAATCGGCAGAACTGCGCGATTGGTGATCGGGAGTCGTTTTCGGCGATCACAAATAGTATTTTTTGAGCGCTCGGTTGGTTTCATGATTGTTTTGTGATTGAAGGAAGTTTTGCGCGGACAAGGATGTCCTTTAGGGATTTTTCCTTCCTGTAAGAAACAATAGGTGGCTGGGTAAAAATTTCTTTAAGCCTAGGCTGCTGTTGAACGATGTGCCAGTGTTTCATGAGAACCTTTTTTAGATTCGGCGTGGCCGGATTGAAGGTGGTAACAAACGGTAGAATCTCTTTAGTTTGTTTTTTCTTGTTACGGAGAGCCTCCTATCTGTTTATGAACTGGAATTCACTCAGAATTTTTTTAACGAGCGCTCTAGGGTAGCCTCTCTTACAGAGTCTTTCCTCGAAGTCTCGTTTGCTTTTCTCAATATTCTCCTTGACTGAGTTAGTTCTCAGTAAGCGAAGTGCTTCTCCTTTGATAAAGCCCTTTTTATCTCGTTAATGCGCTTGCGCATTAAGCGAGATTTCGGAGTCGAGTACTAAAAAGGGACAAAAGTTGTTAACAAAATTTTGTGGACTTTTGTCCGGGGGGGTTTCTTGTTCGTTCTTTATAGAAGCTATATTAGGGCATTGAGGATATGGTTGGTTAAAGCGGTTAGGATTTCAAGAAGGGCGTCACATACTGCCACTAAAATGTTTGGGGAGCACCCCCGGACCTATTGTTAATTTCCCTAGGGTATTGGGATGTCAGAACTTGTGATGAACTTGTCATATCTCACATTACGTTACCGCAAAGGTATTAGTCCTTGTTAAATTTCGATATCTCACGTTACCTATCAGTTTCAATCATTTGTCGTAAAGCCATTATAGCTACTTTAAAAGGGTAAAAATAGGTTAAATGCGTTTTCTTGGGAAACGTAGTTTGAGAATTTCACGGTGTATTTTACTAATGGAGAGGTTATAAGAAAATTAAATGGGACAGGAAAGTTTGTGTGTTAATATGAGCGGTATGGCAGAGCAAAATAGCATGAACTTTGCGTTTTTTTCTATTGAGTTGTGGTTACACACACCTTGGGTTTGGGGCCTTCCCAAGGGTTAATGGCTTGGGTTCGGTTTATCTCAGGTTTCATCTTACTCTTGGGGATGCGGTTACACAGTAAAAGACTCCCCAGGGTAAAATATAATAAGATATGAGTTCACTGACACTGCAGTTTACGCGCGAAAACGTACAGATCGACATGGATGACACGAATCGAGATCTTGTAAGTTTAATTTCAGTCATTCTCCTGCTTATCATTCGATAAATATAACAATCCGGCAGTTTTTTTTTTGCAAGAAGACACCGAAGAAGACGCCTTCAACTACGCTATCTTCAAGGTTTGTCGGCGTTTTATTTACATTTAGGAGCTCGCCACGAACTTGCTCGCCGCCAAGGAGGGCTTGGGTATTTCCACGACCACAGAATTGGTTTCAGCAACTTCTAAATAACAATGCACTCGATCACTGGTGGAAAGAAAACTTAAGAGTTACAAGTAAGCGTGCAATTAACCAAGCGTATCAGAGGTCAACTCAGAGAGCAGCAGCAGGCGATTTCCTGTATTAGCTACGTTCTGCATTATGATTGGCCAAGCGGTTTGATTGTGCAATAGTATGATAAACATGTCATAGTTGTGTTGATTTTTTGGCTTATAATGATGACGGTTGAATGGAATTGCGGCAAGCCTTCAATGGCTTAAATTTTTGCGTCTTTTGCGTACTGTTACATAATGAAACTGTAATAGCAATTATTAATTGTTTTAAAAAAGCACAAAAGCGAAAGTACACGGGTCAGCCAATACTATGCTACCGGTGCCAAGTGCAGGTTCAATCAAATTAGTTACAACCTGTAGGTAAACGAACTTAAAATATTCACCTTTATACGGACTTCTATTTTATGAAAGGGGTCAATCCGGCAATTTTTTTTAGTCATATGGGAAGTTTAACTGAGTCAGAGGCTGTCCTATTCAGTACATTTGATAGCTGCGCTCAAAATAACATGCTATTTTGCTCTGCCTTTTAAGTCGCTTAGCGAGTGACAACCGGAAATATCGTGAAAAGAAAAATCATATATTCTAAAAGATACCTAGATCCCCTAATTTTAACCCCTAAAAGATACGACGAGCACCCCCACCCAACCACATATGCGAGTCCTCCTCCGGGGTTCTGCTATACGTTGTCTACCCGGTATGATGAACAGCGAGGAGCGATTTTTTATGTCGCTTAACCAATGTCAAAGTGAAATCTCGTGAAAAGAGTTAATTTTACGATTCGTTTAAAGTCAACTCGCTTAAAGTTAAACGAGTCAACTTTTCGCGCTCGACGAAGCTGAGAAATCTCACGCTGTATTTTTGTTCGCTTTTTGAGTTGTAATCTTTGTCTGCTTTTCCAATAAAATATTTAGGTGTCATGATTATGCAATAGTATGCAAGAGAGGGTAGATTTTGCTTATTCAGCTAACTAAAAATGTTTCGGTTTGATTATGCAAGAGTATGGATTTCGGTTTTGTGCTATTTTAAAACAATTAATCATTGCTATTACAGTTTGATTATGCAACAGTACGCAAAAGACGTAAAAATGTTCCTGATTTTGTTTATAAAAGTTATCAAGGAAGCATTTTAAGAAGCATTTTATAAGCGATTTCAGCGTGTTTATTTTTTTAAGAGAGATTTTGTCTCTATTTGACAAAAAGACAATGTATTGTTTGAGTGGCAAGTAAGAGAGAGAAAACGTTCTTGGCGTATAAAGTCTATAAAAAGAAGACGAATATCAATTGCGTCACGGTCGTACTGATAACATTGAAATCCTAAAGCGGACAAGAGAGTTACCTTAGAGTGCTCAACGTAGCTTGATTGCATTGAAATCCTGACACAAGAGAGTTGCCTTCGAGCGCTCAACGTAGCTCTATTAGCAAAGAATATAGCACACTTAAAGCAAGAAAAAATATATTTAAATCTATTATTTCGTTAAACCTGAAAATTATCAATTGTTTGTAATGGTTGCTTTTAATGGTTCAGGTGCTATAGATTCAGTTTTACTACTAGAAAGTAGGTTATCTGAATTAAATAGAATTGCTCTTGATGTTGGAGGAGGTGGCGATTGTTTTTTTCGTGCCATATCACATCAATTGTATGGCGATGCTACGAACCATTTTTATATACGTAGTCTTGGCATTGAATATTTAGTATATAACCCAGAACAGTTTATAGAGAGTAATACTGAACACTCTTGGCAAGAATATTTGAATAATATGTCATGTCAAGGAACATGGGCTGATGCGATTATCATTCAAGCTGTGACTAATTGTCTCAATTTATCAATTTATATTGTTGAATCAAATGAAACTTTTGCTCCTGTCACTCTTGTTTAATTTCGTTCCTATTACAAATTAAGTTATCGTCTCTTTCGTAGAAAAATACGTAAACATTGGGAACATCAAACTTTAAGAGGGTATAAAGGAAAAGTAACACACATCTGAACAGCGCCACCATTTTGGACGGCAATCTATCCGTTCCGATGTTAACCGCGTAACTCTTTCCTCCTTTCCGGTTCTAGATTTCTGTTCGTGAAATGACCAGAACTCAATTCATTCTATAGGTGTCAGAACATTCACTGAAGCGTGATGCTTGAAGTTGTTTCTCGCGGTGAATTTGCCTGTAAAGAGCTGTAAACCCGGCGCAGCTTTTTCTCGACAGCTACAGTGAGCTTACTTTACCATTTTGTAAACAAGGCCAAACACACGACAAATTAATCTAGCACTGCTAAATGAGGGTGCTAATGGGGGTACCCAATTGTCAGTTAACTACTATTTTTTTTCGGCCAATTGTCAGTTAACAAGAGGCTACACTGGTAGCCTATACTCATGCGCTTGTATAAGAAAGTTTTATGTTTTTTCTTTTTTAACTGGGTCACGCTGTCGGAAATCGGTTCATTTCAATATTTTCATTCATTGATCTTATCAAGTGATTTAGCTTGACAAGTAGGAAATTACGTATATCAGTAAGGCTTTTAAATTTGCAAAGTTAAGATAAGGTTACTTTAAAGGCCATGAGAATGATCAGAGTGAATGCGTTTTCGGGATTGGACTTAGAACAGCCGCTTTACGAAAATTATTCGACATCAGATTCTCATCTAAAAACCATAATTTCTCACCTGTCAAGATAGCTTCCAAAACCGTAATAAGGATTGTCAGTATTAAAGATGTCTGTTTGATACAGGATCGTACACAGAGAGTATGGGAAGGAAAAAAATCGAATTTCACTGATGCTTGTGTCCAATAAAATAAGCGTTATTCGCTGTGGCTATATGGCCGGTAACCGGTCAAGGTTTTCAAAACACTAAATAGCCGGCAGTCCCATATTCTCAGTAAATTTCTCAAAATCGAAAAATTCCAGCTAATCTAAACTATCATATGTCGATTTAGAAAGGTCAAGCGATCCTGAAATGCTTTATAGATTTCAAGCCTAGTGTTTGGTTTACGCTAGGCTCAGTAGACGAAACCATGTTTTGTGACACTTAGAAATTTTTTCAGTTCGACTGCCGGTCAAGGTTTTCAAAACACTAAATGGCCGGCAGTTCTATATTCTCAGTAAATTTCACAAAATCGAAAAATTCCGGCTAATCTAAACTATCATATCTCGATTTAAAAAAGTCAAACGATCCTGAAATGCTTTATAGATCTCAAGTCTAATGTTTGGTTTACGCTGGGCTCAGAAGACAAAACCATGTTTTGTGACACTGAACTTTTTTCAGCTCGACTGCAAAAAACATGGTTTCGTCGGGGGTTTCGTGATATAGAAATCCCACAAAACCGGCTCGTTTGATCAGGATCACGACATATGATAGTTCAGAATGGCTGGATCTTTTCGATTTTGTGAAATTTACTGAAAAAATAGAACTGCCGGCCATTTAGTGTTTTGAAAACCTTGACCGGCAGTCGAGCTGAAAAAAGTTCCAAGTGTCACAAAACATGGTTTCGTGATATAGAAATCCCACAAAACCGGCTCGTTTGATCAGGATCACGACATATGATAGTTCAGAATGGCTGTATTGTTTCGATTTGTCAAATTTACTGAGAATATAGGACTGCCGGCCATTTAGTGTTTTGAAAACCTTGACCGGCAGTGGAACTGAAAAAAGTTTAAGTGTCACAAAACATGGTTTCGTCTTCTGAGCCCAGCGTAAACCAAACCCTAGACTTGAGATCTATAAAGCATTTCAGGATCGCTTGACTTTTCTAAATCGACATATGATAGTTTAGATTAGCTGGAATTTTTCGATTTTGAGAAATTTACTGTGAATATAGAACTGCCGGCCATTTAGTGTTTTGAAAACCTTGACCGGTTACCGGCCATATAGCCACAGTAAAATACCAACGGTGTGTCCACTTACTTTGGAGTCTGCTTAATACAGGTTTTAGTGTAATCAGAAATCTTACTCATTTAATCTAAGACTGAAAAGGGCTCGTCTGGTCAAACCAGGGGTCAACCCGCGTTCGCATGCTAGGACAAAATGACGAAACAGAATACATACCATGTATCTCACTTGTTGCACTTCCCATTAGAAAAGGTAGCTCCATTTCCAACTGAGCCTTTGTAACAGCTTTCCCGTCGATCTTCTCTAATCGCAACAACTTTAAATCAAACTCACCGAGTCCAAACTTTCCGCTTATGTTTGATTATATGTCCATTGAATTGTGCTTTGTCATGTCAAACGGTATGCGACTTATGTGTCATTCGAATGCCGATCCTTTGTCATCATCTCGATAAAAACTCAGAATAACTTTGACCACGCCACTCGACGCCATCACGGAGATCAAGGTCAACGCTCTACGACCCTGGTACCTTTCGCATATAATATCGGTTAATATGTCACCTGGTCACGCTGCGAGGCAGGTAAAAGTCACAAAATAGCTTTGCTGTTAGGAAAAAACTATGTTGCTTTTATTAACAACAACAATCGTTCATTTAGTATAATTAATAGAATGTCACTTAACTGTTACCGTATTTTCTCGATTAAACGCCGGGCCCCGAATAAACGCCGGGTATAATTGAGGAAGTTGTAAGTAAGCTCCTCAAACGTTTGTTTGTGGTATAATAAACTTAAGATTTAAGGGCAAGGTACAAGGCTGCCAAGAAAAACGAATAATAACCCTTTCTTAAAAAATGGCGGGCGAGAAAAAACTGCTGATACAAAGAAACGCCGGGTCCACAAGGCCAAGTTTGAAATAAACGCCGGGGGCATTTAATAGAGAAAATACGGTAACTTTTCATTTATCAGTTAACTACTATATTTTTGGGCAATTGTCAGTTAACTGTTAACCCCATCAGCACCCTCCTAAATGCACTGGTATTCTAAATTTCACTTTTGCCGGAACGCAATTGGCATGAAAACAAAACGAAAAAAACTCGCGAGATAATAACGCCTTTTGTCACAACATTTCACCCACGACTGAAAAACCGCAAACAAATACTGATGAAAAATAGAGTTTCGTTCAAAACCAACCATTCCTGAAAACTATTTACAAAACGCCGTCTAACACATCATACAAGACGTAAATCACTTAACGACACGACTCATAACAGCCAAACTTTGAAAGCTAATATAAATGCATCGCAACCGCAAAACCACATAGCGGAGTCGGTGCAGGCCTGTCATGAACCTCATTTCGATCTAAGGGAAACTAAAAAAGTGACCGCCAGGAGTGGTGCCCTGTTTATCCGCTCCAGACCCAATATTTTCTATATAAGTGCGTCCATAGCAGACGTGACCGAAAAATGACCACGTGATCACCATTTTCCCGCCATTTTTCATGTCAAAATATATAAAACAGCAGACTTGATACTTTAGCTAACTACAAAACTTTCCGTTTCATTATGCAAGAGTAGGAACAGCAAAATACCATAAATTTTGACTTTCGTTCTTTTTTCGAATTCTGCTGGAGAGTTGAAAAAGAAATGGCTGATGGCGCGATGTCTGCTAAACATAGCTCAAATTGTCCTGGCATGGGGAAAGGCAGCTCTAGAGAAATGACATGTTGTTACGGCCTCCTTTCATTAGATTCGGCAAATGTGAAGTTCAATGTTTGAATCGGGCCTTACTTTAAAGAATATTAAAGATTCAGTCACCATTTGTTGTGTCAATTGATATTTTGATAATTAATATTAATGTCTCATCTGATCAGATATAAAGTCATTGCACGTGACGTATTATCGATGTGGGCTTTTAATTGTTTTGAAACTGCGGCAATCTATTGTATTTGATTTAGAAAGTCTTTTCCATTGTCAAATATCCCAACCGAAAATAGACAATGAATAACTGAAAATGCACTGTGTAAATTGAACCAACAACACATTTTCATCGTCAATTAGCTAGCAAGGCGGGAAAAGTCTTTCACTTTCACTTCACTGACATCAAAATTATTTACATTCACACTCGTGATTCTTTGTTACTCATAACTTTTTTTGACTTGCACCAACACGAATTTTCAAACCAAGTTCTCTCAATCTTCTCTATCCTGCCAAGAACCATATCCAGTTGACTACTGCGCCTCGCATTTTCTACATAATGTCTGATTCTACAACGCCATCTTTACCATATTTATTTTATATTTATTTTAGATTCTTCTTTTTTTAACCTCATGTTTCAACGCATTAACGAGATGGCTTTAAGAGCCCTTTGATTAGAATTAAAAGGGTGACAAGATGAGAAGTGCGTATACTGAAAGGATTCCGTAGGCTTGAAATGAGTTTGTAAATCGAGGATTCTTTGAGTTGAGAAGCGGGGTCCTTTAAAGACCTCAGTATCGAGAAAAACAGCGCGGTTCGATGACATTTCCCAAGTAAACTTGATTGTGGTGTGGAAGGAGTTAGCGAAGGCAACGAAATCGGAAACTTCGCTTTTTGGAGTGTTCCACAGAGAAAATATGTCATCAATGAACCTTTTCCAAACTATAGGTTTAAGAGGGCTAGCCATAAGCAGTCGCTTTTCTAGGTCTGACATAAAAATGATCGAGAGGGATACTGCAGTCTTCGTCCCCATGGCAACGCCGTGAGTTTGTAAGAAGTATCTTTCATTAAATTTGAAAGAATTCTCTTCAAGTATGAGCTGCAAAAGTTCCCGTAGATCGTTTGTGGGAATTGGTAATTCA
This sequence comes from Cladopsammia gracilis, assembly GCA_022457155.1. NCBI lineage: Eukaryota > Metazoa > Cnidaria > Anthozoa > Scleractinia > Dendrophylliidae > Cladopsammia > Cladopsammia gracilis. The sequence continues at coordinate 143,479 of JAJGOT010000050.1, read as the reverse complement.
TGCTCATAGTGTTCTTCGTAGTAACGGCAAATGACATCCATTCCTTCTGTTTGAGGAATGTTAGTGTAGAGGGAACTACAATCTCAGACAGAACTCGTTGAGACAGTAGTGTTTCCGCGCGCAAGACAACCGTTAGTGTAATATCCTGTCAAAAATCACATTTATCGAAGCCCTCCTCTCCCTCCTCTGTCAATGTTGCTTTAGAAGGATTTCTCAGAGACCAGGGACACTTTTTGAGTATGTACAACATTGTTTGGTGGGGGGGTAGGGGGAGGTAGATATGATAATTCCTTTTAAATGCTAAGAAATGCTCACAATTTGCCTAAGTGTCTCAACAGTTCTGTCCGAGATTGTATATAGACTGTTTTATGTCTTTTTAAGGTTGTTATGTTTCAGTACAAGTTATTGTTGTTTTTTCGTGTTCTATTCATAAAAGTTGTTATTTTGCTAGATTTGACGGTGAAAATTTGACTTATGGAACTCCGATGACAAAAGTTGTCAACACTTGTATGGCTTTAAAGCTACCATGGTTCCGGCTTGAGAACAACTTTCACGTCTCTGACGCTTGAGTTGATAGATTTATCAGTATTACTCGGAATCAGCAGTGTAAATGGATTTCTTAACCTATAGTCAGGCGAATGTGGATATGTTTCCTTCGCGCGAATATTTTGCATTAGCAGTTGTTAGGTCATTCACCAATGGCAATGCGAAAATTCTACACTGGTGTTGTTGCCGTGAAAAGCACAGAAAATACGGAGAGCATTACCACATAGACCTGAAGCAAGATCGCAATCAACAGTGGCTATCCTCAAAGGAATTTTTGGACCCCACGCGCGAAGCAAAGAGAAATTCCCGCAGGTGGCAAATGCTTTTCTGAGCTTACAATACATCCTCCAGCCACCACAGTTGAACTAGTTGAATATGAGGATATTATGTCAGTTTTCAGTCGGTTCACAAGGCGAACTGTATACCAGAGGAAAAGGAATTTGTAAACAAACTCGTTCGGCTACGGTTCACACGATTCAAATAATTAAAAAAAATATGTATGATATTAATTCTTTAATATATTGCGTGAACCGTTGTGAACCGTTAAATTTTCATTCTCACTCTTTGTGAACCGTATGAAATCAAACTTGAGTTCGCTGTAAACCGTATAGATGTTAGTTATTTAGGCATTAAAGGCTCTGTGCTTTCACTTCGGCTTCGCTTTTTATTTCTGGCCTTTAATACATGTACGCAATTTTCTCTTCTTTCTACGTGTTCAAGATACTTCATTGTCGCTACTGAAATGTTTACAATGGTCATATTCCTTTTCGTCACTTCATGTTGAATCATCGTATTGATTTTTGAAGCATTGGAACAATGAATTTGATTGCACTAAGTATTTTTAGAACTGCGATATAACGCTGATATTATTGTCACGCAATGCGCGATGTACAGTTGTCACGCACGAATACACCTCATAATTGATTAGTTCTAATTGCTGGATTTCGCTTTTTTACGCTTTATCACAAAGTATTAAACATGTACAATGTCTGCCGAAAAAAATATTTGGATCCCATTTTTTAACGCGGAGTTATGATAATCCAAAATCATAGACTGTATATAGACTGTTTTATGTCTTTTTAAGGTTGTTATGTTTCAATACAAGTTATTGTTGTTTTTTCGTGTTCTATTCATAAAAGTTGTTTTTTTTTTGCTAGATTTTCCTTTAAATTGTGTAAGAAATAAAAAATTTGACGGTGAAAATTTGACTTATGGAACTCCGATGACAAAAGTTGTCAACACTTGTATGGCTTTAAAGCTACCATGGTTCCGGCTTGAGAACAACGTTCACGTCTCTGACGCTTGAGTTGATAGATTTATCAGTATTACTCGGAATCAGCAGTGTAAATGGATTTCTTAAGGAGTTATGATAGTGAGGAATGTTCTTTTCGATAATTCAGAATCAGTGGGTGAACTACATGGTGCGAAGGAGGTTTGGAGTGTTTATCTACTAACCTATAGCTAGGCGAATGTGGATATGTTTCCTTCGCGCGAATATTTTGCATTAGCAGTTGTTAGGTCATTCACCAATGGCAATGCGAAAATTCTACACTGGTGTTGTTGCCGTGAAAAGCACAGAAAATACGGAGAGCATTACCACATAGGCCTGAAGCAAGATCGCAATCAACAGTGGCTATCCTCAAAGGAATTTTTGGACCCCACGCGCGAAGCAGAGGGAAATTCCCGCATGTGGCAAATGCTTTTCTGAGCTTACAATACATCCTCCAGCCACCACAGTTGAACTAGTTGAATATGAGGATATTATGTCAGTTTTCAGTCGGTTCACAAGGCGAACTGTATACCAGAGGAAAATGAATTTGTAAACAACCTCGTTCGGCTACGGTTCACACGGTTCACACGGTTCACATAATTAAAAAAATATGTATGATATTAATTCTTTAATATATTGCGTGAACCGTTGTGAACCGTTAAATTTTCATTCTCAGTCTTTGTGAACCGTATGAAATCAAACTTGAGTTCGCTGTAAACCGTATAGATGTTAGTTATTTAGGCATTAAAGGCTCTGTGCTTTCACTTCGGCTTCGCTTTTTATTTCTGGCCTTTAATACATGTACGCAATTTTCTCTTCTTTCTACGTGTTCAAGATACTTCATTGTCGCTACTAAAATGTTTACAATGGTCATATTCCTTTTCGTCACTTCATGTTGAATCATCGTATTGATTTTTGAAGCATTGGAACAATGAATTTGATTGCACTGAAGTATTTTTAGAACTGCGATATAACGCTGACATTATTGTCACGCAATGCGCGATGTACAGTTGTCACGCACGAATACACCTCATAATTGATTAGTTCTAATTGCTGGATTTCGCTTTTTTACGCTTTATCACAAAGTATTAAACATGTACAATGTCAGCCGAAAAAAAATTTGGATCCCATTTTTTAACGCGGAGTTATGGTAATCCAAAATCATAGACAATCTCAGACAGAACTCGTTGAGACAGTAGTGTTTCCGCGCGCAAGACAACCGTTAGTGTAATATCCTGTCAAAAATCACATTTATCGAAGCCCTCCTCTCCCTCCTCTGTCAATGTTGCTTTAGAAGGATTGCTCAGAGACCAGGGACACTTTTTGAGTATGTACAACATTGTTTGGTGGGGGGTAGGGGGGGTAGATATGATTGTTGGATCTAAACACCTATATACAATCATGTCACTAATTAGGTTTCTCTTGGGTATTCAGCATACCTTGCATGTAGGCTCATTAGCATTTTGTTATATAGCGGTGTTAAGTTTTTCTTTAGTTTGTCAGTTTTATTTTCCACCGTTGAGTTCAACGATACGGCTCGTGCACTACATTAGCCTCTAGCAGAGTTCTCTAGGTTCTTCTACAGCGCCGTAAGCAATGTAAGTGTCCGATTAGTTGTCAGACTTCTGCTTCGTTTCGCTTTTTGCGTTAGTAATTGTACATTTTGTAAGTTAGTTATTTGTTTGTTATTTCAGTTTCAACCTCATCTCAACTCATCTTATCTCATCTCATCTCATCGCATCGTAGTTATGTCATACATCTTACTCGACTGATTATTCAATTGTCAACTCCGATTTGGAAGAATAAAAATGAGCGTTAAATTGTTGCTGTGAAGGACATTTGTCTAGAAGTTTGCCTCCGGCGGTTACATCGTTGAAAATTGCTCGGGTTTCGCGCGTGAATGCAGTGGACGCGAACAACGAGATGGATGAAATATCCAACGACGATGGTGGCGCTCGCTCCAAGTTGCCAAGTAGAACACTCGATCAAGAAGGTGTTCTATTCGAAAAGCTTCGCCGACTCAAGAATTCAAGATCAGGTTATCTCTCTACGGTTAGTGCCAGAAAGAACGAAATTGATGCATTGCTATCAAACGAGGAGAACGTTCATCTTGTAAAAGAGAAGTTGCCCGGATTCTTGATCGCATTCGAAGCATTTGAAAAAGCCCATCTTGCCCATTCATCAAACCTTCAAAACGAAACTAGCAAAGCCGGATGTCACGAGCAATTTCATCTCGAGTCTGTGCGAAAAGATGACTTCTATCGAAAGGTTATGGAGTGGATTAGTGGCGCAGAAGAGATTATAAGGTTAAACTTTCAGGTCAACCCTGACGATTCAGCGAGTCAGATCGGTTCTCGGGCCGCGTCTAAGTCTTCAAGAGGATCCCGGCGCTCGAATCGAAGCGGTTCGCATAGGAGCAGCTCATCGTCCTTATCGTCGGCAAGAGTAAAAGAAGCCACTCGCATCGCAGAGCTTAAGGCAGAGGCAGCAGCGTTCGAAAAGCGACAATCGCTAGAAGTTCGCCTTCGGCAGTTAGAAGAACAGAAGTTTCGTCTTCAACAGGAGCAAGAACGCTTGTCTCTTGAAACTAAGATTGCCAAGTCGGAAGCCAAGGAACAAATTTTAGCTTCCATGGTGGAAACCACTCCGCGTCTAGTCACACCAATCCCTGTTACGTTGGAAGCTAGACAAGACAGAAAAGGGTTAACAGGTACCAAATTAGAGACAAGGCCAGTCCAGTCGTTGCCAGTTACGAAAAGTTCTTCAAACCTTAATCCAGAAGCGCCGGAATGGCATCAACGTCCGTTAACCTGCGATAATAAAGAACCTGTTTCCGAGTTTGAACACTCTGAGGTATGAAGTGTGAACAATGTCAAAAATACCCTTTGATCAAAGTATGGTTCATTGGGCTAAAACCCCTAGTTTAATGGGCAATAAGTCATTTCATTGAGCTAAGCCAAATTCATTTCATTGGATCATAGTTCATTTCATTGGTCTATAATTCATTTCATCGGGGTATTTTTCATTTCATTGGGCTATTTTTCACGTCAATGGGCTATTGTTCATTTCACAGAGCAAGGCAGCGTTCATCTCATTGGGTAATAGTTCATTTTATCGGGCTACATTTCAGTTTATCGGGCTGTTATTCATTTCATCGGGCAATGGTTCACTTGCCATTGGGCGATTGCTCATTTCATTGGGCTATTATTCATGTCATTTGGCGATTTGTTCATTTCATTGGGCTATGAGCCCGGTCCTTTTGATCAGCGGTGTTACCACTAGTACCCAGGATCACAAATCACAACAGAACTAGATGGAGTCGCTAGCGATACACGGAAAAAGATATTTAACCGATGTACTCACAAAATTGGAAAATCCAAGTATGGATATTCAAGAGGTAGATAATTTTAAGTTCCGAATTGACTGGTTTTCTGGTGTTTTGGAGCGGTATAGTCATTCTACACAGCTGCCAAATCAGCATACTTCAACGATCGATTCAATACTAGATAAACTCTATCGTGTTCAATGTTTATTTGCACAAATTGATAAAGACATTTTCAAGGGATATACACCAGTACGCTTATATACAGGAAACAAAGGCCGACCAACATTTGATATACCTAAAGAACAGCTTGAGCTTCTGTTAGAATACCATTTTTCCATACCAAAAATAGCTCAAATCCTTGGAGTAAGTGTGAGTACAGTGAACAGACGACTGAAAAGTTACGACCAATCTGTTGGACAAACCTATTCCGCTATAAATGACAGTGATCTTGATAAAGTTACGCAGCAACTAATTCAAGAATTTCCCAACTGTGGATATCGAAGAATGAGTGGGCTACTGCGTTTTAGAGGTATACGTGTGCAACAATTACGTGTGAGAGAGTCCATGCAAAGAACAGATCCTGAAGGCATTTTGCTCCGAGCATTACAATTAACGCCACTCACCAGAAGGTCATACAGTGTTAAATCACCCCTTGCTCTTTGGCATCTTGATGGCCACCATAAATTAATAAGGTAAGTTTTAATTTTTTCCAGGATAATTTCTTCATTAACAGTGCGACAATCTTCAGAAACCGAGATTTCAAACAAATGACCACAGAGTTATTTCACTTCAAAATTTATTGACTTAATTCTATAAATTTGCCGTGCTATAATCTTGCTGAAGATTGTTTCAAGTGAAAATTGTTACCACAAATAAAATGATTGAAATAACTTTGCAATCGTCTGTTCGAGTTCTCGATTTCTGATTGGCTAAAAATCCCTAGATGGTTTCAGTTAAAGTCGTCTGATTGGCTAAAAATCCTGATGTGGCTTCGGTTGAAGTCGTCGCACTGTAATATATATTTATTTACCAAGAAACTAGGTTTTATAAAGTCTGTCTTTTATAGGTGGAGATTTGTTATACATGGATGCATAGATGGATATTCTAGAAAAATCATGTTCCTCAAGTGCAGCACAGATAATACAGCTGAAACAGTGCTTCAAAATTTTCTGGAGGCTGTAAGTTCTCACGGACTGCCATCAAAGGTCAGGGCTGATCAAGGAGGAGAAAATGTGGATGTAGCAAGATTTATGTTCAGCCATCCTGAGCGTGGGCCAGATAGAGGCTCCTTTATCACAGGAAAAAGTGTCCACAACCAGAGGATAGAGAGACTCTGGGTGGATGTGCATGTTTGCTGTGTGTACACTTTCTCTAGTATATTTGACTTCCTTGAAAAAGAAGGGCATCTTGACATAAACAATGACATTCACATGTTTTGCCTTCATTATGTATACACAAGGAGAATCAATGACACCTTAACACAGTTGATTGGAGGGTGGGATAATCATCCTATTGGTAGTGCTGGTAGATCAACTCCCAACCAACTTTGGATACAGGGTTTATTTAGCATTGCAAATGATGATTGTGTTATTGCAAATGATGTCTGGAGAAATTTAAAAATAAATTTAAAAAATAAGATTTTCAAAAATAAGCTGTCCCGGAGCAATGGCTAATAGATTCTATACTACAGTTATTATTTTTGTAATGTCATCATTATATTTATGACAGATTGTCCAATTTCATTGACGCTAAAGCATGCTTTTCCTTCCAAATTGTCTACATTTCCCAAGTTATCATGTTTCAACCATAACCCTTAAAAATAGAATGTTTTGATGTGATATCCTAATACTCTTTTTATTTCTTTTAGTCAAATGGCCAAGAAACATTGGATGTGGACAACTGGATAGACTCACACTCACTTGAACATGATACAGTGAATGTACCAGAAACACCTTGTCCTCTGACAGATACAGCACTGGATGAACTACAACAGAGAGTTGACCCAACTCGTCCAAGTGATATCAAGGGGATTGATATATATCTTGAAACCTTAGCATTTGTTAGATCTAACCTACAACAATAACTGTATATAAACATAAAACAGACTGAATATCTCAAGGGTTAGAGGGGACAAAGGAGGACAAGATGCAGTTGTGGCAAAATTAATTAAGAATTGTTAATTAATTGTGTTCAACAAATAAGTGCTTTAGACAACCAGTGAATAGAGAGAGTTCTGGGAAAGTATTTAAATATCTGTTGTGTATATACTGCGTTTGATTTCATTGAAAAGTAAGGATGTTTTGATATTAAGAATGATAACCATATTTTATAGCATTTTGTTGGAGGGTGGGATAACCATCCTGTTGGAACCACTTGAATTTTTACTCCAAACCAAAAGGGTACAAACACTGCCCAGCATTGCAATCAACCTCGTTCCCAGGGTCTCTCTTCCAAGAAGTAAATCAGATATTGAATAAATGAGGATCAGTTTATAATTGATTTTTGAGCTGTTCATGATAATGATCTCAGTGCATTTGCCAACGAGCCTTTACCATGCTAAACTGATACAGTAACATTACAACTTCTTAAACTTTGGAACTATTTTTAATCTCTTGTGTTCACAAATCAAGTATTTTATGATAAACATGTAGATCCCTTGCTCTTATCCCCAACCTGGTGGACAAAACACTCTATGCTCAATTTGAGAACCGAAACTTTGTTTCATGCAAATCTTTTCCATTGTTTTGACTTTCAGATGGAGACTAAATGCAAGGGGTCTATTTGTGTGACCCAGGTATATTAAAGATGAACCAAAATCATTTAACTACTGCATTTTTGTCAAACATTTCAATAACTGGAACTTAAACTGTAACAATAGATCAATGAGTAATACTCTCCTGACAATATAGCACATCTGTATGATGATATTACATTGTGTATACTGCAACTAACACAATCCTTTGATCTGTTAATTCATAGGCAGTGCCAACCGTTATAATGATTTACGATATGTGGTAATAAAAATTTTGAATAAGAACAAAAATTTTGGAAGTATTCTGTTGCCAGGTTTATATTTTGTAGAACTATATCACTATCATTATATAAAATCTTTCATTTCTTATGGTCAACAGAATCCAATCAACAGTTCATATTTTGATGAAAGTAATATTAAAAACAACTGGTTCAAGTGAAGTTACTGGCCACTGACCAGTATAATGAACCATATGTATGCCATATATATAACAACAATGTACTATAATAAAAATGCAATAAATTATATCCTTACTTCAATGAATTTCTAAAATGTCAATATGATATGTTAAATGCCAGATAACACAGCATCTGTCAGAACACATTAACCAAGTAAAAAGTACATGTGACATCACAGGACAAATGCAATTTTTCCTATGAATTTTGAAAAATGCCACAGCATCTTTAATGCCAGAGGAGACAATGAAAGATAACACAATATGTTTCAACAATAAAAATCTTAACTATTACATAAGTTTATTTCATGCAAACAAATGCATAGTATGGGTGGTGAAAATCAAGCCTGATATTTTTTCTAAATTTGCTAAGCCTGAGATTTTTATGTTTAACCATGGCAACACTCTCAAAGTCACAAATTGAGAGACTCCAAGACCAATTTGCAGAATATTCTCATAAGAAACTCAGTGTCAATGTTACAAAGAATCTGGCACTCTAAGGCATTCCCTTTAGACTCCAAAATTCAAGCTAAATTTCACCACCCACTATAGTGTAACTGACTATCCTTTCATTTTCAACTAAAACCTTCCATATCCTGTTGCCTCCATGGCTATGGTTGCATCCATTTTTCTTTTGAAGTCTTGGTAGTGTTCAGCATTGACTGGTAAGGACAAAACACCCAAGCATGCTTCTGGGTCAGGAAGCGATTTCTCTTTGCGGTTGAACTTTACATAGATTGGTTGTGTTGGGTAAAGTGGACTTCCTAGCACAAACTGAAGGAAGCGGCCTGTAGTTGACATATGTGCATCTTCAGAGTGTACTGCAAGAGAGAATATTCCCATTTTGCTTACATGCAGTACCATTTGTATCTCAAAAATTATCTTAGTCCACTCGTGTAACTGCAACAAACAACCGTTTTTGGACTAATAGCTTTTGCATTATTAATTAATAATACAATATAAACATGTATGAACACATATTTGTGGTATTTATTTATTTTTGCTGATGAAGTTTTATAGGTTATTCAATGTAAAGTTTATTGTTGGTGTCAATTTCCTCTTATTTAGAATAAATGATAGTCCTGTGCTAAAGAGTGATATAACCGATAGACATATTACCGCAGTGGAAGAGCATGGGTCTGTGAATTGCCTGGGGGTTGGAGCCCCAGCTAGACCACCACTCAAGGTCTTAAAATAACCTTGTATAATATTTAAGTTTATAATTGTTAGGCTTTGTTGTCTTATTGGATAAAGATATTAAATTGGAGGTCTCATCTCCCCACGCACTAACCACTAAAAGAACAGGCTGCCCCAAGCTAAAAGCCTTTGTGACTCACTCTCCTCCCTGCCTGGTGGCAGTAAATATTAATGTTTTTTACACATCTCATCCGCATAGTGGTTATTTGTGAGATGGACGCTCACACTCATGACCCCTACATTCATTATTTTACATACATCTTTTCATACATGTTGATACAGCAGTAAACACCACTGACACTCATTGCATACTCGTTACCCAAGCAGCAGGCTCTGAGTTAATGAGTATGCGGATGCAGCGAGAATATATCAATAATGTACCTGACAGGCTTCGAACATACTCCTTACACCAATTGAAGGCCAACTGCTGATCTTCTTCTAATTCATCTTGTTTGCAGCTTGAATGTAAAACTATTTTCTTCTCTAGATCTTCTGCTGATACAACAACTTCATTTGACCTTGGAAAGACATTTGGTGAAAACCATAGCTCTTTCTTGTTGGCAAGGAATGAAGCCAGCGATATGATGTCCATGCCACGCCTTATATCATCCATCTCTAGCTTTCGCACAGTGAGTGCAAAGTGGATCATAGAAATCTCCAGGGCTGCATCTCTGTTTGTCTTAGTTAGTTGTTTATTAACAAACCCAGCTGCTGTGAGTGCATTCAGAACACCTTCAGATGCATTGAGTTCTGCAAACTCCTCATCTGTGTTTGCATCTCTTACCTATCATACAAGACAATCATGTAACTGAAACTAATTGTAATCATTTTTATCAAGAATGGATTTCAATTAATAATAATTTGAGTGTTTTGGCCTTACTGAATTGAAAGTAGTTGTGATGAGCACTTTGGAACACTTGTATATGGATGTTTGATTTGCTTTTATGTAATATATACAATATGAGCGGGCGATCTGCATGAGAATTTAAAACAGAGAACTGCAAGCGAACTGTTTTAAAACTGATAAGGATCAAACACAAATATTGTATATTACTTATCAAATGTCTAGATTAATGTTGCTATTTTAGATTTAAAATTTTAAAATTAAATGCAATTTGGCCGAGATATTTCAAGTTAAACCTAATGCAAATCAGTATCAGTATTTACAGATGCTATCAGGGTAGTGATTTTGCATTGTTCCCGTATTGTTCTAGGTTCATGAATTATTAATGAATTTGATTTATTATGATAGCAAATGGCATTGTTTCCATAACATAACAAAACTGTTTTAATAACACTAAATTGGGAAAGCTATCTGATATGTATAAGTAGGCAGCTACACAAAAAGCAAGCTCACTTCTTTTTTTCTCTTCCCCTATCCATTTCCCTTCCTTCCAGCAAGGAAGAATTTTAGGTCCCTTACTATTCTTCACCTACATCAACGGTCTTCCAAAGTATTAGAAAATATTATTTGGAAAGTTCCAAATCACTTTTTAATTTATTAGAGATTTTAACTGCTGAAAATATCATGTTTATGCACTTCTGGGTTAATTCAATTGAATTTTCCATGATCCACTACACAAGCTAAAGAACTATAAGCATGTAAAATATGTTAAAGTTAACGTCATTGTCATGTTTTGAACATGTTAATACTATAATGACTGACCTTTTCAATAATTTCTCTTTGCTCCAAATCTGGAATATCAGATAGAGTTAAGTAGGGTATGGCCTCATCAATGGAACCTGTAATTATGTATGCCACAACTGCTTTAGAAAGGCCTACCAAAGGGTAGCCTTCATGCAAAAAGGAATGACTAATTATCAGTCCAGTGTAGTAGAAAAGTAAAGAATCAAGTGATTCCAAACAATGAAGAGGCACCAGATGATCTTTTTCTCCCTCGAACAGGTGAATAGACGAGTTGGAATCACCAGACACAAGAGGAGACATGCACAAGTGGAAGTACTCTCTCGTTGGACCAGATGCATCAGATCCCTCTTCTGCTTTGAATTCCACATTGGGAGTACTCCTGACATTCAACCCTCTCTTATACAATGTGAAAATTTCACGCAGGGGTTTGGAACTGTAACGATCAATAGAAATGGGCTGTTCCATACTTGACAGCCAGTGTTGTCTAAACACGTTTACATCTGTATCAGAGGTATCAAATATGGATGACAACAAGTCATCATCATCAAAACCTAAATGAAATGAAACAAGCAAAATTTCAATCATATTGAATCGATAATATTCATACGTGTCACTGTTTTACTCTGACCAAGGAACAAAGTCTGAAATGTCAGTAGGTTTCCCTTCTTTTTACAATGTTCAATAATTCACCTATTTATATCAACAAGTCATTATTTGTTTTTTGTTTATTATTTGTAAAGTGGTTTCTTTACCACTCAGTAACTTCCTAGGCAACCTTTTAAAAATAGTTACCCAGTAGAGCTGTTATAGTTGCATCCAATGACCCTGCTTCAGCAAATTTTTTTTTGAATTTCTCTGTAACTTTTATCTGGAAACATTTCAAGAAGTTGTGCCAACGAGCCATCGAGACTCTGCAAAACATACAGATATAGACAGCATAAGATACAAAAATTTTGCTAAATGAACAGGTATGGAATATTGTCAATTTTTTAAAAGAGTACTTGCCGTTGGCTCATGATTGCCTATATTGATAAACATACATGATCACTCATGATGTAATGTACTTATAAGTTTCATCCAAAGTAAGATGGATAACATTTAAGAATTTTAAATTATTTACATGTCACAGTTACACAAGTAAATCAATCTACATGTATGCATTATTTGAGTTCCTAGCAATACACTGAATTCTAGAGAGCCAAAACGAACGCAGTTGTTTGAATTATCCTGTTCTTGAATATTTAATGATTTTTCATGTTTTCCACTTACCAATGCACTTCCACTTTTCTGAGCTGAACTCCCATTACCATCGTTACTCGGGTTTACATTATCTTTCATTGTCGAGTCTGTTTGAGGCTTTTGATCATCATCATTATCATCTTTGTTTGTGAGATCAACAGTCTGTTTGCCCCTGCTAATAGGATTTAAAGAATGAAAACTATAGATATTCTCAAGTAATCATGTAAAGTAACACATGTACAAGACTCGGCTACATTATCAGTTTACAAGCCAAATTCATGATTTGCCATTTTCACAAGCAAAACAAAATTGTACACAAGTACTAGGTGAAAGACCTGTAGTTAATTTTACTGAAATGTTCACAACCTTGCAACAGTCATCCAAACACCCAATGTTATGTCATATAATATCATGTTATATTTGTCTTAAGTTATATTTTATTGATTGTAATACTGTTTATTTAGGGTCCTACTGAAAACCACTTCCTTTGATGTAGGCTCGCTCCCCTTTGATAATAATGTTATTGCTCTTTTTGCTTCTGCCAATGAGTTATAAAAATCATATAAAACTATTGCTGTTTTTGCTTCTGTCAATTAACATTATTTCAATAAGCATAAATCTAGTAGATATTCTAAAATGAGTATTCAACTATACATACTCTAATATTCATTTTTTTTTGTTATTCTTTGTTAGTTTTAGTTTTGATTAATGAATAAAGTAAAAAAGAGTTGAGTGTATATAGCAATACTTCATGTGACATCATAATGCTTTGTCATGCCATCCATCGCCATCCGTGATTAGCAAAACACAACATAAACGCATGCGTATCCATCTCATTTTTGGTCAATGGAAAATTTAACTACCCTAAACTAATCTACCTTTCAGTGCAGACTATTCAAACAATTGATTGTTCCAGAAAAATATTCATTTGAAGCCAAAATTCCAGGTCAAACTACTACCCACTATACAAACTACAATAACAACACGGCTCTTTTGCCAACCACAATTAGCATGCAAATGAGATTCAAGGGCTAAAATGACATCACTGTTAGTGAGCATGAAGTATCGCTATATGAGATTAATGCATGATCATAAAAATTTGAGTTACAAAATAAAATTCCTTACTGAATGAACAACATTTTTCTATTACCTGTTATCACTTTGAGTGTAGCTACATTCCTCCTCCTTATGTTTTTTAACTTTCCAATACAAAATGTCTTCCCCACAGTTTACACATTCAATAGTTGGGCCACTCTGTGGAAGGTCCTTTGAAATTATCAAAATATATTTCAGTACATTGGCAAAATGATTCATTTTTAAGGGGGTGAAGGGGAATAGACCAAACAAATTTCACTTACATCTAAACTAACAGGACTGAGGTCTAAGTCCATCTGAAGAGGGCGCACATAGGTTATTGCCTGCCCCACACAGACACTATTTCTAAGGTAGGCAAGGGAATACCCTTGATTCCCTGGCCGTATCACTTCCAATTTTCGTTTTCCTCCTCCACCTCCAAACGCTTGTAGTAACTCAATGCCTCCTCCATCTTTCATTTTTGGGTATTCCAGCCCAAGAACATTGATAAATTCTTCGTGATTGGCATTCTTATTAGGGAACGCAACTTTGCGTTTACCTAATCCTGCTAATTGGAGATGATAAAGTTCATCTTTCGATGGGCTTAAACTTTCATTGACATGTGCCAGAAGACAGAAATAGTGAGTCCAAGTTTCCTTTGGTTGAAAGAATGGTGCATTTGCTTTCATTTTCTTGGGTGCCTTGCCTCTATCATTTGTTGGGTTTCTTTTTTGCCCACTCCTTCCACATAGTCCTGGAAAAGCCCTCCTTCAAAGAAACCATGAAAACCATCATCAATTAAGCTTATATGGATTTATAGTGTATGTAAATGCATGCACATTTCAAAGATTAAAACAATTAAATTAAGTTTGCTGAAGCATGCTGTAGTATGTAAATAATATGTACATACATCAAGTTAAACTAAACACTCAACATCCACTACAGATTAAAAAATATTCCAGTGATATAGCATGGGGTTGCAACAAATGATAACAAAACATGACCAAAACATAACAACAAAATGTGACCCTCCAATACCTCTCAGGGTCACAAACTTCAAACTTAGATAAAATTAGATTGAATGGATGTAGCAGCTCTCGTAAGGTCTTACACCATTGGCTTGCAACCCTTAGACCTAACAATAGGACAAACAACACAACAATGGACCCTAGCCCTAAAAACAATAGCAGCTGTGTTTTACAAGGCCAATGAAAATAGAGGTTTCTGAGAGCTGCTACACTACCGGATTAAATAGACACTAGTATGGTGGTCCATAGACGCCACACCAAAATTGCATTTTAACTGGTTAACAAGAATTACATTTTTCGAAAAAAATGGTTTTTGAATGTAAAAATATAAAAATTTCTTCACTTGGTCCATAGCATTCGATGGAGCAAATCTAAATCCCCTGGATTAATCTCATTTTCCACAAGTCTACTGAACTTACTGATATACATCATTTCTATAAGCCTGAGTTAAAGAAGCCAAGTTATTTTGACGACTAGTTCCCCTCGATTCAAAATGGCGAACGTTCTGATCACATGTTAAGAATTAAGTGTGTCATAGCTAGCTAATTCCGGCCTCAAGAGTCCTCGTGGGCCCGAAGAGGATAAGTAAGTAGTAGTAGCTAGCTAATTGACGCGTATTCTAAATAATATCAACGCCGTTTGATAAAGTAGTACTATATTTTACCTGAAGTTTTCCTGAACTCGATTTGTGCTTGTCGAGGGCATTGAAAACGTGCTTGTTCCAGGGCTTGTTGTACTGGTATTTTGGTTTTGTCTTGGGTTCGACGTAGTTGTTCCGGGTGTTGCCAGACGATCTAGCTCATCGATTGCTTTCTTTAATATGGCATGAGCGTTATTTATGTAGTCGCTCATCTCTAAAACGTTGCGGGTTGTTTTTAAGCTATAAAAAATGCCAATATTTGATGCCGGACAGCAAGAGAAGTAAGGGCGACAAACGAGCTGGAAAAGGACACATGACTTTTTGCCGCCAAAATTCATTACCCAGCAACCCAGTGAATAAAAAAGGCACACGCTTTTTCATCAATGTTGTATTTGTGATTTTTCATTTCCAAAAAGCCTGGGTACTAGTGGTAACACCGCTGATCAAAAGGACCGGGCTCATAGCCCAATGAAATGAACAAATCGCCAAATGACATGAATAATAGCCCAATGAAATGAGCAATCGCCCAATGACAAGTGAACCATTGCCCGATGAAATGAATAACAGCCCGATAAACTGAAATGTAGCCCGATAAAATGAACTATTACCCAATGAGATGAACGCTGCCTTGCTCTGTGAAATGAACAATAGCCCATTGACGTGAAAAATAGCCCAATGAAATGAAAAATATCCCGATGAAATGAATTATAGACCAATGAAATGAACTATGATCCAATAAAATGAATTTGGCTTAGCTCAATGAAATGACTTATTGCCCATTAAACTAGGGGTTTTAGCCCAATGAACCATACTTTGAACAAAGGGTATTTTTGACATTGTTCACACTTCATACTGAGGAGTCATCTTCACCGAGTGAGAAGGCCTTCCATGATATGCTGGAGCTGCATCATCACCAAACCGTGCTACAACAGCAGCAAAACAAAATCGTGGAAATGCTTGCGACACAGCAGAGGAAAAGTAGTCTTCCCAAGCCTCGGGTACCAAACTTTGGCGGAGAACCCATCGAGTATAGTCCCTTCATTAGAGCCTTCGAAAACATCATTACGTCCAAAACGTCGAGCAGTAGTGAAAGGTTATATTATCTAGAGCAGTTTACCAGCGGTGACGTTAAGGATCTTGTTCGATCATGCTAGTACCTTCCCCCTGACAAGGGCTATCGAGAAGCCCGACGATTGATGGAAAAGAAATTTGGTGACAGTTACCGTATCGTGGCTGCATATGAAAGTAAAGCTTTGAATTGGCCTGAGGTGAAAGCCGAGGACAGCGTCGCATTGGACAGATTTTCCATCTTTCTGATGAGATGTACCAACGCCATGGAAGGCAGCCAACACTTCACCAAGCTCGAGCATCCAGACACTATACAGAAGCTAATTCTGAAGTTGCCTTCAACTTGAGACAAAGATGGCGCCGTTTAGTTGATCACATCATGGAAACTGAAGCAAGGCCGATTGCATTCCGTGATCTTGCCCAATTTGTGGACAATGAAGCAAGAGTAGCCTCAAATCCAGTCTTTGGTAAGATTGTTGAAGACAAGAAACCTAAGACAAACGCGCGAGACCGTCGTCCGCAGAACAGAGCTAGTGGAAAGAAGCCAGAGGAGGAGCTCAGTCTTGCTGCACAGGTGGACAGCGACCATAACTTGCCTCCCAGTACGTCATCCACTGGTCCTTCCCCCTCAACAAAGGATTCTTCATGTCCCTTCTGCAATGCTGGTCACACGTTAGAGACTTGCGACTCCCTTAGGCGCCTACCGTACCAGGAACGAATTCAGTTCTTAATAGCAAAACACCTCTGCTTTGGTTGTTTGTCTACCGACAACACAGCAAAACGTTGCCCCGAAAGGAAAACGTGTACAGTTCCTAATTGTGGAAAAAAGCATCTCACAATCCTCCACACGAACTCTGTTGGTCGAAATCGGCAAGCTGATGGTTGTCCTGAAGATTCTTCGTCTCGCGAGGAGGCCGCGCGAGTTAACAACGGTATGGTAAACCTAGGCCGCGCGAAGATAGGCATGGCCGTCGTTCCAGTCAAAGTTTGGTTGAAAGGAACAGGAGCACCGATGATCACCTACGCCTTTTTGGACAGCGGTAGTTCCTCATCATTCTGCACAGAGTCGTTGATGAAGCAGTTAGGAATCAGTGGTACAAGAACTAAAATTTCGTTGACAACATTAGAAAAGAAGAACAGTCTTATGGACAGCTTCGTTGTGAAAGATCTCGTCATTTCCGATCTGGACGAAAACGTCTTTATCGAGTTGCCTGTACTTTAAACGAGACCCGAAATACCGGTTTCTAAGATAGACATACCCACGCAAAATGACATTGATACATGGCCTCACTTGCATGGAGTACACTTGCCTGATATTGATGCTGATATCGGCCTTCTCGTAGCCAGTGACGTTCCCACATTTTTTGATCCTTTGGAAGTAAAGCACAGTCAAGATGGCGGACCTTACGCCTCGCGAACGCCTGTCGGATGCGTAGTCAACGGTCCCCTGGGGCGTTATCATGAAGGCCGGCGCGCCGTCAGTTTCTTTGTCAAGGCCGATCTTGAACTTCATCAGATGGTGAAGAATTTCTACGATAGTGGTTTCAGTGAATCTAGCGCTGACGACAAATCTGAAATGTCCCAAGAAGAGCTACGCTTCTTACGCGAGTTGGACAGCACCGTAATCTTACGAGACGGTCACTATGAAATGGCGTTGCCTTTGAAAGACCGAGAGACACTAGTACCGAACAATAGATCACAAGCAGAACAGCGCGCTTTCTGGTTAAAGCGAAAGCGTCAACGTAATCAGGACCTCTACAACGACTACAAAGGCTTTATGGCTGACATTATTGACAAGGGCTACGCCCTCAAGGTTCCAGCGGATCTTCAGACGTCCAGTAACGCAAAGTGGTTTATACCTCATCATGCAGTATACCACCCACACAAGCCCGGGAAGATACGTGTCGTTTTTGACTGCTCAGCCAAATACCGAGGAAAGTAGCTCAACGATCTGTTGCTCAAAGGACCAGATTTAACAAACACTCTGTTTGGAGTTCTGATGAGATTCCGACAGGAGAGGATCGCCTTCATGGCGGATATTGAAACAATGTTCTATAAAGTCAGAGTAGCTGATGTGGATTGTACCTTTCTTCGCTTCCTCTGGTGGCCTGATGGCGAGCTGGAAAGTGAACTTCAAGAGTACCAAATGGTTGTACACTTGTTTGGTGCAGCTTCTTCCCCTGCATGCTCAAAGTTTGCTCTGCGCAAGACAGCTGAAGACAACAGTGAACACTTCCCAGAAGCAGTTGTGAACACAGTTAAGAAGAATTTTTACGTAGACGACTGTCTTAAGTCCTTACCATCTGTTGAGGAGGCGTTGCAACACGCAACTGACTTGCGATCTCTGTTTCTAGAGGTGGATTTCGACTAACAAAGTGGATCAGCAATAGTCGAAGAGTCCTAGAAGCTATTCCCGAAGCTGAGCGCGCCAAAGAAGTGAAGTCTCTCGACCTTAGCAAAGTCGACCTACCAGTTGAGAGAGCTCTCGGCGTTAAATGGTGTG
The DNA here is from genome assembly GCA_022457155.1 of Cladopsammia gracilis. Taxonomy (NCBI): domain Eukaryota; kingdom Metazoa; phylum Cnidaria; class Anthozoa; order Scleractinia; family Dendrophylliidae; genus Cladopsammia; species Cladopsammia gracilis. The sequence goes on along the minus strand of JAJGOT010000050.1, from coordinate 124,735 downwards.
TAGAAACAGACTCCTTTGGATTTGATGTGGACTTCAAGCTCAAAACACCAACAAGACGAGGGATTCTTTCAGTCGTCAGTTCGGTTTATGACCCCCTCGGTCTCGTCGCACCCTTTGTGTTGTCAGCCAAACAGTTGCTTCAAGAGTTGTGTCGAGTCAAGCTAGAATGGGACAGCCCTATTCCCGCAGACCATAAAGTTCGTTGGGAGCGTTGGATGGCGGATCTCCCAAAGTTATCGCAGTTTTCCATTGAGCGTTGTGTTAAACCGGCTGGGTTTGACTTTGTCTCGTCCAGTCAGCTGCATCACTTTTCAGATGCCTCTGAGGTTGGATTGGGATCGGTTTCCTATCTTCGCCTCGTCAACGACCAAGGTGATGTCCATTGCTCCTTTCTTTGTGCAAAGTCAAGGGTTGCACCTCTGAAAACGGTCACTATCCCGCGCCTCGAGTTGTCCGCTGCAGTAATCTCCGTCATGCAAGACAAAGTCTTAAAGAGAGAATTAGAGATACCAATCAGCGCCCAGTCCATGTTCTGGGCAGATAGCACCGCAGTTTTACGCTATGACAAGAACGACACAAGGCGGTATCAGACCTTCGTAGCCAATCGAGTTGCTGTTATTCGCGATGGCTCCGAGCCCCGACAGTGGAATCATGTTAGCGGTGACATTAATCCCGCTGACGACGCCTCTCGAGGATTGGCAGCCGATATCTTCCTTCATCAAGGGCGTTGGTTAATGGGGCCGGAATTCCTTTGGAGACCTGAACACATGTGGCCAATGCAAGAAAAAGAATTTAGCGAAGTCCCTGAGGAAGATCCTGAAGTGAAAAGGGAAGTTACAGCATGCGCATCCTCACTAGGCAATACAAGCGGTCCTCTATTAGATTATTTCCAGAAATGTTCTTCCTGGCTCCGCCTAAAGAAAGTCGTTGCCTGGCTCTTGCGTTACCGTGACAACCTGCTAAAAGCGAGTAAGAGTGACAAGTCGAAGCGCGAAGCCTCGAAATACATCACCCTAGAAGAGATGGAGAAAACGGAGAGAGAAATTCTGAAGCATGTGCAGATAAAGGCTTTCCCTGTGGAATTCAACCATCCCGGGAAAGAAGTAAAGAAGAGCAGTCGCTTGTACAAGCTTGATCCGCTCGTCGTAAATGGTCTGTTATGCGTTGGTGGTCGCTTGCGCAAAGCATCTTTACCCTTGGAGTCAAAGAATCAGATTATTCTCCCGAAAGAAGATCACGTGACAAGTTTGGTTATTGACCATTATCACAGAATTTGCGGTCACTCTGGCAGAGAGCATGTCTTAGCTCTAATTCGACAGAAGTTTTGGATTACACAAGGAAGTTCCGCCGTAAAAGGTGTTCTCGCAAAGTGTTCTCGCAAAGTGTGTTCACCTTGAAGTCGAACAGGGCACAACACCTGTTGTTGCACCGCCTCGCCGTGTCCCAACAGCACTCAAAAACAAACTGAAGGCAGAATTGGATCGACTACAGCAGTTGGAGGTCATAGCTCCGATCAATGAGCCCACTTCATGGGTAAGCAGTCTTGCTGTGGCTGTGAGGAAATCTGGAGCACTGAGGATCTGTATCGACCCCAGGCCACTTAACACCGCCCTGAAGAGAGAACGGTATCAACTTCCTGTACTAGAGGACATACTCCCGGAACTGTCAAAAGCAAGAGTATTCTCGACAGTTGACCTCAAGTCGGGATACTGGCACTGTGTCCTCGCCCCTGAATCCAGCGTACTCACGACCTTCGCTACTCCCTATGGAAGGTACAGATGGATTCGTTTGCCCTTCGGCCTCTCCGCTTCATCCGAGATATTCCAGAAGCACCTGACTCATGCGCTGGAAAACCTACCTGGTGTTCTGTGCATCGCGGACGACATCCTCATCTATGGCACTGGAGAGACCGATGAAGAAGCAACCACAAACCATGACAGGAGTCTACAAGATCTCTTTCAAAGGTGCAAGGACCGCGGCATTGTCCTTAACCCAGATAAGATGAAGCTAAGGATGAGAGAAGTAAATTTCATGGGACATCTCCTGACGAACAAGGGCCTGAAGCCTGATCCTGCTTAAGTAGAGGCAATCACGAAGATGCCTAAGCCACACGACCTGGAGGGCGTTCAGCGCCTCAACGGATTCGTCAATTATCTGGCCAAGTTCCTTCCAAAACTGTCTGAAGTCATGGAACCGATTCGTCGCCTGACTCGGAAGGACACTCCATGGAACTGGTCCTCGGAACAAGACCAGGCGTTCGCAAATGTGCAGCGGCTAGTAACAGAAGCGCCTGTTCTGTGTTACTACGACCCTTCACAGGACCTCACCATACAGTGTGATGCGAGCCAGAGTGGCCTTGGCGCTGCGATACTTGAGAACGGCAAGCCTATAGAGTACGCAAGTCGTGCCCTCACCGATACAGAAACCCGGTACGCTCAAATAGAGAAGGAGATGCTGGCGATTGTCTTCGCTCTTGAGCGTTTCAACCAGTACACATTTGGTCGACATGTACACATCGAAAGTGACCACAAGCCACTCGAAGTGATCCTACTGAAACCACTCGCTCGAGCACCTCGACGCCTCCAGTTAATGATGATGAGGCTACAGAAATACAATTTCACCGTGCACTATGAGCGTGGCAAGAACATGCACTTGGCTGACATGCTGTCACGGGCTTACCTGCCCCACAAAGGTAAAGACGTAGACGACTTCGAATCAGTCAACATGGTCCGTTATCTGCCCATATCTGACCAGCGTTTAGACGAAATAAGAGCAGAGACCCGGAAGGACCAGTCTCTGCGAGAGTTGTCAGAGACTATTCTCGTAGGATGGCCTGAAAACAAGGAAGATGCCCCAGCACTGACACACCCTTACTTCAGCATGCGCGACGAGCTGATCGAACAAGATGGGCTGGTCTTCAAAGGGAATTCTGTCGTGATACCGAGGAGCCTTCGCGCAGATATGAAGATGAAGATTCACTCGTCCCACCTCGGAATAGAGGCATGTCTGAGGCGTGCACGCAAATGTATCTACTGACCAGAAATGTCTGCAGAAATGAAACAGTACATCTCTGCGTGTGAAACGTGTAGAGAACTCGACAGCATGACACACGCCAAGGAGACACTGATGTCCCACGAGGTCCCATCTCGTCCTTGGGAGAAGATTGCCACAGACATCTTTACCCTCGATGGCAAGGATTACCTGGTCACGATAGACTATTACAGCAACTTCTGGGAGGTGGACAGGTTGCCAAACACCAAAGCCAGTGCCACCATTCTGAAGCTGAAGAATCACTTTGCCCGCTATGGCATACCTGATCAAGTGATCAGCGACAATGGGTCGCAATTTACTTCTGACGAGTTTGCCGACTTCGCAAAAAAATGGGATTTCGAACATCTTACCAGCAGCCCTGGAAATAGCAAGGCCAATGGCAAGGCCGAGTCTGGGGTGAAGACAGCCAAGCGCATCCTGAAGAAATCAATCAGGGCTGGAACCGACACATACCTCGCCGTACTCGACTACAGAAACACGCCCACACAAGAAATGACAACCAGCCCAGCACAACGTCTGATGAACCGAAGAACCAAGACACTCCTTCCTACAACTCAGAGCCTACTACTACCCAGGACTATAAACCTGGAAAGTGAAAAGAAAGAGCTGCAACAACGCCAGCAGGCCCAAGCCAAATACTACAACCGGTCAGCAAAGGACCTACCAAGCCTCTCTGAAGGTGATGTCGTTAGAATGAAGCCATTCAAGCTTGGCGACAAGTCTTGGCGCAAGGCCCAAGGTACTGCGAGGCTTGACGAGCGTTCGTACACCGTTGAAACGGACGACGGAGCAGTCCACCGCAGAAACCGACAGCATCTGCGGAAAACGTCTGAACCGCCAGCTGAACCCACCATCACAGAGCCAGAACCGGATTTGGCCAGCGCAGATGAAGAGGCGACTACAACTACAGCGGTTACCCCCGACCAGTTTAGTGCCCCTCATGAGTCACACCCTCACGTGGTGACCGTCCTGGAACAGCGTCGGAGGTCAGAGCGAGTCAGGAGGAGCCCAGCATACCTCAAGGACTATGTCTGTGACTAGACTCATGACTTTAAATTTTTTCGTTACCGTTATCATAGTGATTATCGCTTATTGATTGTCTTATGTCGAACTCACCAACTGATAGATTTGTCTTATGGACCCAATGATTCTGAACTGAAATGACATTGACACTTTTTCATTTTTTTTCAACTTTTCAAAAGGGAGGATGTTACAATATGCACGTGATCACCATCTATAATCAACTAGACTAGGATCGAGTTACCTCTCGTGTCTTACTACGATGTATGCTAATCAATGGTAGATTAAACGGATCATGAAACACCTTTCAAGTTCGTCGTGGACGTAGCCTCGTGAAGAGATACGGAGTAATCTTTACCTGCTTAGCCATTCGGGCTGTACACATTGAAGTGGCACACAGTCTAGACACTGACTCGTTCTTGCTGGCCCTGCGACGATTTATTGCAAGGAGAGGCCAAGTCAGAGAAATACACTCAGACAATGGAACGAACTTCACCAGTGGTGAGAGGGAGCTGCGCGACGCTTTTTTAGACTGGAATCATGAGAAGATTCTTAATTTAATGTTACAGAAGAACATCAAGTGGTCCTTCAACCCTCCATATGGCTCCCATTTTGGCGGCGTCTGGGAGAGATGCATTAGAACCGTTCGGAAGATCCTACAAGCCTTACTGCGACAGCAAGTTACTGATGACGAAAGTTTGGCCACCTTAATGTGCGAGGTCGAGAGTATCATGAATAGTCGACCCATAACAACCGTGTCCAGCGATCCAAATGACATGGAGCCCTTGACGCAAAATCACCTATTATTGCTCAAATCAGAAACCCCCTTGTCACCTGGTATTTTCAAGAAATAAGACTCCTTCTCGCGTCGTCGATGGAGGCAAGTTCAATATCTTGCAGATTTGTTCTGGAGAAGATGGAGCAGAGAATACCTCCCCCTTTTGCAACTTAGACAAAAGTGGGTGCACCCTCAAAGGAATTTGGCAGTTGGAGATGTTCTCGTCGCGACCGAAAATTCGCATCGCAATTCATGGCCATTAGGAAGAATTGTGGAAACCTTCCCAGATAAGAGAGGATTCGTTCGCCGAGCAAACGTGCGCATCAAGTCAGCTGTTTATGAGAGGCCTGTCGACAAGCTTTGCCTTCTGGTTGAAGGAGAACGTTCAAGCAGAGAGAATTTGGACACTAAGATCTAAGAGACATTTATTTGAATGTTTAAATAAGCCCTTCATTTTAGGATGCGTAATCTGCATTGTACGCGATTAAGTTCTGCGTTTCTTTTCCTATTTTCGCGTAGTTTCATTAGATTTTACGAGACTGTACTTAAGTTTTCAATAGTTATCAGACGTTACATTGTGTTTAGATCCTAGTTTAGGTGTTTTTTATAAGTGATTCGCTTATTGGTCTCACACTTAGGGGCCGGGATGTTGGATCTAAACACCTATATACAATCATGTCACTAATTAGGTTTCTCTTGGGTATTCAGCATACCTTGCATGTAGGCTCATTAGCATTTTGTTATATAGCGGTGTTAAGTTTTTCTTTAGTTTGTCAGTTTTATTTTCCACCGTTGAGTTCAACGATACGCCTCGTGCAGTACATTAGCCTCTAGCAGAGTTCTCTAGGTTCTTCTACAGCGCCGTAAGCAATGCAAGTGTCCGATTAGTTGTCAGACTTCTGCTTCGTTTCGCTTTTTGCGTTAGTAATTGTACATTTTGTAAGTTAGTTATTTGTTTGTTATTTCCGTTTCAACCTCATCTCAACTCATCTTATCTCATCTCATCTCATCGCATCGTAGTTATGTCATACATCTTACTCGATTGATTATTCAATTGTCAACTCCGATTTGGAAGAATAAAAATGAGCGTTAAATTGTTGCTGTGAAGGACATTTGTCTAGAAGTTCGCCTCCGGCGGTTACAATTATAATTCCTTTTAAATGCTACGAAATGCTCACAATTTGCCTAAGTGTCTCAACAGTTCTGTCTGAGATTGTATATAGACTGTTTTATGTCTTTTTAAGGTTGTTATGTTTCAATACAAGTTATTGTTGTTTTTTCGTGCTCTATTCATAAAAGTTGATATTTTGCTAGATTTTCCTTTACATTGTGTAAGAAATAAAAATTTGACGGTGAAAATTTGACTTATGGAACTCCGATGACAAAAGTTGTCAACACTTGTATGGCTTTAAAGCTACCATGGTTCCGGCTTGAGAACAACGTTCACGTCTCTGACGCTTGAGTTGATAGATTTATCAGTATTACTCGGACTCAGCAGTGTAAATGGATTTCTTAAGGAGTTATGATAGTGAGGAATGTTCTTTTCGATAATTCAGAATCAGTGGGTGAACTACATGGTACGAAGGAGGTTTGGAGTGTTTATCTACTAACCTATAGCTAGGCGAATGTGGATATGTTTCCTTCGCGCGAATATTTTGCATTAGCAGTTGTTAGGTCATTCACCAATGGCAATGCGAAAATTCTACACTGGTGTTGTTGCCGTGAAAAGCACAGAAAATACGGAGAGCATTACCACAAAGGCCTGAAGCAAGATCGCAATCATCAGTGGCTATCCTCAAAGGAATTTTTGGACCCCACGCGCGGAGCAAAGGGAAATTCCCGCATGTGGCAAATGCTTTTCTGAATTTACAATACATCCTCCAGCCACCACAGTTGAACTAGTTGAATATGAGGATATTATATATGTCAGTTTTCAGTCGGTTCACAAGGCGAACTGTATACCAGAGGAAAAGGAATTTGTAAACAACCTCGTTCGGCTACGGTTCACACGGTTCACACGGTTCACATAATTAAAAAAAATACGTATGATTGCTGCGGAGCGAGCGCAGCGAGCGAGCAGCAACATAATCAGGATTTAAGAGAGATATATAAGGTGGGACGAATTCTCGAATTTATCACTTTTTACCAGAATGCATTGCATTTAACCACACTTTTTACCAGAATGCATTGCATTTAACCACACTTTTTACCAGAGTTCTCAGCGGCATTATAGCTTGTGTAGCGAGAATCACAGTGACAGCTGTGTCGTGTAAACAAAAGATATAGAAGTTCTGAGTTCTTTCGACACGAAATAACGAGGACATTGTTTTTGTAATCAAAGCGCTTTTTGTAACGGCCGTGGAAATATTAAGAATATTCTTCTTTGAATTAAACACTTTCATTATGCGAATCAGGTCCGTGTTATTTTTATGAGCTCTGTCGGCATGAAATATCAAGGACACTTTCGTTACGCGAATCTGAAAGCGCTTTGTTCTCGGCCGTCTCGGTGTTGTGTGAATATCCACAGGAAATAACTCGGGAATTTATGATCAGGTTACCCGTGACTCTTGACACAAGGTCGACAAGAGCTATACAAGACTCCTACAAATTACAGCTTATCTGAAAGGCACTATATTGTCTTCTTGTTTTAAAGTAAACTCAAATTAAGAAAAAGGTATGCTGACAAAATATCGATGAATAATAATTGCTTTTGGAGGTAACTTATTTCAAGTCAAAGCTTTTTGTAAGAGCTGGGTAAAACAGCCTAGCCGGTACAATTTAAGTTTTTAACTACAAGATGATCCATTTACGAATTCAAGTAGATTTGTTTTTGTGTGCGTGCATTTCTCATTTAGCCAAAATACATTTTTTTGTTTGTTTGGGCAATTCAACACCATGAGTGTCTCACGTTGCTGAGAGTATCAATTGAATATATCCTATTTGCCGCAGCATTCACTATCCATTGGATATACTAGTATTAATTCTTTAATATATTGCGTGAACCGCTGTGAACCGTTAAATTTTCATTCTCAGTCTTTGTGAACCGTATGAAATCAAACTTGAGTTCGCTGTAATCCGTATAGATGTTAGTTATTTAGGCATTAAAGGCTCTGTGCTTTCACTTCGGCTTCGCTTTTTATTTCTGGCCTTTAATACATGTACGCAATTTTCTCTTCTTTCTACGTGTTCAAGATACTTCATTGTCGCTACTGAAATGTTTACAATGGTCATATTCCTTTTCGTCACTTCATGTTGAATCATCGTATTGATTTTTGAAGCATTGGAACAATGAATTTGATTGCACTAAGTATTTTTAGAACTGCGATATAACGCTGATATTATTGTCACGCAATGCACGATGTACAGTTGTCACGCACGAATACACCTCATAATTGATTAGTTCTAATTGCTGGATTTCGCCTTTTTACACTTTATCACAAAGTATTAAACATGTACAATGTCTGCCGAAAAAAATATTTGGATCCCATTTTTTAACGCGGAGTTATGGTAATCCAAAATCATAGACAATCTCAGACAGAACTCGTTGAGACAGTAGTGTTTCCGCGCGCAAGACAACCGTTAGTGTAATATCCTGTCAAAAATCACATTTATCGAAGCCCTCCTCTCCCTCCTCTGTCAATGTTGCTTTACAAGGATTGCTCAGAGACCAGGGACACTTTTTGAGTATGTACAACATTGTTTGGTGGGGGGTAGGGGGAGGTAGATATGATAATGCCTTTTAAATGTTAAGAAATGCTCATAATTTGCCTAAGTGTCTCAACAGTTCTGTCCGAGATTGTAGCTTTTTCACACACTTGTAAAATAATACCTTTCGAGAAAATTAATAAAGAATAATGTTGTCCATTTTGACACTTTTTTGCTCAGTCCTGCAAGAGTTGGTTCTGAGATAAACTTTGAGAAGCTGAAAACAATTGCAAGATGTCATTATTCCGAGACTATTGATGTCGCAAAAAGACATGGATCTTAGACTCTTTTAGCCATGATGAATGAATTAATGAATGTTCATTTCGGAAAGAAACTCTATTGAATCACCAGAGCTAGCAAAATAAATGACAGCTTAACTAAAGATTTTAAATGGCTCTGGAAAGTGTAGTTCCTCCTGTCAGTATTACAGCTAGAGATGTTTTCCTAAGATCAAAGAATAACATTAAGTACAACAAGCTGGTTAAAATTTCGATCTAAAAGAAGAAATTTCTCTGGCACCTACTAGGGGTAAAGCTGGGCTTAAATACTTTTTTGCGACGAGCAGGATTTTTGTCACATTTTATAACGATGATTGCATGATTAGCACTCAGTTTGTTACATTGAACTGTATGAGGTCTGCAACCTGCCAGTTCAGATGGACAATAATATTAAATGTAAGTTGGCTGCATGATTAGTACTTTTATGTTACATCGAATTGTATGAGGTGTGCCACCGGCCAGTTCAGATGGACAATAATATTAAGTGTAAGCTGGCTGCATGATTATTACTTTTATGTTACATTGAACTGTATGAGGTGTGCCACCTGCCAGTTCAGATGAACAATAATATTAAATGCAAACTGGCTGCATGACTAGTACTTTTATGTTACATTAAACTGTATGAGGTGTGCCACCTGCCAGTTCAGATGGACAATAATATTAAGTGTAAGCTGGCTGCATGATTAGTACTTTCATGTTACATTGAACTGTATGAGGTGTGCCACTTGCCAGTTCAGATGGACAATAATATTAAGTGTAAGCTGGCTGCATGATTAGTATTTTTATGTTACACTGAACTGCATGAAGTGTACCCTTTGCCAGTAAATGTTCAGATGGAAAATAATATTAAGTGTTAGATGGCTGCACAATTAGTACTTTTATGTTATATTGAACTGTATGAGGTGTGCCACTTGCCAGTTCAGATGGACAATAATATTAAGTGTAAGCTGGCTGCATGATTATTACTTTTATGTTACATTGAACTGTATGAGGTGTGCCACCTGCCAGTTCAGATGAACAATAATATTAAATGCAAACTGGCTGCATGACTAGTACTTTTATGTTACATTAAACTGTATGAAGTGTGCCACCTGCCAGTTCAGATGGACAATAATATTAAGTGTAAGCTGGCTGCATGATTAGTACTTTTATGTTACATTGAACTGTATGAGGTGTGCCACCTGCCAGTTCAGATGGACAATAATGTTAAGTGTAAGCTGGCTGCATGATTAGTACTTTCATGTTACATTGAACTGTATGAGGTGTGCCACTTGCCAGTTCAGATGGACAATAATGTTAAGTGTAAGCTGGCTGCATGATTAGTATTTTAATGTTACACTGAACTGCATGAAGTGTACCCCTTGCCAGTAAATGTTCAGATGGAAAATAATATTAAGTGTAAGATGTCTGCACAATTAGTACTTCTATGTTATATTGAACTGTATGCGGTGTGCCACTTGCCATTTCAGATGGACAATAATATTAAGTGTAAGCTGGCGCATGATTAGTACTTTTATGTTACATCGAACTGTATGAGCTGGCTGCGTGGTTTGTAGTACTGTAGTGTTCAAGTCAGTGTAGGTCTTCAGTTTTTCCAGGAGAAATGCTTGCTCTAAAATCTTGAATGTCTTTGAATATTTCAAGCTCAGGTGGACGTATAAAATGCAATTAAGTTGGCTGCCAGTAAGAATCACACAGAATGCAATGCAATTATTACCTGGAATTATATTGTCGACACTGTATATTTATGATACTTAGCAAAGAAAGAAAGGTTGTAAAGTCTTAAAGCTTGGTCGTGAAGTAAGAAAGATGGAATGTTCACAGGAGGAGATTTTCGCGCTCGCGTGATCACCCACTCGACTATCTATGAAATGGTTTCTTTTCGCGGTTTTGCTGCTTGTTAGCTGCCGCCGCAACTTGATTTGCTCTCTAAAGCGAATAATCCTGCAAGCTAAGCGCACTCATTTCGTCGTGGTCTTTAGTGGCTTACGATTCACGAATAAATCCTAGAAAATTCAGCGCAAAATTTCTAGGGTTATCAAGAATCATTATCATTATTTTTGTTTGCACTATTGTTTACATTTCGCACTTTGCACTGAAACTTGCTTTATGTCCACTAGGATTTTGCAAGTAAATTATGTAGATGTGGATGAATATATATTCATACTGTGCGAGTACGGGAAGATGCCCGCGAGCTTCTCGCGCGCGCCTTTACAAAATTATATCGCCTGTTGCTCTTGCAATCGAGCCTTTCCTCCTTTATAACAAAGACAGCTTTGCTCCCGAAGAGAGCAAATATTAACACGTTCATTGACAATAGCGACCAGCTCTTTGTTATAAAAATTCGTGCGCGCGTGCACGAAATTCCACCAACTATTATTTAAGCGAAGCCAACAAAATACATACAATCGATACTTCCCGCGTTCATAATATAAAATACAATGTCAGTGTATATATATAATTATTGGACTTTTAATATACAGGGACCAGCTTTTCATCTAAAAACACAGAAGTCTCATAATTTGACTTTTGGTAAAATCTAAGATTTCATACGTGTGAAAGGCGGTCACTTTATGGAAAAACGCTGGGTAGAAAAAGTAAATGGACTTACCTGACATCCCCATTGTGATTGGCAGTGAATGATTCACGATCCTCGAAAGTCCAGGACGAATTCAACTGAAAATTTTATAGTTAGCACGGCGGGAAGATTGTACCAAAACGAAACAACAAAGGTTCCCTTTTCGACAACAACTGAAACCGTCTATTTCTGGTCAAAAAGGTTGCAATTTAGCCGCTGTTACTTTAACTGAAGACGGTCGCTAAACAATCGGACAAATTCAGCTTCCCTTCTAGTCAATGCGTCATTTGTTATCATATCTCCGGTAACACCACCTCTCAATTCTCTTTAAAATGTGTGCCAAGTATTAGAACGTCAAATTATGAAAACCTGGAAAAGAACTTTTCAGCTACCTGCCGAATATGTGCGACAGGAACGAAATAGAAGTTGTTGCGAAAACGAGACGATATAGCCGTTTGACGCAAATAAATTTATTCTGTAGCGAAATGAATAGGGTGCATACATTTAATACAATGGAAATTGATCCACATAATACCAGCGATGACATGATTACTAGGACATGATACCCTTTCGGCAGCACGACATATTTAATGAGATTAAATCACCTTCGGTGACCACAAACATCAAATCTCCCCATGAAGCCGTACTTTCAGTAAAAAACTTTATGTGTTCTTTCATGAAGACAAAGAAGCAAATACTTGTACAAGATGGCGCTGGCTTTATACAAGACTTATTGGCCCCTGTTGTTACAAGCTTGGGCGTTTTGATGCTATAAAAGAAACTATGCATCATTGCACTGTTCATTTGAAGCTTATATTTTACGAGTACGGATCGATATGAAGAGAAAGGTAGACTGGGATGAAGAAGAAATAGAGAGCGGAATGGAAGATACTATAACCTCCGATGAGGAGAACGATGACGAGGAAGATAACGAGGAGCCAAGAATTAAAGATGTTTTACGCAATCTTTCCAAAGCGGTTTCAAAAGAACGTGCTTCTGATTTGCTGCATAGCATGGCCGCTTCCAAAGATATCCTGTTTTGGCCACCTGGAGGCCAATTACTCCGAAATCAACGCATAATACCCGTGACAAACATCGCAGAGCTGGTTGAGCATGTGCTACTTCCCCATAACGATGATGTAGCTCGACCTCGTGCGCTTAATACCTTTTTTAGATGGACTAGCAGAGTTGGGAATTGATAAGCGTTTAAACAAGAATAAAAAAACTGTTAAGCGATCTTTTAGAGAAAGAAAAGATCTGTTAAGGACAAAAGGAATCCGACAACGAGACTTATGAAGGAGATTCAACCGACAACGAAGGAGAGGAAAGCGCTTCTGAGAACAGTTCGGCCGATGAGTCTGAAGAGAGCGGCCAAGAAATTAAAAGTCATGAAGAGGATGAAGGAAATTCAACCGAAAAGAAGAAGAGGAAAGCGCTTCTGAAAGCATGAAAATAATTCAGACAAAAAGTCAAATTCCATGTCATTGTTGAGAGAGTTCAAATGTGCATGTAACCAGCGTCGTCAAATGTCCCAAATGCTTTTGGTATGATGATAAAAAGATTTGTCCCATATACGAGCACAAGATTCCTTTGTACAAAACTAAACTCTTGAAAGAGACCTTTGCTCGTTGCTATGATTGCAGTGCGGTGAGACACAGAAGACCAAAGGAATCAAAGAAAACTTTGTATATATAAACCCGATGAAAAAGAATTAACCATGTCTGTTCCTTTCCATCTACGCTTTTAAATTGCCTGTATAATTATGAAATTGTCTGTTATCAATAAATATAGTGTAAACTTAAACAAAGGACGGGTTTATTATTTTAGCACGCGCATGTAATTGGCTGCTTTGTTCATTTTCCGAGGTGCTAATTTTCCATGCAAATTTAGTTCGCTTTATTAATCAAAGGGCTCTTAAAGCCATCTCGTTAATGCGTTAGATTACAGCTAGATTTTTTTAAGGTGCAAGAAAGGAGAAGATTTAGAGAACGCGTGTTATATTTTTTTTTTTAAAAAAAAAAGCTGTCAATTCATTGTGGAATTGAGACTAGAGGATAAGATTTTTCTGCGTTTTTTAATTAATTAGCTGAAAAATATGGTCTTGTTGTTATGTAGTATCAAGGTATTTGGTAAGTGTATTTAAGGAGTTGTCGTATGTTAATTCCTTCTATTGGTGCTCTCCGCTGGAGGTGGTTGACTTTTATTTATTTATTTAGTTGTTTATTTATTTATATTTATTTTATTTACTTTATTTCAATTTAGAATTTGTTTTGTGTCGACGCAGAGAGAGGCCAATTGTGCATCAAGCGTTGGTATTTGCGCAGCAAGTTTTGGCCAATATTAACGAAATATGAATTTAGTTGTTCACAGATGTCTTTCTTATTTGTATAACATTTATTGTTACGAAAAAGGTTGGTTATAGGGAGTGAGGTTTTCTTTTTCCTATTTATTATCGTGCCTATTAAGTTCCAAGTTGCCTTTAAACAGTTTTTATTTAAATTGAATTGAGAGGTAAAATAGTTTTTCTTAGCAGCCTATAATGGGGGTCATCGAGCATCCAAGAGAGTAAAATTGCTGCGAAGTTCTCAAAGCGACCATGTATTTGCCATGTTTGTTAACTTCCGTGCTCTACAATGCATGACGTATGTGTTAAAGTACATTTGCGTGACATGCGTAACAAAATGCGCAGTAGAAATGAGCGCGGAGTGTCGACTGCAAGTGCACCAGGTGTCCACAGGGATACATTTCCGTTCTGCTGAATAAGATAAACGTGGGTTCTGCGAATGAAATAAAGCTTATAATAAATAGAAACTAGCGTGAAGAGAACTAGCCTGTGTGCAGCCGTCTCCGATTTCCTCGCTCACAAAGGAAATATTACACGTCTGTGCGCAGGCTAGAAGAGAACACACTCCTTGATTCTTAGAGTAGTTGAACAGTATTATCCAGGCGGTTCGGAGCCGCCATTTTGAACTTTACCTTCGCGATACGCATGTTGTACAGCTAAATTTATGCCATTGGAGAGGCAGCGATGAAAAGTTGTTTCGGCCTTACTAGGATTCATTAGTGAGTAGAACATGAATGTTAAGTGCCTTTGCGGAGGCAAACCAGTAGGTTGGTTGAACTTAAAGAAGTAATTGGCAAGCATATTGATCCGAATATCCACTGATAAAATAAATCTTCAGAAACGATTGGCTAGTAGAGCTGCACAGGCCTACCAGGTTCCCAGGGTCTTCTCCGCTTTCCCTCGCTTTTAGAGCGGACTAGTATGTGTTCTTACCTAGGAGGTTTGAAAAGATGGAAACAGTGGGGTTGGTGTAATCACATTTGTTGCCTGCGTGTCAACCCTTTTCAATTTGCAGTTTAGTTGCAGTGGCTGCTTAATGAAGTCAGTTCTTGTTCTTCGGTGCTTAATGTCCGCTACAGGGTTTTGGCAGGTTTTTCCGTTTCACTGAGTTATGCGTTGTAAGACCTTGTGATACTAAGTTTTTGCTCTTATGTTTCCATATTTTTAGAATCGTCAAAGACTGACCAGTTTCGTGATGGGGCGTGGATTGCGATTGTAACGATAGCCATTCCTATTTGTCCTGTGAAGGCCTTGGAGCAATACATCGCAGCTGCGTATATTGATCTCTCTGAAGATTTACCGCTGTTCAGAGCGATTGCCAGGGGATTAACTACATAAGAACGATGGAGTTTCTTATGGACGGTTTTAGAGAGTTTATAGACGTTTTGATTACCAGTGTTCATAGAATTTGAGCCGGAGGGTCCACTGCTGCAGCGAACGCTGGCATTCAAGATAGATTTTTTAAGGGTCGCGGTCGATGGGCGAGTTAAAATGCTAAAGATGGCTATGCTAAAGACAATATCTATCACAGCTGTCAGTTTCTCAGTCATTTAGGATTTCAAATTCTTGTAAAGTTCTGTTTCGATTGAGCTCGGCAAGTTGGAGACAATTGTTTATAAGTGGGGGATTTTTCTTCTGTCTTTTCGTAGCGAGCGGTATGGGGATTTTTTCATGCTATGGATGCTCGTTCGTTCTCTCCAAAGTTCTGTTTGTTGTCACTTCCCGTGTAACGATTTAGTTTGTTTTTACCTTAATAAATGGTGCGGACTCCAGTGAGCATGCGATGGTAAAAGGTGTTTATTGTTTTTTGTGTCCTTGCGTTTCGCACGGGTGTTATGAAATTTGGGAAATTTAGTAAACGGCTGTATTTAGTCATTTGAGAACTGTTAGTAGTCCGATGCTTGTACGATTATGTCATACCCATATTTTGGTGCTAAGAATATCCAAATTTAATACGCTTCGCGGGCGATTAAGTTTTCGGCTTGTAGAGATTCCGTCGTGTGGTTTTGTGGTTTGGATTTGTTGTCATGTCATGTATTTGTATATGTTTGTATATGTTTTGTGAAGTTGAGTTTGGTTAATTGTGAAGATTCGAGAGTCGAGAGTATCTTGATTTCAATAGAGACACCAAAAGGTATGAGAAGCCGTTATTTTTGTATAAAAGTATATTTTCACAGAAATATAGAACAGCTATTTCATTTGAGTTGTGGATCAGATATGTCATCTGAGCCGTTCCGGAGCGTTTTTAACGATAAAATTTGACAGCTTACATTGTTTTAAAAATGCACGTGGCGCTGCGATTTAGTTTAATGCTGTGAAAAGTGAAACTGAGATCGTTTATTGCGTTCTGGGCGGTGGGGGAGAGGGGGGGGGGGGAGTGTTTTCGAGGGGAGTGTGGTTTTTGCGTTTCTTAGATCAGAATGGTTCCGGGTGATGTCTTCCAGGTTTGTTGTTTAACTGGTTCACTATATGGACTCCTTTTTCGCGCATTTCATTTGTCAGTGTCCCTTGGTTGTTTTCTTGCTGTGATGGGTATAGAGTCGTTTAAAACGACGCAAAGCGACGTCAACCGACATCACTTTGCCGAACAATTTTGACTGAAAATTGTTGACAAGTCATCAAAGTGTAAAATCGCAAATATGCATTACATGCTTTTAACTCTAATTAGCATGCCATAAACACTTCCTATCTCCGATTACTAACCACAAAAGAGCCACTGTATTAAACTCGCCAAAAACTTATGAAATGAAAATACAATTTTTCTATACTCGACATATCTTACACAATACAAAATACTAAACGCGTTTTCCAAATATTACTCTCTAAAGTAACAACTCTAGAAATCGAATTAACAGCTTTTTTTTTCTAAGTTGATAAGATGTAACTATTTTAAATCAATAAACACACACGGAACGTCCAGTAATCTCTTTAAATACCAATTCATCTTCATTTAAACACAAATACCCGATTTATTATTTATCAAATCACCATAGAATATCGTTACAATTTCCAAGTGCTAAATAAATCTTACAGAACTGGCGGTTTTTCTTTATGCAAACAATATCGTTACACTGCTCTTAATAACGTCACTTATACAACGCCGCCAGAGTCTGACTATCTGCACGCTATTTTCTTCTTTTTTTTTTAAATCAATAAGATGTGGGCATTGGAGATTTGCGGTGTTACGGTGTTGCTCATTTTTTTATGCGGTGTTGCGGTGAATAAAATCCCAGCTTGCGGTGTTGCGGTGATCTCAAACTTTACGGTGTGCGATGTTTACACTTTAAGGCGCTGTTACACCAGGCAATGTTTCGTGCAACTTGTCTCGCAATTTTGTTGCGACACAAGTTGCATGAAAAATTGCCCAGTGTAACATACCCCGCAACAAACATTTCTCGCGATTTTTTTGTTGCCGCAATCGTTGCGAGAAGTAGAAGTCGGTTCTACTTTTCGCAACGATTCTCGCCACGCCGCAACGAATTTTTCAAGCGTTGCGTAGTGTAACACGTTTCCTGCAACTTGTGTCGCAACGTTTTGTGACTTTAGCCAATGAAATTGCTCCTTTCACCGTCGGGCGAGACAAATTGCAAGAAACATTGCCTAGTGTGACACCCTCCAGGCAACTTGTCTCGCAGCATTGCAACGCACGGTTTTTAGTTGTTGCGAGACAAGTTGCACGAAATATTGCCTAGTGTAACAGCGCCTTTACAGTCTGCGGTGTTCAGTGCAACAAAATTATCTGCGGTGTCGCCGTTTCCTGTTTGACTCTAAATTTAGCCTCTATATGTTATTTACTTCGCACTTAATTTTGAAAAGCAGGTACCATTATGTTAAATTTGTAACAAAAAACAGTACAATACTGTCTAGTTAATCTTCAATACTCTGCTGGTCGCCAATCCTAAGCTTTTTTCATGGTAACTTGACAAAAAGATATATTGCGGTGACGGTGTTTCGTCGACTTTTCTTGGGGCGATGCGGTGTTCCGTAATTTATTTTGCCGGTGTTGCGGCGATTCAGAGCGCCGTAATGTCTCCCTCCAATAATATGAGCACAAAATTAAATCAAATAAATTGCCACTTTTACACTCTATGTAGTTTACCATTGAAAGAAAACAAACTGCTCGTAGTCTAAACGAACATCTCTGTAACAGGCTATTGATTGTGTTCTAAAAATCAGATCTTTCTTACATCACCCACTACTCTCTCTCCCCCCCCCCCCCCCCCCTCGCTCCCTACACAGTAGGCAGCAGATACACTTGGACTACAATGGCTCGTGGAAGGCACGACGCACACGACACCTGTTTTCTAATCCTTAAGTATCTAACTAACCAATATTATATAGAGTTTAAAGAGAATTGAAGACTTATCATTGCGACAAAAATCATCTACCGATCTAACAACTAATAATTTTATTCACACGAAAGGACGAACAGTGGAAAGTCAAATTCATCGCATATCATTACTCATCATATCACTACAGCACCTGTGTTTTTAAACGCAAATCACTGTCAAATCTTATCATTAAAACCACTTTCCTTAGATGCCCTTCCGCTTTGCGGTGGCCACTCGTTTAGCGCTCCTCTGAAACGCATTAAAAAATAAAGTCTGTTGTGCAGGCTAGCCATTTGACTTTACAACAAACGCACAGTTTATTCTATTACAACTAGCAATTTGCCTTACCGTAGTTATCAAGTAATTATACTTACATGGAAACAATGTGCCGCGATCCCTAATTGTTTTCGGTGATGGCGGAATGTTGTACAGTGTTCTATATGTGCTGTTCGCTACGAATTTCTACGCGCACCAACGACCTCAGAGCTAGAGGTCTAGCAACAAAATGGATTTCAAGCGATCCAATTTTACTTGAAATTGTTGAAAAATCGAAACGCGTTCTTACAATGTCTTATGTAGAATGGTTTACGTGATTTAGAATAGAATGTCGTAAGTTTTGGTCACCGGAGCGTTGCAGTTACATTCCTTTGGGAGAGCGGAGTTCGTTTTGTACAGTATATAGTGATGTTCGGGTCGATATGTTAAGGTTTTTGAGGTCATGGTCAGTCGTTAAATAGGGTATTATTTTTGGTAATTTTGGTTTTGTGATGGTTAGAAATTCTACAATTGTAGTGTGCGACTGAAATAGGAGTTAAAAGGAGTTTCAAAAATTTGGTTTTCTACTGTCAATAGACGTTATCTTTAAGTGTCGGCAGTATGGTCCTGTGGTCGCCGCTGTCTCTCGTCGGCTTTCACATGAAATGATGGACTATGACGGAGCGCGAAAGGCAAATTTATGTTCGAAGTATGATGAAGTTTTATTGCGGTTTATACTTGTAGCCAAGGGTAGCTGTGATGCTGGTTATTCGTGAGAATACTGTATGTCTATTTCAGAGACATTGTTTTAAATGTTTGAGAAGCAGCATATGTTTGATAAAACAATGGGTAGGTCTATGTTTTTATAAGCATAACGTTTAATTGGTAAGTTGAAAGAAAATGAAGATGATTTACAATTTGAAGAGATGAGTTGTCCGAAATAGCGTTTGAATGTAAAGGTTAGCAATATTGACAAATTGTTTAAGATTGGTTATTAAATGTTGTATGATCTGTAATATTTTGTTGAAACTTGTTTAATTGTGGGTGGGCCGAAATATCTACCTTTTCCGGTTTAGATTAGCGGTCTGTCTTTCTGTTAAATGGAGTAATTAGGTAGTTGTGTATGGTTGTTGAAGGAATGATCTAATGCCGTTGTTCTACAGTAGACACATAATGAATTTCACCTATGTGCCCAATATAAATGTTTGTACAAGCTCTTGTGGCATTTACTGCTTCAACAAGAGTGACAGGAGCAAAAGTTTCATTTGATTCAACAATATAAATTGATAAATTGAGACAATTAGCCACAGCTTGAATGATAATCGCATCAGCCCATGTTCCTTGACATGACATATTATTCAAATATTCTTGCCAAGAGTGTTCAGTATTACTCTCTATAAACTGTTCTGGGTTATATACTAAATATTCAATGCCAAGACTACGTATATAAAAATGGTTCGTAGCATCGCCATACAATTGATGTGATACGGCACGAAAAAAACAATCGCCACCTCCTCCAACATCAAGAGCAATTCTATTTAATTCAGATAACCTACTTTCTAGTAGTAAAACTGAATCTATAGCACCTGAACCATTAAAAGCAACCATTACAAACAATTGATAATTTTGTTCAACGAAATAATAGATTTAAATATATTTTTTCTTGCTTTAAGTGTGCTATATTCTTTGCTAATAGAGCTACGTTGAGCGCTCGAAGGCAACTCTCTTATGTCAGGATTTCAATGCAATGAAGCTACGTTGAGCACTCTAAGGTAACTCTCTTGTCCGCTTTAGGATTTCAATGTTATCAGTACGACACGCAATTGATATTCGTCTTCTTTTTATAGACTTTATAAGCCAAGAACGTTTTCTCTCTCTTACTTGCCACTCAAACAATACATTGTCTTTTTGTCAAATAGAGACAAAAGCTCTCTTAAAAAAATAAACACGCTGAAATCGCTTATAAAATGCTTCTTAAAATGCTTCCTTGATAACTTTTATAAACAAAATCAGGAACATTTTTACGTCTTTTGCGTACTGTTGCATAATCAAACTGTAATAGCAATGATTAATTGTTTTAAAATAGCACAAAACCGAAATCCATACTCTTGCATAATCAAACCGAAACATTTTTAGTTAGCTGAATAAGCAAAATCTACCCTCTCTTGCATACTATTGCATAATCATGACACCTAAATATTTAATAACTATTGGAAAAGCAGACAAAGATTACAACTCAAAAAGCGAACAAAAATACAGCGTGAGATTTCTCAGCTTCGTCGAGCGCGAAAAGTTGACTCGTTTAACTTTAAGCGAGTTGACTTTAAACGAATCGTAAAATTAACTCTTTTCACGAGATTTCACTTTGACATTCGTTAAGCGACATGAAAAATCGCTCCTCGCTGTTCATCATACCGGGTAGACAACGTATAGCAGAACCCCGGAGGAGGACTCGCAGATGTGGTTGGGTGGAGGTGCTCGTCGTATCTTTTAGGGGTTAAAATTAGGGGATCTAGGTATCTTTTAGAATATATGATTAAAAAAAAACTCATTTTCCCAGAAAATGGTATCTTTTAGTGTGTTGATAGCGAAAGACGAGTCGCTATTGCCTTCCGGTGTTCCTTCTGATGGTCTGGAATTCGACCCATGTATAGTCAGATCTATTTATTTCCAGCACTCTAGCCGCATCGCATTGTTCCATCGCATATTTGGTAAAAAAATGGTATCTTTTAGAAGTAAAATTCTGGTTGATAACGGCCACTTTGATATCTTTCAGGGTTTCACTTTTTTTCCTGACGAGCACCTCCGCTTGACGACTAAAGGGAGTCCCCCCCCCCACCCCCTCCGGGAGCAGAATATTCTTACCAATTTTTCTTTTCACGATATTTCCGGTTGTCACTCGCTAAGCGACTTAAAAGGCAGAGCAAAATAGCATGTTCTTTTGAGAACAAGTCATATCTAGAATATTTGATGTCACTTTTAACGTGATTAGTAATAAGAGTGGTGTTAATTAGCTCCACGCAGCTATCAAATGTACTGAATAGGACAGCCTCTGACTAAGTTAAACTTCCCATATGACTAAAAAAAAAATTGCCGGATTGACCCCTTTCATAAAATAGAAGTCCGTATAAAGGTGAATATTTTAAGTTCGTTTACCTACAGGTTGCAACTAATTTGATTGAACCTGCACTTGGCACCGGTAGCATACGTGTTGTAGTATTGGCTGACCCGTGTACTTTCGCTTTTGTGCTATTTTAAAACAATTAATAATTGCCATTACAGTTTCATTATGTAACAGTACGCAAAAGACGCAAAAATTTAAGCCATTG
Source organism: Cladopsammia gracilis (assembly GCA_022457155.1). Lineage (NCBI taxonomy): Eukaryota > Metazoa > Cnidaria > Anthozoa > Scleractinia > Dendrophylliidae > Cladopsammia > Cladopsammia gracilis. The sequence goes on along the minus strand of JAJGOT010000050.1, from coordinate 103,066 downwards.
AAGGCTTGCCGCAATTCCATTCAACCGTCATCATTATAAGCCAAAACATCAACACAACTATGACATGTTTACCATACTATTGCACAATCAAACCGCTTGGCCAATCATAATGCAGAACGTAGCTAATACAGGAAATCGCCTGCTGCTGAGTTGACCTCTGATACGCTTGGTTAATTGCACGCTTACTTGTGACTCTAAAATTTTCTTTCCACCAGTGATCGAGTGCATTGTTATTTAGAAGTTGCTGAAACCAATTCTGTGGTCGTGGAAATACCCAAGCCCTCCTTGGCGACGAGCAAGTTCGTGGCGAGCTCCTAAATGTAAATAAAACGCCGACAAACCTTGAAGATAGCGTAGTTGAAGGCGTCTTCTTCGGTGTCTTCTCGCAAAAAAAAAATGCCGGATTGTTATATTTATCAAATGATAAGCAGGAGAATGACTGAAATTAAACTTACAAGATCTCGATTCGTGTCATCCATGTCGATCTGTACGTTTTCGCGCGTAAACTGCAGTGTCAGTGAACTCATATCTTATTATATTTTACCCTGGGGAGTCTTTTACTGTGTAACCGCATCCCCAAGGGTAAGATGAAACCTGAGATAAACCGAACCCAAGCCATTAACCCTTGGGAAGGCCCCAAACCCAAGGTGTGTGTAACCACAACTCAATAGAAAAAAACGCAAAGTTCATGCTATTTTGCTCTGCCATACCGCTCATATTAACACACAAACTTTCCTGTCCCATTTAACTTTCTTATAACCTCTCCATTAGTAAAATACACCGTGAAATTCTCAAACTACGTTTCCCAAGAAAACGCATTTAGCCTATTTTTACCCTTTTAAAGTAGCTATAATGGCTTTACGACAAATGATTGAAACTGATAGGTAACGTGAGATATCGAAATTTAAGAAGGACTAATACCTTTGCGGTAACGTAATGTGAGATATGACAAGTTCATCACAAGTTCTGACATCCCAATACCCTAGGGAAATTAACAATAGGTCCGGGGGTGCTCCCCAAACATTTTAGTGGCAGTATGTGACGCCCTTCTTGAAATCCTAACCGCTTTAACCAACCATATCCTCAATGCCCTAATATAGCTTCTATAAAGAAGGAACAAGAAACCCCCCCGGACAAAAGTCCACAAAATTTTGTTAACAACTTTTGTCCCTTTTTAGTACTCGACTTCGAAATCTCGCTTAATGCGCAAGCGCATTAACGAGATAAAAACAATCAATCTGTTTCACATGAAGAGAACATTGTCTTTGTAAGTATTCAACTTTATTACATATAATCACAACATACGAGTCTCAGACATTCGTGTTCACTCTCATCTTGTTTCCGTTCAAAGTTTTTATACAATAAAAATGCACTTGTGCTGTCCATTGTAGCAAGATGAAGCAAGTACTTTAACCATGATTCAGTCAGCTATAAATTAAGTCTCTCTTGAACTTTTTGTTGTAAATACTTCCATATTGTCTTTAAATCAATGCGCTTCCTTGCCGCTTTAAAATATACGACCCATATTTCATATTCTTCCATCGTCATACAATCATGATGAAGTTGCGAGAGGTCATCCATCTGGCAAGCCTCACAACAGCGTGTTGCTTCTTCGTAAATTGATCTTCAATAACATCTGTTATTTTGTTTCGCAGTATTTGAGCCTCGAGTTGAATCTCAACTACAAACAAATTACCAGTTTGGTATGCGCCAAACATGATTTCTACTCCTGTACTCAAATTATTCTCTCACAACTAGTAAAAAAAGTCTGCTTTTATACCACTAAAAATTATTTAACCAACAATCTAAAAATAATCACATTACGTCATTCTACCCCCCAGTGCGACTCTCGAGTACAAAATAGATTGTCATTCATTCCCGACTTCCCAAATCCAAAATCCCAAATCCCATGGCGGTCAACCCCCCGTTTCTTACTACTCCTCTAAATAACCTCTAACCTGTCAGCATAGAGTTCCTTGGTAGCTGACCTCAACAGAACTGATATTCATTTTCTAAGGAAAGAAGATGTACCTGACAAAGTTTTTCCAAACGTTTATAGGAAACAAATCCATGCGAGCCGGTTTTAGCGTTTTAACTCCTTGCCGTGTTGAAATCCCTAAAAAGTGATTTTCCCAGAAGATAATCCTTCTTTATTTTTTTCTCAGAACGCGAGCGGGCGGAATTCTGCGAATCCTGCAATATGATTGGTTCCGGGAGCGGGCGGAAATTTACGATCTTGCGCGCTCACTCAACGATTCCGCCCGGGTTGCGTAGTTGCATGATTCACGATAATTTGTGACTCCGTTGTTTTAAGCTTGTGAGCCCTGGTATTATTGAATTTTCTCGTCAAATATGAACCCAGACGAAAGCTACCAAAGCGAAAGCGAATTTTATTAGCTAGATAAAATATTTAACGACATAAATGAAGAAAACAATGAAGAAAACCAAACAAACATCCGAAAACACGCTAAAGATATTAACGCTTCAACGAGGTATCAAAAAGACTCAGTGAAGAAAGAAAGATTAAACTAGTGGATAGAGAAATCAGCCGTAAAATTAAAGACCAATGTTATTCCTCGAAAAGGCGAGTACAAGTTTGGATTTTATGATTTGTTGATTTTATAGTTTGTTCGGAGTTTGTTGTTGTTTTTTTGCAAAGCGACATTTGTCCCTTAAAAAAATACCGTCTTTAGACAATCTAGCGCTTGTTTACAAAGGTTTTGACTGCATTTGATTGAAGTGTTCTTATTTTTCCGTTTTTTTTTTCTTCTTATCGAGATTCTGTGAAATTTCATTTTGTACGGGTTGTTTTCAGTTAATTTATACGCATTTTCGCGATCGGATTTTACGAGATAATTCGTACTTTAACTACATTGCTCAGTTAGTATGCTTATATTCCGTAATTCTGTAAGTTTTCATTCAAGAAGATATGATTTTTAAATAGGAATAGCTCAGTTTAAGCTTTCGCACTGCTATGAATGAATTACGCTCGACTTTCCATTTGTAGAAAAATTTTAAAAGTTTTTAAAGTTAATCTTCAGCTTTCCACGGCTTCTCTGCAGGCAATTTCTCTATCCTCACCACAAGCAAACACAACAGCCGTTTATTCTACCGATAGAAATAAACTGATAGAAATTAGTTCACTTTGCAAAATATTTTTTTTTTGTTTCTGAATGAAAAAGTTGTGAAGATTACCGAGTTACCTTTTGCACGCGTTGTGTCAGCTTTACGCGGCGCGTAAAGACATTTCTTGAAAAGCTGTACAAGTATATCAAGATTTTCTCGGCAAATCGCAGAATTGAAGTAGGAAAAAAATAAATAAGTTATTTACCGGCCTTGGTCGGTCCGTGTAGGAAATCCAAGGGCTCTTAAAGCCATCTCGTCAATGCGTTAGAACGTGAGGTTAACAAAAAAGAAGAATCTTGATGGGGGGGGGAGGGGGGGGGGGGTAAAATCGAATGTTCAATCTTTCCGAAGAGTACATACGCGACAACGATTTTATGAACAAGAGGCTACACTTAGCCTATAGTCATGCGCATGAGACTCTAAGACGCATTGATTGAAGTTACCAATTGTTCTGTACTCGCTTTTAATATTTAATTTATTGATTTCTGATCAAATCCACACTCGTCTATTATTTTCGAAGCCGTGAATTATTTCTGTAACATTTGAAAAGACTACTTAAAAAAATAGGCTGTCGAGGACTGCATGTGGCCCACATGCTGTAAAAAGAAAATTGATAATTAATATAAAGAATTAGTATTCCTGTGTTACTACATCGCATGCAACGTGTGTAAAATGGGTTATTCCAGAAAAAATTCCCCCCCCCCCCCCGACGGATGCAAGATTTTTTTACCCATTCCCGGCCAGGCAGACCCACCCTCGCACCTTGATTTTTAACCCAGATACCCCCTCCTGCCCGGATTGCCATTAACTTTTTGTAGGCCCTAAACAAACAGGAAATCGCATTCAGGATATCTGGCATTTTTTTAAAGTTTTCAAATCTTTAGTGATAATTGCTATGAATCAGTCAAACATTTTGTAAATAAACGTTGCGTGACGCATTCACTAAAATCTCTCCGTGATTTTAAGACCAAATCGAAATGAAATGTTTCCATAACTTAAAGCTGGTTCTTTAAAAAAATGCTTTGATTTTGCCATATATAATAAGTTTTTTCCAGGCTTCACAGTTTCTTCAAAGCACAATACACAATTTTGCTTTATGCAAATTTCATAATGTAATTTGACAGCAAGCTGTACATGTTTTTATATGGCCACTGAATCCAAAATATATTTTCTATAAATGGTCGAAACTTTTGAATGACTCATATTTCCTTGAATGAAAATGTCTTTCCCTTGATTAAAAGAGTCAAACACGTATCAGAATTCAGTGATTTTCTGCTTCCGGAAGGCTTGGCGATTTATTTAATAAGCTTATCCTAATTGCAGCGCAGAGAGCTGGTGTCTGCGAATTATATCATAAACATCACAAAATAAATATTTAGATATTTAAATTCAGCAACCTGCTTTTTTCTAAAATTTCCGACTTTTCCTTTGTGTATATAGAATGCCATTCTTATTCCTGAAGATGATTCGCATAATGTTTTCGCGAATCAAAAAAATCTTGAAAGCAAACTTTATTTCAGAAAGCGCTATTTAATTCAATTATATTTACTAGCGTTTCCCGTGATTATTGGCTTCATGAAGAAAACATGCGAACAAGTTTGCGTCTAATGTTTCCCAAACCATAACTGCTTTCTGTTACATTTGAAAAGACTACTTTTAAAAACAATAAAATCAGTAAACGACCGGGCTATTTTTCAATTTTGGCAATTCTCAAAAACAGTATTACGCGATCGTCTGCCGTTGACTCTGTGTTTACAGTGCACAAAAGGTCACAAAAGCAACCTTTGCTCGGTCTAGAATAACAAGTATGACTACTCCGAATAAAATACACCAGTTGTGTATTGAAAATTGCCCGAGAAACCGATTGCAAAAAATACACAGACATCTTTGAGTAAGGCGACGCATGCGAAGTTTAATAAATAGAGCTATAAAATTCAAGTTTTGTTTACATAATATCATGGAACATACATTTCTCCAAAAGAACACAGAACACAAACAAAAAGTCAATCACAAATTGATATCGACATAAATTCTCACCGAAAAATGAAATTTCTTTTACGGTAAAGTCCCTCGCCTGCTTGAAAATTCTTTAAAACTCCGCTTCTTTGGATTTGATCGCCCCGAAAACGTATGAAGTTTCTCGAAGCAAGATTTAGTCGCTTAAAGCTCTCCTTTTTCTCCACTATGGCGGCTTCTGAGTATTCTTTAAAGCTTTCTCTTTCCATTTTGAATATTTTAAATGTGAGTAATTACTCCGATAACACGAATCTACGGTTTTAAAAACCAAGCACATGCCGAGGGTGGTAGCCATTTGTGTAGAAATTGGTAAGTGACCCGAGACCCGGTTACTAAAATATGCGTGCATAAATTTGCATGCAAAATCGTGACACCAAAAAAAAAAAAATAAGAAGAAAAACCGAGGCCATTTTTTAAGTCATGCGCGCAATGCGCATGACTAACAAGGCAATAATGTCATTTTATTCCGCGAAACATTTAGTTATTGAAGCAACGGATGAACAGGGATGAAGTTCACTTAACAGTAGAACAGAAAGTGGAGTCTTGCTAAATAAAGAACGTAAAGGTTACGGTATGAAGGCTTTAAAATTCATTTGCCGGTGACTGTGACTAGTGGAGGCTCATCAACGGTTTTTGACTGTGAAATGAGTGGTTGTAAGTGAATGTTATAAATAGCATTGTTGTGATCATCTACTGGTGCATTTGTAGGACATAAATAGGAAATATTCATAGGATATTTTTTTCTTTTGATTTTACATTAAGAACTCTTCGATTTAAAATGGTAATATCATGTTAAGTATGTTTTCCCTTTCTCATGCGATTAAGTAGCTCTGCAAATTTTTTGGCATCTTTTTGTCTCATTATTTCTAAATTCAAACATGGTTGAAACTGGAAAACTTTAATGTCGTGTGTAAAATGTATTGCCTCTAATATGGAAAGCAGCTTTCCCAGTTGGAGCTGTTTTCAAAACTTTAATATCATCTGGATTTTCTCCTGCAATACTATTGAAATATTTGACTGATGAGTGCTTCATATGGCAATGATTCAATATTCCAAAACCGACAGAACAAAAGCCAAATCCATACTCTTGCATAATCAAGCCGAAAGTTTTAGTTAGCTTAATCGGCAAAATCTTACCTTTCTAACATACTATTACATAATCATGACACCTCAACATTTTATACCCATTTAAAATTGAAATTACTCTTTCATAAATCAAACCGTAATAGCAATGATTCAGTATTCCAATGACTACTAAAAAAGGGACATTAACGTTAATTGTGCGCAAAAGTAAATCCATTGTATAATGCAATCAAATAAGGCCCCTCCACATATGCCGAATCTAATATAAATGAGCAACAACAACATATTTTGCCAGGAGCCATAGTCACCGAAAGAAACCGTGAGCGTTGGCCCCACGCATGCAAAGCCACATTAAAGACGCCTTGAGCTATTTTTCGCAGAAATTGCGCCACCATTGACACAATGAGAGCGCCAGCACCTACTGCCTTACAATATTTGGCGAGAATACTTCGTATTTAGATGCAACCGTTCCAGTTTCTTTGCACTTTGGTTGGACCACATTTAGTACAACAAGACACAAATATGCGACGGGAGAGGCATGAAAATAGAACGCTTTTTTTTTCCAATTTGACAGCCTTGTCTGATAAATGACCACAACTGGCTTCTCATTGGCTAAAATTAATTGTCAAATCGAGAGTTCAATTCAATTGAGCTGACGCGCTTTAATAACTTTAAGCGAGTTGAAAAGCAACTCTTTTCACGAAATTTCCGGTTGTCACTCGCTAATCGACCACATCTAGTACATCTAAACGCAAATATGCGACGAGAAAGGCATGAAAATAGAACGCGTGCTTTATCTCCGATTTGACAGCCTTGTCGGATAAATGACCACAACTGGATTCTCATTGGCTAAAATTAATTGCCGACTCGCTTTCCTGCCTTAACTTTAAGCAACTTTTCACAAGATGTCCGGTTGTCACTCGCTAAGCGACTTCACTTTAATATATTTTAAAACATCGATCATTCATATATTCCATAGGGCCCGGTCTGTTTAATGTTGTTTGATGTTTAATATTTTTCCTGTAATTTATTCAGATGTGGACCGGCTGAAATATTTCTGTTTTCCGTTTTTCGATTAGTGGTACGTCTGTTAGCGTTAAGTGGCAGTCCCGCTAAAAGCGGTCCGCTCGATTTCGCGACCAAAAATAGTTTTCCTTTATTTTTTGCTGGTCAAAAGGCTTTGGTACACATGTTTGAAATGCACAATTCTTTTTTTTTTCAAATTCTTTATTTTCGCCCTGCTACAAGCAAGAAACGAATTCAGGCCGTCTCGGCCCTTTCGACGGTACTATAAGAAGCAAGGGCTGACAACTGCGTAGAAAAAGTAACGCAACAATGGCATGATTGAGACCAAACCGAAAGTTTAAATGCAACTGCGGATAGGTATTTTGCCGTTATTGCGGATCGTCAGCACAGTGTAGCAACAAGTTCAAGTAACTAACCTGACTGAGTTAGCACTTTCAAAAATGTCCACTTGGTTTTAAACTCCGGATATGACCCTGTCCACGTGTACAGCTTATGCCATACACAATGAACAAAACAGTTGAGAAAATCATGCCACTGTTGCAAAACTATCTGCCAGAGAGAACATGGCCAAACCATGTGAAAAAACTGACGCAACATAACGGATGTTTCTACGTAGCGCGCCTCTCAAAAACCATCAATTTTAGTCTCCCGATCACCGTCGAAACCCGAGGGGGACTCCCATATGAAAGGGGCGGGGATGCTCGTCGTCTCGCTTAGGGGTGTAAATTTCATATCCAAAACATCATCACCAATATTTGGGTATAGGGGTGCCGCTGAGGGTCTGAGACCCTGACCTTGTTTAGGACAAAAAAGAAACGAAAATACCTACCCTGTGTAGAACAACACCCTCTATTTTAGGACCCTGTCTAGGACACGACTCGTGCGTGGTTATTAATCTGAGCTTTAAAAAAATAGTAGACGGATCTGAAACGAAAACGACTTCACCTTCGCATGAATATGCTAATCACGACAAGGAAAGTCACCACAAGCACTACGTTAACAGGAATTATACCCTGTTTAGGACAGACTCGTGTTAAATTATATACCCTGTTCAGGACAAAAATGCCAAAAACCATAAAACCATACAATGTCCAGCGGCACGTCCCCGTATAGGTCATATAAGGGAGTACCCCCCCCCCCTCCCCCGCGCCGGGTCACGCTCATACAAAGCCTTTGAGCGGACAGCAAACTTTGTCTGAGTCACGCACCCCTTCTTTCACAAAATACTAAATAAGCTTATAACATGTGAGCCATAACATCTTTAACAAATGCATTACTGCATCCTTGACATGACCTCGGTCAAAATGATTGTTGACATAAAGATCATGTTCTATTTCTTATTTAATTAAAATTGAAGTTTTCCAGCCTGTGTCATTAAAAATGGATTATGCTTTTAGCAGCAAATCTTATCACTGAAAGAACAATGAACGATAGAAGAAAATCACGTTTCATTAATGTTTCATGTACAATGTAATTGCTCACCTCAAATTCTCTCTTCTCACTCTTCGGGGCGTTATGTTATGACATAAATCATCCTTTTTTCCCAACAGACTAGAGATCCCAACGGCAGATGTCTACCCTTGGTTATTGGAAACGGTCCCATCAGCATAATTCGTTGAAATATCAGATTGCAAATGATCAATATGATCCAACAAAATTGAAGGAATACTTTCCCAAATTCTGCATGTATTACAAGCAGAAAGTTTTCCACTAATTTAGGCTGCTCTATCTAGTGTAGAAACTCTCTTCTCTGCAGAATCGAGACATCTTTGTTCTCGCGCTTCGCGCTCGTGTCTCGCGCTACGCGCTCACGCCCCAAAACCCGCTTGAGCGCCCCCGACCGAGAAGAATGGCTCGTTTTAGGCGTATTTGTCTCATTCAATACAGGCCGTAAAAATCACTTCAGGCCGGATTCTCGCTATGTTTTTTCGTACGGGTTTCACCCTTTTTAATCTATTAATACCAGCTTCGAAAAGCGCGTGAAGCATTTCTCATAGACAAAGCAAAGACGTTAGAACCACTTGGAATCAACAGACGCGACGAACTTCATTAACTTTCTTATCACTAGTCAGTTTAGTTTATCACCCGTCAAACCCTTCACCAATCATGCATATTCATTGTTTTTGTTATTCTTTAGTTTTTTTCAAAACCACTTGTATAACGGTTTTACAGTTGTAATCATTTATAGTGCTAGCCCCTGAAAAAGCTTTGTTTTGCAAAGCGAAATATTGGGCACTATTATATTCCACTTTTATTTTATTTTATTTGCTTCTGCTTCTGCTTCTGTTTTTCTGCCGTAAGGATCAGTTTGCCGTTTTTTTCCTTCACTTACTATAGAAATAGGTCAGTGTCTTTTAAAACCTCTTTAAACGCTCACAAGACAATTCACCCTTCACGCTTTCCTCCCACACCGCTATAAACGAATACCCTTTACACAAACAACCTTTTAAGGTTACAGTGTACCTTCGGGGGTGTCTTCAGTATAACAGCTCTAGCGTCTTAAGATTACACTTAAGATACCTAAACCCAAATATCAAATTAAAGCTTATAGAGCTGGCTATCTAAATAAGGAAACCATTTGGTAATAAAATGAATTGTCAAATTTTTTACGACGTCTAAATTCGAACGTCCTAATCAGCTTTAAAACGCTATAACTCAAAGCGATTATTATATTTTGCTAATTTGATTTGTTCTCGGGTTTCCGGACACGAAGTGCTAAAAAAACGTGTCGGCGATTTCCCATATTCAATTGCAGTGAAAAGTTACAGAATATTTTCGAAAAGGGGAGAAAAAAATTGGAATGATCGCACGGAAATGGCTCTTGACGTTGTAGCTCTTTAAAGTGTTCCCAACAAGCGAAAAATTAACGTTGAGAAAACGGCGCTTAAAAAAACATATCGCTTAATAAACAAACTCCGCCCACAAAAGTTATACCGTCATTTCTCCGTTAATTTTCACTATTTTTCGATAATTTTTTTTTTGGATGAAAGTTCATCCTGTAAACTTTATTTTAACGCCAAAAAAAATTTTTCAATAAATTTTCGATCTGAAGGTACACTGTAACCTTAATCAATTTATTAGCCTTCGCACATCTGAATTTACTTCTCCTACACCACATATTACCTGATCTACTCTCAAATCTCCATAACTTGCGATATAGATCGTGTTTTGATTGGTTATTTCCAAATCACTGCGGTCAGTTAATATTGGTGGGAGTTGGTGGGCGGAAGAGCCAGAACAATGGACTGTCTGCAGGCGCTTATTTTTTTCCTCCCCTCGTCTCGCGCTTCGCGCTCGTGTCGCGCTTCGCGCGAAATGCTTCGCTCGCCCCGCTTGGCTCATCAAGCGCCTGTCATGCAGGCTAGGGTCTATTAAGGCACGATTTACTAAATTACTCTTTTAAAAACGGATCAATCTTTGACACACAACGTCAAGGAATTATCCGCCTGCTTTACAAGAAGAGCGACAAGTTAAACTTGAAAAACTGGCAACCAATTTCTCTGTTAAACACAGATTATAAAATTTGTACTAAAGTAATCAAACATGCGGGATTCCTGACCGCAGTATTTTTAAAAACCTTTTTCTAGATGGTGTGACGGAAGGTTTTGCCGGTGTCGGACTAAGGAAAGCCTTTAGGGGAATCGGCGCTTGATAACGGGGGAAAACTAACTCAAATGGGCAACTCGCTTGCAAAGGAGAGCCGTCTCTCTCGGTAGGTACGGGATCAAACCACGAACTGGTACGCAACAGGAAGGCGATCAAGAAACCTGACTTGCGGTTCCAACAGCGTTTATTCCTGACTTGTGACTTTACGATGTAATCCAACGATGTAATCAAACGATGTAATCCAACTAACAATTGCAAACTAGGTTCTTATATACGTAAGGTACAAGTGTTCAACACAAAGGAACATAATGAAAGTGTCAAGCGAAATTCTTTGAGCTCAGCAAAAGTAAATTTCAAAATATATTTTTAACCCAAGTGTCCATTGTTCATAAAACTATTTTTAAAAGTAATCTACATTTGAAAACCCTAAAACAAAGAAGTAGCAGAAAAGCCAAGTCAGCAAGCGGCTTTTTAAGCACGTAATGGTGTCGTATCAATAGATTTGCAAGGTCGGCAAATAACTTGTACGGCACGTACTAGCGATGTACCATTATCGAGTTATTCACCTACAACAAAAGCTACTAAATTTAACTTCGATGAGTCAGCTAAACTATTCATACTGAAAAAACGAAATGACACCATTACTTGTCAAGTCGTTGATTAGTTAAATAAACGCTGTGGCTATATGGCCGGTAACCGGTCAAGGTGTTGAAAACACTAAATGGCCGGCAGTTCTATATTCTCAGTAAATTTCACAAAATCGAAAAATTCCAGCCATTCTGAACTATCATATGTCGTGATCCTGATCAAACGAGCCGGTTTTGTGGGATTTCTATATCACGAAACCATGTTTTTTGCAGTCGAGCTGAAAATAGTTCCAAGTGTCACAAAACATGGTTTCGTCTTCTGAGCCCAGCGTAAACCAAACACTAGACTTGAGATCTATAAAGCATTTCAGGATCGCTTGACTTTTCTAAATCGACATATGATAGTTTAGATTAGCCGGAATTTTTCGATTTTGTGAAATTTACTGAGAATATAGAACTGCCGGCCATTTAGCGTTTTGGAAACCTTGACCGGCAGTCGAGCTGAAAAAAGTTCTAAGTGTCACAAAACATAACCCTAGACTTGAGATCTATAAAGCATTTCAGGATCGCTTGACTTTTCTAAATCGACATATGATAGTTTAGATTAGCTGGAATTTTTCGATTTTGTGAAATTTACTGAGAATATAGAACTGCCGGCCATTTAGTGTTTTCAACACCTTGACCGGTTACTGGCCATATAGCCACAGCGTTAAATAAAACTGAAAAAACACCGTGAGTGCTGGACGAGACTAATTTAGAACAGTAATAACAACTATTGTGTGTACAGCTTGATACGTGAAAAATCAGCTAGACATGATAAATTTACTAACAAGGTGTCAACTTGAATAGTGGAACGAACCTAATTAAGAACGATAAATTAACTCAAGGTAAACTATTGTTCAGAAGATAGTACATTTTAGTATGAATGAAAGCACGACCTGGTACAGTAATTGAATGCTTTTCTAAGAGGTTAAAACAATTAAGTTGATTGTCAAAAACAAAACCCTGTTGACTTTTAGAAGATAAAATTTCGATGAATAGCACAAAAGCTTATAATAAAAGCGAATTTCATACTAAGCAAAACCTTTCACAGCTGAATGCGGAGTAAACCAAGCTGAATTGATCCATAGGAACTTTTTAACAGTGAACTCTCATAACTCATAACTCTCATATAACAGTGAACTCTCATAACTCCGAGGCGACCGACACAACAGTCATTTGTATTCCCGATTCAACTCCAGACATGTCCTCAAAAGAACCAGAGACTGTTATCATAATACTGTTACGTTTTTACAACAACGTACAATAATTCACTCACTAGTTTTCTCGTTGTTTATGTTCATATTGGCGCCAGAACAGCAACCATAACAATAGGAATTATACAAACCTCCGGTCAGGAAGTAAAATTGCAGTTTAATACCGATGCCTTGGATTTTATTTATACTTGACCAGAAATCCGCAAACATTTCCTTCCAGCAGAAATTTTAGCTGTCTCCGGAACCCGCAAAAAGTTCCTCCCGCAAAACAAATTCAGTCGGACAAATCAACAAAACTATGACGTCTTTCCCATACTATTGCACAATCAAACCGTAATAGCAATGAATAGACGCAAAGTTCATGCTATTTTGCTCTGCCATACCGCTCATATTAAAACACAAACTTTCCTGTCCCATTTAACTTTCTTAAAACGTCTCCATTAGTAAAATACACCGTGAAATTCTCAAACTACGTTTCCCAAGAAAACGCATTTGACCTATTTTTACCCTTTTAACTTTACGACAAATGATTGAAACTGATAGGTAACGTGAGATATCGAAATTTAAGAAGGACTAATACCTTTGCGGTAACGTAATGTGAGATATGACAAGTTCATGACAAGTTCTGACATCCCAATACCCTAGGGAAATTAACAATAGGTCCGGGGGTGCTCCCTAAAAATTTTAGGTGCAGTATGTGACGCCCTTCTTGAAATCCTAACCGGTTTAACCAACCATATCTTCAATGCCCTAATATAGCTTCTATAAAGAAGAAGGAAGAAACCCCCCCGGACAAAAGTCCACAAAATTTTGTTAACAACTTTTGTCCCTTTTTTCGTGACTGACTCCGAAATCTCGCTTAATGCGCATGCGCATTAACGAGATAAAAACTGTGTCAGAGGTCTCGAGTACGGCCCGAGGCCGCAGGCCGAGGGCCGTACTCGAGACCGAGGGCCTCCCGGCCGGTAAATAACATATATATCCTTCAGCTACAAAAAAACATAACGTTGAATTCTACAGTATGCAACTATGTATCCAGCCGCTGCGGTACTATATAACGTTCTTTGCTCCAACAAAACCATTTTACTTTATTTTTCACATGCGAAATTACCACCGCGATGGTCGCCATTTTTTTTAAATTTGTTGACTCCGCCACGCTATGACGCGTTTATTTATAAAATCAAGTCTCCCGAAGTCAACCAGCTCAACGGAAAATGTTTTCGCATTGTCCGCATAGTTTCGAAAAATAACTTTTTTGCAATTAAGATATCCCAAAGGCATAATTGGGAGACTCCCTTTCTGTCCAATTATTTTCTCTTGGTAGGAGTGAATACACCTAATTCACGAAAAGTTGCTTTTATAAAACATAAAACATGGGTCTCCTTGCTACTCAGTGTGAACAATAACTCTAAGCCAAAATCTTTCTCTAAACCCTCCCATGTTTACCATGTAGAAGCGCAGTAATCGGGCTCTCTAAGACGTCACAAGCAGTTCAACTGTAAGTACTTCATGTATGGTCCAAGGAATTGGGAGGATGGAAAATTTGTAATGGCGGATGCTCCAAATCGTGATTTCAGAGCGCAAAATGTTTACGTTAACAAAGATAAGTGTATGGTAAGTGCACTTTAACTTTCACTAAACAAACGAAAAAAAAAACAATTTTAGTGATGTCAACACAAAATGTTACTCACCGCCTTCATCGGTGGTGACCAACACATTTGTACTTTTAACTGGCGTCCCGTCACCACTCACGACTATAACGCTGACATTATATTCTGCATCAGCATCAAGCCCTGATATCTGAAAGGAAGTTGTGTTTGATGATGGCATGATTTTTCCCGTGAGCTTGTTATCAGTAGTCTTTCTGACAAGGATGATATACTGACGCACTCCACCATTGAGCTGATCAGCCACATCCGTCCAACGTACCTCAAGACTGGCTGTTCTGCTGTCCACTGTCACGTTCCATCCAGGCAGGAGTGAGGCTGCAGTTTATTATAAAAAAAAATAATTTAATATTCAGAAAATCACATTTTAACAGCCCTATACTGTTTTTATTTAAATCCACAATGATAAACTTTCAGCTAACGCTTTGGCCGGTTTTCTTATTTTGCATAATATATATAGATAGCCCAAGCCTAACAGCGTCGCACTTCGAACAAGCTTAACTAAGGTGAAACTTAACTAAGGTGAAAGGTTGGAAGCACAAGAATTAAGATTGACGAAGGGGCTATTTTCAATTTTAGCAATTCTCAAAAACAGTATTACGCGACCGTCTGCACAGTACATTTTTATAGACCGTACAAAAGTTCACAAAAACAACTTTTCTCTGTCTAGAATAAATAGTACCACTAGTTTCCGAATAAAATACAGTTTATGTTTGTCAAAAATTGCCCGAGAAACTGATTTGAAAATCAAAAATTGCAAAAATACACAAACATATTTGCATAAGGCGATGCGAGTGAAGATAGAACTGTACTATAAAATCAAGTCTTGTTTTGTTTACATAAAATCGCTTTTCAATCTATCTAATGAATGAACAAACACATAAAAATGGACAACACAATCTTCTTTCGAAAAAATTTATTCAAATCTCCATTAGTTTACGTTTAAAAGCAAAACGCGTACCATGTAATTATAGCTCATCGAGTTCAAGCTTTCTTCGATGAAATTCAAGAGATAGGCACGTTTTAAAATCAATTCGCGAAAACTAACAATAACACTAATAACAAGTCACTCACAGATTGATATCAACATAAATTCTCATCGAAAACTGTAATCTGTTTTACCTTTAAGTTCCTCGCTTGCTTGGAAATTCAAATCTCCGCTTCTGGTTCTGAAATCATCTCCCGCATTGATAAAAATGTAATACATGAAGTTCCTCGAAGCAAGATTTTATCCCTGAAAGCTCGTCTTTTTCCACTAACGCAGCTTCTGAGTATACCTTAATTAGTATCCCTGTCTTGAGTAGCAAACCGCGAAAAAATGCAGGAAAATAACGAGTTTAATTCTCCGCTAGGCACAAGAAAACAACTAAAGTGTTTACCGAGCTCACGGCTGTGTGGCCGCGCGAAAAACAAAGCCTTGCTTTCAAGATCCCGGATGTTGTTCCAACACGGCGCGCGGGCGACGGACGGACACGCGCCCGCGAAACATTCCGCTAGCCATGACCATGAAAAATCACGGCGTAGGTTCTATGAGTATGGAGCTGCGCAGCCAGGCCTTCGGCCTGGCAAGTGCTCCGCTATTATTAATTAATTTATTTATTTATTTAATCCTAGAACTCTGTCTTTTTCTGGCTAAGATCTGCGTCTTTATCATACGTACTGATATTTTTCAATGGACGGATCAGTGTGGGTCAAAAGCTTTAGAAGCCTATCAAATTAGCTTTTCTCTTAGACTACGATTAGTCGCTCATTTCTCTCTAGGATATTCACTTCGTACGAGCGAGCGCGAAAATTACCTTGCGCTAGAGGACGCGACACGCATGAGCAGTTTTCTCTCCGCTCCCGCGAGTCGTGTCTCCTTACAGGTGGCGATTTTCACGCGCGCTCCCATGATCGCTCGCCAGACTATCCCTAAGTTAAAAGAGAGTCTAAACGATGTCGACTTTTAACTTCAATCAGGACATCATTATTTCTATAAATTACTCCTTACCTGAATTCAGACTTGTATTTAAAGTGCCGTAAACAATCTGGACAAAACTCCATTTGTAAAAAATATAAACTTGAATAGTGACGTTTGCCAATTCTCCCAGTGGTATCTCTAGAAACGTCTCCTTATACGAATAGTCGCATCCATGTCGAGCGAAAACCTCAGTTCCATTTCCATCAAACACTTTGACGTATTCGCTACAAAAAAGGTAAAAACAATTTATTAGTTGTTACACACGTTTTTTTATGGTACAAAGCTACTGCGAGTTACAAAACGTTTCATGCTTCGTGAAAAGGGTTTACTCATATTTATGGTACATTAACAGCATGCGCCTTATCGGTTTTTTTTTTTAGATTTGTCAATACCAAAGATGAATTTAAAATATTAATGAAATTTAAAAAAAGAAACGGATATATCAACGTACCTGCAATTCCCAAAATACGTCCAGTGGATCGAGATAATAGCAACTGCCTGAACATTTCTTTTAATAACCCAGTCACAGTGATGGTTAAAATCATATCTGATGTCCACTCTTCCAAAAGGTTGTCTCAAGGTTTCTGCACAAACTTAAAATAGCAGACAATAGTGTCGTTAAAAATCGGTGGTAGACTGATTTATTAATGTTTGGTTTTCACAAGCAACATATAGCCAGGTATGTTCCCTGGCAAAATAGAAGAAAAAGCAGAGGTGCATGCATATGGTGTGTATATATCACAACTAGTTTCTCTCCCGGGAAAACATTCTTGGAGTCCGCATACAGATACTTGCAGTACGAAAATATAGTTTCTAAACGGCCAGCAAAAAAGGATTTGCTTAGAGTGACCGTGCAAGGAGCCCTAAGCGAGTAAATGACCAACTTAAGCAACAATTGGGTGATTATTTACATATCGTAAAAAGGGTTTTTGTTGTTCATCGTGGTGAACACACTAGTAAAGAAGTATTTTTCGTTTGTCTCACGATGTAGTCACTTCCGATGTGGATCGCGACGTTTCGACTGCATACTGCATACCCCATCGCCTGAAGAAGACTAGCAGTATGCAGTCGAAACGTCGCGATCCACATCGGAAGTGACTACATCGTGAGACAAACGAAAAATACTTCTTTACTATTATTTACATGTTAGACACCGTATTTCCATTTCAGAACTACAATTTACAAATAAAAGTTGTGGTTTACAATGTAAAAAAAAATAAACAAGATACTGTACACAGCCTGAACTCGTGGCGCCTTCAATTCATTTCGGCATTGATTCACAAGTGTTTTGAGTGCTTTTACTCAGAAACATAAGCTTAAAATTATGTCTAATCAAAGGCTTTTAAGAGCCAACCCGTGAATGAGAAATGCTAACGCTTAACGCATTACTGCAGTAAGCTTATGTTTTCACACTGACACGGTTCGGTATTTTTTTTAATTAAACGTAAGGATTTTTGAAAACATATCATTATTTGAATTTCGAAATTCCCGCTATTTTGTTACTAAAAATAGCTTAAATACAAACTTCAACTAATTATATCTCTTGACCGAATCAAGATATTTCAGTTATCTCTTCAGTTTTGACGTTTTTGGAACTTGTTCTTTTTGAAACTGTCACAAAATAGCTCAAAATGTAAAATGTAAATTTTGGCGCCAACTTTGTGACGTCACTTTCCCGCCAAAAACACTAAAAAAATAAAAATCCAAAACCATAGTTCCCTCTGCATGTGGAACCAAGCGTATGGCTTCTGCCGTTAGGATCTCTAGTCTGTTGGGAAAAAATGAACTGGTTCTTCAGGACTCATGGTTTATTTGATAACAAAGAGTGAAGAAGAGTGAGAAGAGTGAGAAGAGAGAATTTGAGGTGAGCAATTACATTGTACATGGAACATTAATGAAACATGATTTTCTTATCGTTCATTGTTCTTCAGTGATAAGATTTGCTGCTAAAAGCATAATCAATTTTGAATGACGCAGGCTGGAAAACTTCAATTTTAATTAAATGAGAAATATAACATGATCTTTATGTCAATAATTACTTTGACCGAGGTCAAGGATGCTTATATTAGTATTTGTTTTACACAGGAAAAAAGTGAAGTGACATTTATTGAGATAACTTGTAGTGCATTTGTTAAAGATGTTATGGCTTAAATGTTATAAGCTTATTAGTATTTTGTGAAAGAAGGGTTAAAAGAACTAACGGATTTAATATGTACCTTGGAGTCTTATTATAAATGATCTTCTATTATTTATGTTTGATGTAGTGTTATCTTGTATTTAGTCTTGAATAAATTATTAGCGGAGCACTTGCCATGCCGAAGGCCTGGCTGCGCAGCCCCATACTCATAGAACCCAGCCCGTCATTTTTCATGGTCATGGCTAGCGGAATGTTTCGCGGGCGCGTTGTCTGCCCGCCGAACGCCCGCCGTACGCTTTGGGCTAGCTCGCGGGCTCGTATGACTTCGCAAAACATGCGCGTACGACGTCATCAACATCAGGGATCTTTGAGGCTTTGTTTTTCGCGCGGCCACACAGCCGTCAGCTCCGTAAACACTTTAGTTGGATTGTTGTGTTTAGCGGAGAATTGAAGTCGTTATTTCCCTGCAGTTTTTCGCGGTTTGCTACTCAAGACAGGGATACTTGTTAAGGGATACTCAGAAGCCGCTTTAGTGGAAAAAGAAGAGCTTTCAGGGATAAAATCTTGCTTCGAGGAACTTCATATTATCAATGCAGAAGCAATGCGGGGAGATGCCTTGTTTTATTACGGATTTCAAAACCGAAGAAGCGGAGTTTTAACGAATTTCCAAGCAGTCCAGTGCTTTAAAGGTAAAATAAATCACATTTTTCGATGGGAATTTATGTTGATATCAATATTTGATTGACTTTTCCTTTGAGTTCTCTTACGTTTTGGAGACATGTTTATGAAACGTGTTCAAATTAAGTCGTGTTGTTATCTTGAATTTCATCGAAGACAGCTCTGCCTTGATGCGCTAGAAACAGTACGTGTTTTGCTTTTAAGCATAAATTAATGGAGATTGAATAAAATTTTTCGAAAGAAGATTGTGTTTTCCGTTTTTATGTCTTTGTTCATTCATTACACAGATTAAAAAGCGATTTTATGTAAACAAAACAAGACTAGATTTTCTGTCTTCACTCGCGTCGCCTTACTTATGCAAATAAGCTTATGTTTGTGTATCTTTGCAATTTTAATTTCCAAATCAGTTTCTCGGGCAATTTTTGACAAACAAAAGCTGTATTTTATTCGGAAAGTAGTCGTACTAGTTATTCTGGAAAGAGAAAAGTTGTTTTTGTGAACTTTTGTACGGTCTAAATGTACTGTGCAGACGGTCGGGTAATACTGTTTTTGAGAATTGCTAAAATTGAAAATAGCCCGTTCTTCAATCTTAATTCTTGTGCTTCCAACCTTTCACCTTAGTTAAGTTTCACCTTAGTTAAGCTTGTTCAAAGTGCGACGCTGATAGGCTGGGCCTATCTATACATATTACTAGAATAGATCGCATGTACGAAACTCTAAGGGTACCACGTGGTAATGTTTCCCCCGCCGTTTCTCATTTTTAACCCGTAAATACGCGCATGCGTAATGAACGGGTTATCGGTAACGGAGACAGATATGCAAATGAGCACTCGCTCACTCACTCCTTCCATCAGCTGTAAACTCAATGGCGTAATGCTTGTTACGAATGCGTTTCGTAACAGGAACAGCGTAAATCCAGCAATAACAATAACTAATTTGTTGGAAACGAATATAAACAGCAATAAGCTTAAAGATGTTTCGTATTTGCAGTCTTTAATGCGACATAAAATCGATCTAAAAGGATTTTCTAATCGAGACATGCGTTTTGATGCATATCTGCCATTAAGTAACACAATTTAGTCTCAATTGAGCATATGTTCCTCGGTGGTCTCGTTGGCTAAGGCGCTGGATTTTACTTGGAGGCCCGGGTTCAATTCACGGCCGTCACTCTTCTTTTTTTGTTCTTTTTTTTTTTCCCTCGAACTGGACATTATGAAAGTGATTTCCTTTTTTGTTGCGTTCGTCAAAAATCCTTACGGTTAATTTACAAAAAAAGTATCGAACCGACTGTCAGTGTGAAAACATAAGCTTACCGTAATATTGCTTTGTGTGTTATTAGCATTTCTTATTCGTATTTGATTTATACTTATTTTTAAAAGGCTCGTATTTCATTACTGAATATGTAGTGTTAAAAGTAACGTTATTGTTGAAGTGACTTGTTGAATAATGTGGTTTCTGATTTATATTGGTTAATTAGTCCACTTATGCTAAGAAAAATAATGGTTGAGTAGTTAAAGGAGTGTTTTAAAGAATAATTTATGTATAATGCTTGAAAATATCATAGTATGATTGCAGTTGTAGACAGATTGTTTTTATTTGAAAGATTTGAGATTAATTTTTTAGGTGTAAGATTTTTTGTGGTGTCGCATAGTCTTGAATATGCTTTGTAGAAATTGTAATTAATACCCTTTTCAATAAAATGTGGAATCTGAAATTCAAATCACCCCCAACGGTTGCGTTTTCCCCTGCCGTCAATGAAATTTCCGATAACTAGCTTTCAAGCGTTTTCGTATCGTTAGTGAAAGTAAACATGGTTCATTCGTAAGTGAAAGTGAAACGTGGTTCGTAAATACAAAACATCACTGCGTTGGAGATTCGTTTTCCTAAGCGTGAGTCGTCATCTCTCGCCGCAGGAAATCGCCCGGCTTCTGAAAGCGAGCAAAATATTTGTGTACTACGTGCTCAAACAATATAGAGAGATGAAAGTTGTTGATTATTAGGAAAATCGTGACAGCGGCAAGCGACGATCATTACAGTGTCGTTGGTATGATATTTTTGACACTAATATATTCGCCTCTTCTTCCAATGCTACCGAGCTTAAATCCCTAATTAACCAAGAGCTTTTAAAAGTAAAGGAATGGTGTGATATAAATAGACTGTCTATAAATTTAAAGAAAACTGATTATATGATTATTAAATCATCAAAAAAGAAAGTGAATGATATATTCAACATAAAACTCCCTAACAATGATGGCTCTGAATACACATTAGAAAAGAAAAACTACGTAAATTAAAATACCTCGGTGTGTTAATAGATGACACAATTTCATGAAAATACCAAATATCTCATATAAGCTCAAGAATTTCAAGAAATACAGGGATTTTCCTCAAATTAAGGCACTATCTTCCCCTACAACAACTTAAACAGCTTTATTACAACTTGATATATCCATATCTATCATATGCGATTATTGCTTGGGGGAGTGTCTATGCATCAAATCTGAGGAAAATTCAAGTCAAACAAAATCATATCGTTCGCCTAATGTTTTTTGCTTCTCTGTATGACAAAAATACAGACAGTGCTCTTCCGCTACATAACTTTTTAGACCTACTTACAGTAGAAAATATTTTTACATTACAATTACTCAAGTTCTCCCACCAGTGGCATAAAAAGCAACTTCCCAATATCTTCGACAACCACCTTCGCTACGCCAGTGACGTCCACACGTACAACACTAGATAAAGCCAATTGAGGACTAATATCGGGAAAAAAACATCATCAGCTTTAGCAGTTGATTCTTGGGAAACATTACCAAAAGAAATCAAGGATCTTAGTCATTTTGATTTAAAAAAAAAGTTAAACGGTATTTATTGTCGAAACAGATATACTGTCCAACCCCAGTCGTCTTCTAATTTTCGCTATTTTTTGCTATTTTTGCTATTTGTGTGCAGTGTATGTGTTTATGTGTCTGTAATAGATGTCTACATGTGAATTGTTACTACAAAAGACTAGTGTCTAACTAGAAAACTGTATGGTCTACTTAGACGCTAGGCATTCCCTCAAACGGTATTTATATTTAGTTATTCGTCCTATTGTTTTAGTAATTTTAGTTTAGCTAGATATATATTTTCTTGTAACAAAAAATGTCATAGAAATGTGAAAATAAAGTAAAGTATTGTATTGTATTGCATTATTTTGTCTGTAATCGTTCTGTGCACGTTTACTGAACATCTATCCTTTGTTTACATGATTTTTTTCTTATTTCGATTTTTTTTTTCAGGGAGAGATATTGTGCTCGTTAGTGGAACTTTTGAGACAGTGTTCAGAATTATATTTAGACGAATTGCGTGACTGGATTTAATTCCTAACTGGAGAATTGTACTCAAAACAAAGAAAGTAGTATAAAAGCACGATTCCCACTCGTCGCAAATGAAAGTATTTAAAAAGCCTAAAGCATAAGGCTTTCCCAGTAAGATTTCAGGGAGATTTGCGCCTTAAGATCACAGTTATGAATTTTTTTTTTCTCTTCACCGATGGTTCTGACCTTTTGATCTCGGCGGATTATCTGTCAAATTGATTTTTTTTTATTTCTTTATGCCGTTTTTCGGTGCTCACTCTTTTGCCATACATTGCGGTTTCTTTGGCTCACTTTTGTTGCAAGATAAATACTTATCGGCTAAAGTTTGTTATCACTTTGGAAGTGCTAAGATCGTAAATTAGTGTCTGAAGTCTGCGGTGTGCCTGACTTGTGAAAATAAAGTGTTTCCCATCACGGATAACCGATATAGGCGTCTTAGATCAGAGTCCCAAAATGCACATGAATTCTTGTAATAATTTAAGCTCCTTAGTTAGTTTTGTAGTTGAGTAGTGTGTCTCAGTGGAGCTAGGATAAACCTCCGTTGTTTTGTAAATAGCGTTTGATTTGGCTTCAAACAGATAATCGGCTGCAGCATCATCACGGTTGCTGTTTTGTAAATCTCACGGATGCTAGTAAACTCTTACGTTCTTCTAAGCAAGGAATGTGATAATTTAATGTCCTAAGGATTCACAAAACATATTTATGCTTTAGACTTTTTTAAAAACTTTTCGCTCGTGTTCAGCCTGTCTATTTTTATACTACTTTATAAAACGCTCGGAAGTAATCGGAAACCGCGGAAAATATGATTGACGGCAGGAAAAAACGCAACCGTTGGTGGTGGTTTGAATGTCAGATTCTGCAAAAAGCGCGGTAATTGAAAGAAAGAGGAGGAATGAGTGAAAGTGTGAAAATGAATTTTTGGCTGTTTGTTTCAAATATGTGTTTATTTATTTATTTATTTATTTATGGGGTTGTTTAGCATTTCTTTTAAATTGTATAATGCAAAGAAATGTTTGTTATTAAAAGGATTGACATAGTGAAATATAGACGTCTGAAAATAATAGTTTAAAGGAGGAACATTCTTGATATAAGCACGTTTTAACCTTGTGAAAGTTATGAAATTGAACGGATTAGGTTATTTAGTTTAATGTATATTTATGTTAGTGGTATGAGTTTATAGTGTTGTTAATGTGATACATTTTGTTTTGTTTTTCAGGTTGCAGTTGTTATTATGGGAAGAATCTCCTTAATAATATAGATAGGCTTAGCCTAACAGCGGAGCTCTCTGAACAGAAACGATGATGATAAGCTTAACTTAGGTGAAAGGTCGGAAGCACAAGAAAAATTAGAATTAAGATTGATGACCAGGCTATTAATTTTAGCAATTCTCAAAAACAGTAAGCTTATTACGAGACCGTCTGCACAGAACATTTAGACTGCACAAATTCCACAAAAGCTCATTGTTTAAGAAATGTGAAACCTCTCGAGTAGCAAACCGTGAAAAAAAAGCAGGAAAAAACGATTTTGCAAACCGTTTTCTCCGCTAAACACAACACTGTTTTTTTTTTTCTTTTAAAATGTTTTATTTATCAATAACAAATCCCTAAAGTTTACAATATTATCCTGAGAGGTTAGTCATTTCCGGTTACAAGGCATCCTGAGTTAAAGCTAGTCATTTCCGGTTACAATAATACAAGGTCAGTTCCGGTTTGCAGTCCTTTCTGGTTTGCACATGATTACTTTAGTCATTTCTGGTAATGAATGATGAGTTGCCAGTAGCTAAATTATTAGAGTCAGAAGCTTTGACTGTTGTATTTCACAAATATTCGGATGACACCACAAAGCAGAAAATTTCTGTTCGCGGTGGGGGGGGGGGGGGGGGTTATTCCCATATATGAGCTATATAGGTATGTGCCGCTGTGAAAGGTATGGTTTTCAGGCAGTTTAGTCTGGGATAGGGTATAGTAATCAGAGATTTTTGGTCTAGAATAGGGTATCATTTTCTACGAAACTGATCAGTTGCATGAAGAATTTAGTCTAGACGAGGTTTACTGGCAAATGGCATTTAATAATCGGTAAGGTGTGCTGTATGACATTTTTACTGACCCCTGGTATCTTAGACTGTGATAGTGAATGAGTTTCTGCAAAACAGCGAGTCTAGAAAAGGTCTAGGATAGGGTAGGATTTTTCGGTGTTTAGTCTAGAATATGGTTGCAAAATGCAGCTAAAATGGTCTAGTATAGGTTAAGGGTGTCAGAGTCCCAGCAGCACACCCCCGCCCAAAAATTTGCAAAGTACACCTCCCCCCCCCCCCCCCCCGCCTTGGTCAATTTGCAACTGTGTTGTGATGTCATTCCTTATATCCCTTACAGTGGCCCGAGAGTTCTCGGTGCTATTGTGAAAAGTTGCTTTATTCGAAAAACCCATATACCATAAAGTATGGTCTTAATGAAAAAGTGTGCTCGCATGTCATTTTCGTCGACAGCAGAAGTCCATTAGGTAAAAGAAAATAGTCTTAACATTAACTAAAACACCCCACACCCTTCCACAGGTTCAAATTTTAATCTAGCTTGGAAAGGCGTGGTAAACAGTTATCTGGTTCCACATTTGCAGTACCATTGCTAAACCAGACACCCAAGATTCGCATTCTTGACACCCACGTCAGGGCATAAGGAGTGTCCGGACTTCATGGCTTAAGTACTCTTTGCCACATTTAATTTAGTCCCTGTACCTGTCTCGTATTTGTGAAGTAAGGTAAACAATTTGTCTAAAGAAAAAATGTCATTTACAAAACATGTGGAGTTATCCACATATTGGCGAATTTTAAAACGCTTTCCTCAAGCTTCTGGAAGGAGAAAACCTTCAATAGTATCATCCTTTCTTATACTGGTAGCCAAAACGTCTGTGCATAAAATGTACAAAAGTGGAGACCGGGGATCTCCCTGCCTCACCCCCCACTCGAGTGGAATTTCTTTAGTCAAAAAACCATTAACTATAATTTTCATATTTGCTTGACAGTATAATGTAGATATTCAGCAAGATACCAGTTTCATTGGTAATATTTATATAATCTAGAGGGTCACGCAAGAGAAAGAAATTCTCAAAAATCGTCCTACAAGTTTGACCTTCTTGAAATAATCGAGGGTAACACTTTTGAAAGTCTGTTTGTAAGAACTTTTGAACAAATTTTGTAATGAACATTGAGTAGCGAAATGGCCGGGCCACCAATTTTTGAGGTTTTTCTTATCATCTTTCTTGTAAAGTAATCTAGTCACGCTACCTTGCATTGAATCACTGAGAGAATTATTTTCCAAACTAAATTTATAATTTCGAACATAATAGGGCCTAAAAGATCCCAGAATTTAGCGTAAAATTCTTGAGGTAATCCGTCTGAACCGGGGGTTTTCCCTGAAGAAAGTCCACGCATTGCGTGGGTAATTTCAGCCAAAGATAAAAATCCTTCGCAGGATAAAATTTCGCTCTCACTTAATCTGTTTTCAAGTTTGTTCAAAAATTCGGTTTGGACTGTTAAATTAACAGGTTCTTGCAAGTACAAATTACGGTAAAAATCGAAATGAGCCGGAGAAAAGGAACAAGCTTAACTAAGGTGAAACTTAATTAAGGTGAAAGGTCGGAAGCACAAGAATTAAGATTGACGACCGGGCTATTTTCAATTTTAGCAATTCTAAAAAAAAAAACAGTATTACCCGACAGTCTACACAGTACATTTAGACCGTAGAAAAGTTCACAAAAACAACTTTTCTCTGTCTAGAATAACTAGTACGACTACTTTCCGAATAAAATACAGTTTTCGTTTGTCAAAAATTGCCCGAGAAACTGATTTGGAAATCAAAATTGCAAAAATACACAAACATGTTTACATAAGGCGACGCGAGTGAAGACAGAAAATCTAAGTCTTGTTTTGTTTACATAAATTCGCTTTTCAATCTATGTAATGAATGAACAAACACATGAAATGGACAACACAATCTTCTTTCGAAAAATGTTATTCAAATCCCCATAAGTTTATGTTTAAAAGCAAAACGCGAACCATTAAGAGCTCATGATTCGAGGCCGAGATGTCTCCGATGAAAGAAATCAAAACAACTGAATTTAATTGAGCGCGTTATAAACAATTCTCACGAAAACTAGCGAGAACATAAAAAAGTCAATCACAAATTCATATCAACATAAATTCCCATCGAAAAATGTATTTTGTTTTACCTTTAAGTCCATCCACTGCTTGGAAATTGTTTAAATCTCCGCTTCTTCAGTTCTGAAACCCGAAGTGACAAACATCTTCCCGCATTGCTCCCATCCTCGAAGCAAGATTTTATCTCCGAAAGCTCTTCTATTTCCACTATAGCGGCTTCTGAGTATCCCATAATTAGTATCCCTGTCCTGAGTAGCAAACCGCGAAAAAATTCAGGAGAATAACGACTTTAATTTAAACGGTTTTCTCCGCTAAAACACAGCAGTGTTTTCCCAGGTGACGTGAAAATTGCAAAGATGCCGGTGTGGCGTCATACGCGCATGTTTTGCGACGGTCTACGCGCCCGCGTGTTAACCCTAAAGCGACGGCGGCGTCGGCCGGCGTCGGCGGCGGTGTGACAACGCGCCCGCGAAACATTCCGCTAGCCATGACCATGAAAAATGACGGCCATGGGTTCTATGGTTCTCTGGTTCTATGAGTATGGGGCTGCGCAGCCTGGCCTTCGGCCAGGCAAGAGCTCCGCTATGAAAATGCAACTGCGTTAAGGAATTTATGTGAATCTATGGTTATTAACAATAATGGAGTAATATATATTTGAATGATTGAATAAATGTTTGAAAGAACAATATTATTAATACAATTAGACGTGTTTTGTTTGTTGATTATAATAAAAAAAAATCAAAGGCTCCTTAGAGCCAACCCATGAATTTGAAATGCTAGCGTAACGCAATATTGCGGTAAGCTTAAGTTTTCACTCTGTCACGGTTCAATTTTGTTTTTTTAATTAAACGTAAGGATTTTTGACAATCGCAAAAAATAAAAATACAGCACATCACTTCCATAATGTTCAGTCCGAAGAAGAAAGGAGGAAAAAAAACATAAAACAGCCCTAGCGAGATTCGAACGTGGGCCTTTCGGCTGTAAGTCCGCGACCACCGTGACCACTGACTTGAGAAAGGATAATTTTTTTTACTTGAAGGTAGATAACCATCAAAACGCGTGTCTCAATTGAATATTCATTTTAGATTGATTTTTAACGTTGCATTAAAGACTCCAAATGCGAAACATCTTTAAGCTTATTGTTATTTATATTCGTTTACACCAATTTAGTTATTGTTATCGCTGGATTTACGCTGTTCTTGTTACAAAACGCATTCGTAACAAAGCATTACGTCACTAAGTTTACAGCTGATGGAAGGAGTGAGCGAGTGAGTGAGTCATTTGCATATCTGTCGCCGTTACCGATAACCCGTTCATTACGCATGCGCGTATATTCACGGGTTAAAAATGAAGAAGAGAACTTCTAGATTGCCTAAGTTTCTTCAGTTTAGTAGTATTGGATTGAGGATCATAAAAAGGCGAAGTACAGGGTCGGATCCAGGAATGTCTGAAAGAGGGGGTCCGGGTGCATGTCCCCCGGAAAATTTTTCCGATTTTACCCTCTAAAACGCCATTTCCGGCAATCCTGAGAGTCGAGAAGCGTTTGTTAAGTCAAAAACTTGACAACCAGTCAATTGGTGGAAGTGAAACAACCACGCATAAAACAATTTTGTTCTATTATTTTTATGAACCACATGGGAGACACAAGTCTGATGGTGGGGGGGGGGAGGATCCGGACCCCCCGACCCTCCCCCTGGATCCGCCACTAAAGTAGGTGTCGAGAGCCAAGTAGGTTAAATTGGGAGGTGATTAAAAAGTTTTATAAGAAAAGGAAATGTAGAGACAAAGTTCGGAATTATATTTTAAAATGTATTCCTAAGAGTTCTGTTTATAACGAAATTATGAGGAGTGTTGATTTTCGTAAAGAATTGTTTATGTCAGGGAGACTTAAATGTCAATATGAAGAAATAACTGCATGTATGGCAAAAATGATATGCGAGACTGTAAATCATAGAATAAAATTTAAAGCTATTGATCTTTCGGCAGATATTGAGACTAATCCTGGTCCATTTGGTGTAGATTCGTCTAAAACTATTTGTGCTACTTATAGCCAAGGAAATAGTATTTTGGTTCTAATGCAGGTAGTCAGTGTGTAGCGATGAGTTTAACATCTATGTTGTATAATTTTAGTCGCATGATAACATTTGCGTCAGATCTTGTTGAAATTATGAATTTTGGAAATGCGTTGTATACTTATCTTTCTAATTTAACACAAAAAGAATGCCTTATGTTAACTGAATTAAGTTCCTGATGTTGTTTGTATGGGAGAGTTAACCTTCAATTTAGAGTATGGTGAAAGTTATTATGACAGTATAATAGAAGACAGTTGTTGTTTACCTTTGTGTGAGGCTTTTGAATCGTTGTTACGCGATAATTATAAGTCATTTATTTTGACAATAATTTATACAGTCGCTTTTTTGAGACAAGGGATGGTGTATTCAAAGCGTTTGATTCAAATAGTAGAGATCGTACAGGAATGAATTATCCATGTGGGACGTGTGTATTGATTGAAGTTAGTTCTCTTGAAGAGTTAGTAGAGTATTTTGAAAATTTGCATTTGGGACGTAATTGTTCAAATTTTGAAAAGCAGTAAAGATATCCTTAACAGCTCGATTATAATACTCGCAGAGTTCTTGTTATTTCAAGGTGTAGACGCATCAAAACGCGTGTCTCGGTTGAAAAATCCTTTTAGATCTATTTTAATGTTGCATTAAAGACTCCAAATGCGAAACATCTTTAAGCTTATTGTTGTTTATATTCGTATACAATAAATTAGTTATTGTTAATCGCTGGATTAAAGTTGTTCTTGTTACGAAACGCATTCGTAACAATGCATAACGTCATGGAAGGAGCGAGTGGGTGAGTGAGTGAGTGAGTGAGTGAGTGAATTAGCCTTACCAATAACCCGTTAATTACGCTTGCGCGTATTCATTATAATTGGAACGTCCAACAGCATTTCCTCCACTAAAGGACAGACATGAGCTCATACATAAGTAGACATACTTGTTTTTGAGAATATATCACTCTCATTCTCTTATCAGAGAAAGTACAAGTCAACAACTGTACTGACTGCATGAAAGTGCACGGAATCCTATAGTGTGCAGTATTTTATTCAAATGAAAATCGGTATTCACTATAAAGGCAAAGTATCTCGATATTTTATTTCGATTGTCATCAACTGTCTTAATTCAGTGCAAGTGTATAGGAAATATACGCTCGTGTTGTTTCATGATTATTCCAAGGATAGGTCGCCATTGAACGGTTAGCCTGATTCAAATACTGTCCAAGCTCGCTCACTCTGGTTACTCTTGCGAGTAATGTGTGTGGAAACTCCGTTTATTAATTAAAATGTAGTTGGTTACTTTTTTTTTGTTTTTGTTTTGTTCATGGCGAGGTTTATAATTTAACAAATTTTCGACTACCAGGTTACCCGGAGTAATCAATCTATGAAATCGAAGACAATCGATATCAATCAATCCATAATTAATCGGTAGCAATCGAAAGACATTAAATCGACGATGTTGCTTTTCGTGACCTTTAATTGATTAGCAGAAATTTTCAATACTAATCGATGGCTAAAATTTTGAATGTTTTTGCGCGGCCGAAAGCGGGGTCCTGTAGAAGCCAAAACATATTTCATTGTGTATAGCCTGGGAGGTGGGCACATTTAAATTCTTCAAAGGGACATTTGTGATATCCTTTCACCCACATTTTTTCCGTTCAACAATGATTACTGTGGTGAGCAGAATGACAAGTACCCAGGCAGGTGAAAGAGAGTGAACGAGAAAATAGTTTTACCAGAGAGGACTGACATACTGTCACGTTTTGACAATTGATAACAATTCATAGTGTTTTTTTGTCCTGTGACCCTACATTGGTCATCGATTGGCCGACATCAATCGATACGAAAAAGGCAGTTATATCGATTTGTATTGATTGATCGATTGAAAAAAAAACGATCATCCATCGTCATTGATTGGCTAACCCAGGCAGGTTATTATCTCTGGTTCTTTAAATCGTCTGAGAATCCACGAAATACAGCTCTTTGTGTTTATATTATGAAAGAACTCTAACATAACTTGCTTATACGTTGGGGTTCCATAGACGAGAGAAATAACTGTCGATAACTAATAGAAATCGTCCACTAAAAATACCCGATGTGTGAATTTAATTATAGAATAAATAAACTGGCATAAATTTAGTTATCCATAACAAACGAGTTATCATTTGCCAAGGACGTTTTTTACAATAACTGTGTGAATTCCTGCGCGCTGATTGGCTCATTTCTAGGGCAGATAAGAGTACAGATGAATAAATATGACATACTAGGTAACGCAACGCGGTGAGTTTTGTCAAACGTTTGGCGCTGCTGGTTCTTCAAACGGTGAAAAATTCACTTAACACTTGAATTCTTCAATGAGAAGAATGGTCTCTCGTCAGTTAAATTTGGTTTACAACAAGAAGCTGTACACAGCTTGAATTCTTGGCGCCTTTAACTCATTGCAGCATTGGTTTCCGAGTCTTTTGAGTGTTTATATTGCGATAAGGTTATGTTTTCACACTGACACGGTTCGATATTTTTTTAAAAATTAAACGTAAGGATTTTTGACGAACGCAAACAACAAAACAAAACAAAAATAGTGCATCACCTTCATAATGTCCAGCCCGAAGAAGGTCCTGAGCGTAACTTGAACTCGGGCCTCTCGACTGTCATTCCCGGCTCTAAGCCAAAACATCAAACTACTACACTATCGTGGAACACATACTCGTCTTAGACTAAATTTTATTATTTCAAGGTAGATACACATCAAAACGTGTGCCTTGGTGGAAAATCCTTTTAGATCGATTTTAATGTTGCATAAAAGACTCCAAGAGCGAAACGTCCTTAAGCTTATTGTTGTTTATAGCGGAGCACTCGCCGAGCCGAAGGCTCGGCTGCGCAGCCCCATACTCATAGAACCGTCCCGTCATTTTTTATGGTCATGGCTAGCGGAATATTTCGCGGGCGCGTCGGTCCGTGTGCACGTCTGTCCACCCGTTACGTCATCATCGATGATGACGTAAATGAAGAGAGAGGAACTAAGAACGAGGCTTTGTTTTTCGCGCGCTTCCCCGCGGCTACAAACAGGGCAGTTCGCAAAAGCTTGCCTCCGCGCCAAAACCAACACAACCTGTACTCGTCAATGGAAAAATCACGGAGAAAGACAAACAAGATACGCCAATTCCTGAAGCAAAGAAAACGGACCCTAAAACTCGCGAACGTTCTGAATATGACGGCGAACAACCTTTGCCGAAGAGGAAAAACACTGGATATCGGACAAACAAGCGTAAACAGAAAAGCAAGTAACTGTCTAAATATGATTTGCAAAAATTGCTTAGTTAAGCCTATATAATTTTACCAGAAGAATTTTCTCCAAGTTTTTACATTCAGAGCTAAATTTACATCTTTGAATATCCGTGGTTTTGGCAATGTAGCCAAACAACGCTCTGTTTTTGATTTCGCGAAAAATTCCCGTTCTGATTTTATTTGTTTACAAGAAACTTTAGCGACAAGTCAAAATGCGATAAATTCTCTGACAGCTATAAAATGGCGCGGTAAAAGTTTCCGGTCGCCCGCTCTTGGTAAACAAGGCGGCGTTGCCATTCTTGTAGCTGAAAATACTGATTTCAAATGTTTAGAATGGAAAAAAAGATTCTTCTGGTAGAATTGTTAGTGTTTTAACTGAACTCGACGACATCAAAATTAATTTGGTTAATACTTATATGCACCCACGAATCCAAGTGAACGTAAATGCTTTTATGATACAATTCATGAATATTTTTTCAGAACACTTTTAAAATTACTGGCGATTTTAACTGCATTGAAAATGTTTCTTATAAGTTTGGAGGAAATCTTACAATTTCCACGGATTTGAAAGATCTGCACAAGTGTTCATCGTTTATTGATATCTGGCGCAAAAAAAAAAACACGGCCGACTGAAAAATACAATGCACATGGTTTAACGCGGATAAAACTATCGGTACACGTTTGGATAATTTTTTTATTGATCAGGACTTGTATGATTCCTTTCTAAAATGTGAAATTTTGCCTTGTGTTTTTTCCGATCATGATTCTGTTGATTTATCCGCAATTTCCCGTGGACCAGGACTTTATGGAGGCTAAATTTAGAATTTAATATTTACGATATGATCTCAGAAATTATTAAGAAACATGTATTGTACCGGAAAGCATTTAATTCCATTCAAGCTTGGTGGGATTTTCTTAAAGAGTCCATAACATTAGTTGCCATAGATTTTGGTCGAAGTAAACAACGCATATTTAATCGCGATAAGGCCACGCAACTATAATTTCTTTGATCGAAGCAAAAGGGGCTCTTATTTAAGGAGATAACTTAGCGAAAACCACCATAGAAACGCTCGAAAGAGAAATTCGAGCCGTAAATTTATCCCAAATGAGAGGAAACCAAATTCGTAGCAGAGTCAAATGGCTTGAAGAAGGTGAAAAACCTAACAAATTCTTTTTTACGCTCGAAGCAACACGGCTCAGAAAAATACTGTTCATTCTATTTATAACTCCGCCGGTGTTAAAGTCTTTTAACAAGACTCCGGCTCATTTCGATTTTTACCGTAATTTGTACTCGCAAGAACCTGTTAATTTAACAGTCCAAACCGAATTTTTGAACAAACTTGAAAACAGATTAGAGCGAAATTTTATCCTGCGAAGAATCGGTTTTATCTTTGGCTAAAATTACCCACGCAATGCGTGGACTTTCTTCAGGGAAACCCCCCGGGTTCAGACGGATTACCTCAAGAATTGTACGCTAAATTCTGGGATCTTTTTGGCCTTATTTAGTTTGGAAAATAATTCTTTCAGTGATTCAATGCAAGGAGGCGTGACTAGGTTACTTTACAAGAAAGATGATAGCAAAAACTTAAAAAATTGGTGACCCCGCCATTTCGCTACTCGTTGTTGTTTACAAAATTTGTTCAAAAGCTCTTACAAACAGACTTTCAAATGTGTTACCCTCGATTATTCAAGAAGATCAAACTTGTTCCGTCCCAGGTAGGACGATTTTTGAGAATTTATTTATTTCTCTTGCGTGACACTTACTGTCAAGAAAATGAAAATTATAGCTAATCGTAATTCCAACTCAAGTCGGGGGTGAGGCAGGGAGATCCCCAGTCTCCACTTTTGTACATTTTATGCGCAGATGTTTTGGCTACCAGTGTATGAAAGGATGATACTATTGAAGGTTTTCTCCTTCCAGAAGCCCGAGGAAAGCGTTTTAAAATTCGCCATGCGGATGACTCCACATGTTTTGTGAAGTACATTTTTTCTTCAGACAAATTGTTTACCTCACTTCACAAATACGAGACAGGTACAGGGACTAAATTAAATGCCATGAGGTTAGGAGCTTGGTGCTCACATCCGGACAATCCTTATGGCCTGACGTGGGTGTCAAGAATGTGAATCTTGGGTGTGTCATGCAAATTTGAAACCGGATAACTGGCTACCACGCCTTTCCAAGCTAGATTAAAATTTGAACCTGTGGAAGGGTGTGGGGTGTTTTCACTCCCACCCTATCGGCACTACTCAATACTAGGTTCTTAGCGGAGCACTTGCCAGGCCGAAGGCCTGGCTGCGCAGCTCCATACTCATAGAACCTACGCCGTGATTTTCATGGTCATGGCTAGCGGAATGTTTCGCGGGCGCGCGTGTGCCCGCCCGTGTTGGAACAACATCCGGGATCTTAGCAATTTTGTTTTTCGCGCGGCCACACAGCCGTGAGCTCGGTAAACACTTTAGTTGTCTTCTTGTGCCTAGCGGAGAATTAAACTCGTTATTTTCCTGCATTTTTTCGCGGTTTGCTACTCAAGACAGGGATACTAATTAAGGTATGCTCAGAAGCCGTTTTAGTGGAAAAAGACGAGCTTTCAGGGATAAAATCTTGCATCGAGGAACTTCATGTATTACGTTTTTATCAATGCGGGAGATGATTTCAGAACCAGAAGCGGAGATTTGAATTTCCAAGCAAGCGAGGAACTTAAAGGTAAAACAGATTACAGTTTTCGATGAGAATTTATGTTGATATCAATCTGTGAGTGACTTTTTGTTAGTGTTATTGTTAGTTTTGGCGAATTGATTTTAAAACGTGCCTAAATTTAGTTGTATCGATCTCTTGAATTTCATCGAAGAAAGCTTGAACTCGATGAGCTATAATTAAATGGTACGCGTTTTGCTTTGAAAGAAGATTGTGTTGTCCATTTTTATGTGTTTGTTCATTCATTAGATAGATTGAAAAGCGATTTTATGTAAACCAAACAAGACTTGATTTTATAGTACAGTTCTATCTTCACTCGCATGGCCTTATGCAAATATGTTTGTGTATTTTTGCAATTTTTGATTTTCAAATCAGTTTCTCGGGCAATTTTTGACAAACATAAACTGTATTTTATTCGGAAACTAGTGGTACTATTTATTCTAGACAGAGAAAAGTTGTTTTTGTGAACTTTTGTACGGTCTATAAAAATGTACTGTGCAGACGGTCGCGTAATACTGTTTTTGAGAATTGCTAAAATTGAAAATAGCCCCTTCGTCAATCTTAATTCTTGTGCTTCCAACCTTTCACCTTAGTTAAGTTTCACCTTAGTTGAGCTTGTTCAAAGTGCGACGCTGTTAGGCTTGGGCTATCTATATATATTACTCGTTTACAACAAATTAGTTATTGTTTTCGCTGGATTCACGTTGTTCTTGTTACGAATGCGCATTACGTCACTAAGTTTACAGCTGATGGAAGGAGCGAGTGAATGAGTGAGTGAATTAGCCACCGTTACCGACAACCCGTTCATGGTTCATTACGCTTGCGCGTATTCACTACATTCAGTAGCTGACACTCCAAAGCTCCGGCGAAAAAGAACTAAAACGGAGCTGAAAATAACTTGGAGCAAAGATTCATCTGATTATTCGAAGGCAGTTCAGACTGGAAAAAGGTTAGCTTTGCAAACTATGCCTTGTAATAATATATTTGTCTTTGTCTAAGGTTATTGCTTCGGCTATTTTGCGATTATCGCCGAGCGCGATTCTCTAAAATTTGCTGAATGACAACTCTTTGCTGTGCTGTGTTAATATAGAAGGTTCTAGCGATGATTAAAACTAAAAGAATTTTTGGGTCAACCTTTTTTGTTACATAATCTATTCACATATAATTATTCCCCACGCAAGAACATTTTGCACCAATCTGTTCAGAATCAAGTTGTTTATCTTTATTTTCTAAAACGATTCCTGCAAACTCGTTCGCTCGCACTTGTTCAAGTTTGTTATTGTAAGAACAAAAAAACAAATAAATTGCATTTTTCCATGATCTGTACTCTTATTTACCACAGAAATGACGCCATAAATTGTTCAAAACTTGGCAGTGAAACCACTCGTCTAACGGCTCGTAGTTCCAGTTGAGTTTTGAACATTTCATTACGTCATTTCTATGGTAAATAAGAGTACAGACCATGGAAAAATGCGGTCAATTTGTTAAATCGACAATAACATTTCCCCGCGTGTGAGTCATCTACAACTAAACGAATGTGCGACGTCCGTATTGTCAGCGGCTTCTGCTTTTTAATTAGAAAATAAAGCAAAAAATAACATGACAGAACGTTGTCACAAACTACGGTTAATGAGGGAGGAAATTCTGCGCGATTTATCGAGTCCATTGGCCTCCATGACCCGTTTATAAATTGCAGTTTTCTTCTTATTAGCACTGCTAATTGCCTTTGAACGTTGTTTCACCAAAATAACCTCTCTTCGGTCTTGGCTATACCCATCTTCTTCCAAATCGGCCTTTTTATTCTCATTAAAACGTATTCATAGCTGTAACCTTCGCCAAATGCGACACGTCTTTCACAATTTCTTTATCCGTCATCATTGTTTAACTTAATTTGACGTGCAGCTTGTCCTGGAAACAAAGTTCACATGCGTAGTTAAAGCTAGTGACCAAGCTCTCGCATTACCAGCGTTCATCATCGACTACTTTTTTCCCATGTGAGGAAAAGCTATTTCGCGCACTACTGTTGTTAGGGACTGGTCATAAAGTACAGGAGGGGGTTGGCCGGAAAAAAAAGGGGGGGGGCCATCATTTTTGTGCACGTAAAAAGGGGTGGGTCAAGAAACATCATGCAATACATTGAGGGTGGGTTATGAACAATTATGCTTCAATTTTATTAGCTGCAGATATGTATACATACACAATTTAACACTTAAATTGGCAGTAATGTAGCTTGATAAATGACTTGGAATAAAACTGCTCCTTATTACACCTACTGGTACTGATGTTGGGGTTCGTGATACCAAGTCAGGAAAGATATATGATGTCTCTGACGAGGATAAGCAGAGAAAACTTCCACAGCATGATTTCAGTACTCCCCAAGTGCACATTACTCCTTCATCGTTTCGAGTTTATGACCGGACACCAAGAAATCATCGATGGGAAACTTCATCTTGTGAATGACACAGATCAAACTATAGTTACGGTCTGGCCAAAATACTATATTGGTAGTTCGGGAAGTATTTGGGTTCAGAGACAATGCTTCTGCGAAGAGAGCTTCCTCAACTGTTCGAGGTCAGTAGCTCAAAGGTCCATACAGATGAGCAGTATTCCGTTAAGGCGGTTTTGTGCACACGTTCATGACTGTCTTTACTACTTTCAAGACACGTCAATGTGTGAAGACATAATGGCAGTAACACAAACGCCCAATTGCAAGTTCCGCGCATACCTTATTATAGGAAATTAACGCTCCATGAAATTAACGCGAATTCTCAAAATTCGCGTTAATTTTTGTGAGCGTTAATTTCCGCGACATTATTTAAGTGGAGCGTTCATTTCCGAGACCTTAATTTCACCCCAAATTCTGGATACCGTCCGAACACATATAGCAACTAGGAAACAATAACCTTCTCTTTTCTGCACACTATTTTTCAATCTTTTACAATGTAAAAGCCTTAAAGATACGTAATCTGCAATATTTGCAGTTCATTCTTGCTTTTAGAAGAGCGGTTCTTGACATCCGTTTTCTTTTTGTACTACACAGTTAGCCAAAATATCGTTAGAGACATCAATAATCGCGTTAATTTTCTTCATTTTGAAAATTTGCCCATTCTCTCGCGTTAATTTCCTTTATTCCAAAGAAATTTTCCCTCCAATTCGCGTTAATTTAAGCGCGTTAATTTCAAAGACCTTAATTTGCAGGAGCGTTAATTTCCTATAATAAGGTATGAAATGATGCGTTTGTCATGGCTTAGACGTGAATTGAATGCAGCTATGTTAAGATGGGATGAAGACAAAATTGACGTCAAAGTTGAAGATGTAGCTTATGGAAATGAGGTGAAAGATGCAGTAGTTTCAATAACAGACCATTTGGAGCAAGATTTTACCGACATCACAGTCACCGGAGAACAGTTATGGGAAGTATATGGTGTTCTCCAAAGAAAGGGTGGACCAGGTCCTAGAATGCATCAATGAGTTGAAATTGCCACCTGAGTCAAGACTGACATCCTTAAGAATACAGATGCAGGGCCTAGTGTGGGAAGCAGCAATGTAGAAGTGAGATACAGAGATGCCGAGATGGCTAGAATCCTCAATTCTGATCGTGTGAATAGAATTCACAGAGCAAGAGATGACAGTGGCCAGAATGAGGCAGAGAGATCGAATGCATGTATTGGTGAAACACTGGTTGATGGTGGGGCCATGCAATGGAAGTTCCATGACGCACTTGATGGACTGACACAAGATGAAATTGCAGCACTCTCACTTGATGATATCAAGAAACGCGAGGAGCTGGCAATAGAACAAAATGCGTGGACCGTTGCCTGGAATGTGGCTGAAAGAATCAATCACGAGCCATGTCCAGCTGGAGATTACATGCAATCATTTCTGACACCACACAAGAATGCAGTTTTTCTTCAACACAGAACAACTACGCCATAACGCCAGTTTGTTTCGGCACCAGATTCAAAGAAGAAAGACATTCCAGGATCTGCATACTTTAAGAAAATAAATACGTTTATGGAAGGACATGTACAGGTGGGAGAGCTCTACTTGGAATATGTAAAAGGTGACTGCCAGAACAAACAAAACCCTCTGTGAGTTTTCCCTGTTCAGCTCCAGGCTTGGAAAGAGTTCCAAGGCCAATGCCAGATCAGAAAGCTCTACCAGAATTGTGTTACTTGCCCTTTGACAAGACCCCTACTGTTACTTCAAGTGGTTCTCAAAGGGAGGTAGATGATTATCAGCCAAGAGCGCAAATTAAAAAGAAATTTGAAGATGGGACACTTAGAGACACAGAGTCTATTGGAATGTTTTCAAAAAGATTTGCTGTGGAGGAAAGTCTAACAAGAAAGTACCTGGAACATCTTGAATACATGCGATTGAAAAAAGAAAAGCGGTCTGAAGAAAGAAAGCGAAAAAAACAAGAGGAAGTCATGAGAACCTATGATGACTTTGATTGGGTAGAGATGTTCCACAAGGAAACACTAGCAAAACTAACTGTTCCTGCTTTAAATTTGTTCCTTGATAGACATCATCTGGCCCATGGCAAGATGAAAAAAGCGGAGAAAGTAAATACAATCAATGCATGGTTAGCAAATTCAGAATACCACAAGATACAACATAGTGGAATTCGTGATGAAGATAACGAAGCCAAAGATGATGATGGTGATCCTGCTGAATCAATGGACAGTGATGTCTCTGATGATGAGGATGATGTAATTTTACTTGAGGTTGGTGAGTCCAGTGACGACGATGGAAGTGACTCAGAGAATGACGAGATATTACAGCCTCGTAACTCCAGAACTGGAAGGCCATGTACAACATATTTGACCCGTCATTTCTTTGGAGACTCCGATTGATACCATAAAAATCAAGGTTAATGGTATTTTATCTATTGTTTAGTAACTTAAGATGCCCCTGACAAGAGGGGGGAGGGGGGGGGGTGGGTCAGTGATTTTTGTGTCAGGATTAAAAGGGTGGGCTACATTTTTTGTGTTAACTAGGAAGGGTGGGCCACTAAAACTTTGTCCACTAGGAAATCGATTTTTCCGGCCCACCCCCTCCTGTACTTTATGGCCAGTCCCTTACCGATATCTATTTTACTCGTCTGTGGAGACCATTGTATTTATGGGACCTAGAGGTGGCATAGATTTCAAATGCAGCTTTATTCTAATCTTAAATATTGTTGTTTTATTTTTTATTAAGCCGTACACGCCGACGAGATAGCGATCAGCTGTGGCCTCTGTGTAGTGTCACTTGATCAGCGAGCAGTTGTCACGCGACAGAGGCAGTTTGGTTGTGTGCTGACACTGTCATGATCGGCTTGAAATTATTTTTTTTTGAGTGAGACGCTGATAAGTCAGCAAACTGATGTTGTCACGGAATAGGCAATTTGATTGTGTGCTAACACTTGGTAAGCTTTTTTTTTCAACTTCCAACTTAATTATTTCAGTGAGTTTTTTATTGTTCTGGTGAGTTTCACTGATTGTTGACGGAGTTTTACTTTATTGTCATTTTTAGTGATACTGTTCTCCAATTGAAATTACCGGCGATTTTACAGTCATAGGTACAAAAATTTAAAACAGTTTACCACTCAAACCGCACAAATGTTCAGCCGGAATTGATTAAGGGTGAGAAATTGACACCTTCAATTAGTTTGCAAAATTATAGAACTTGAGTAAAAATAAAAACAAAAATTACGATACGACGTTTCGATTTATCTAACATCATTATTTAGTAGAGAACGACAGCGAAAGGTGCTGACTATAAATTAGTGAAAACGGTTAACATTTCTCAACCTCGGGAAGGAGAAGACCCTTGGAACGAGGTTGAAAATTTCTTTAAATTGTAAGTTATGTAGACCTATTCGAAAACGACCGTTACACTCTTTAATCTGCAACTAGGTTAGCCTCACATTGATGTAATACTTCACAGTTATAGTGCGAAAGCGAGCACAATGTCGCCGAATACTTAGCCGACGAGGCCGTACAGCTGTATGCCGAGTTGGCTAAAATCAGGCGATATTGTGCAAGCTTGAGCTCGGTTGAGCACTAAACATAGCGGCGAAGAGTCTGAAAGAACTACAGCGAGGACGGTATGTTTTACAAAAAATCAACGGCAGCGAAAGGACACAACAAACGTTTAAAACATCGTTACCTGCAGTTGATGTGGTTTTTTAGTCTCTTCCATCATCACCAAATTTTCTAGCATCGAACTGCGTACGAGCTGAATCGATCACTGTTGTTTAGAAACTTGCTTATTTTAGTTTCTACAGCTGTAATGGTGAGATAATTTAACTTCAATCCCCTTAACCCACGGACGTACAAAG
Organism: Cladopsammia gracilis; assembly: GCA_022457155.1. Taxonomy (NCBI): domain Eukaryota; kingdom Metazoa; phylum Cnidaria; class Anthozoa; order Scleractinia; family Dendrophylliidae; genus Cladopsammia; species Cladopsammia gracilis. The sequence goes on along the minus strand of JAJGOT010000050.1, from coordinate 62,045 downwards.
GGGGGGAAGGCTGCATAGAACTCGACAAGTTTATCCTTTAGGATAGCTTCGTTTACCACACTCCTGTCCGCCATCTTGAATGTCGAGCTTGAAATCACATGAGCTCGCCATTTAATTTTATTGGCTAATCGATTAATTTGGCTCAGACAGATTCTCGCGGCGCCCGCACACGATGAGGAATTTGTCTCGCGAGGCAAAAAAATATCAAACACGACAGGTATTTGCTTTGCGACCTCGCGAGGCGAAAAACTCACAAAAAAACTCCAGCACACACTTGAGGATATAGCTGAGCTAACTATATACCGTGCTCCTCAGTCGTGCTCCTAATGAACATAAGCTCTTTGGCTTTAGGGATATTTATGATTTTGTGATTGATAAAATGTGTTGTAACATATCAAACATGTGTTTTCATCCCAAGATCAAACACTGAGAAGAGAGTTGAAAATACGACGCGCAGCCAGGCGCGTAGCTACCTGTACGTACATACGCACGTGCGTACCTGAAAAAGTCGAAAAATAAGTAAAAATAAATAAAAGAGTACGACCTAGTTGAAAATTTATGTGAAGATTTGGTGATTGTGCGTACCTCTGAAAAAGTACTGGCTACGCCCATGGCAGCGGAGTATTTTTGGCGAACTTCGAGATGTTTGATCTTGTGATGAAATACTGTGTCGAATGTTTGATATTACTTCTCAAACAAAATGATTTTAGAAGGAGAAATAAAGGATGCAAAAATGAGGAGTATTTCATCTGATTTCCAAACACTCATTGGCCGTGTTTTCACGAGCGAGTTTTCAAGTCGCTGAGCGAGTGACAGTCGAAAATCTCGTGAAAACAGTTGCTTGTCCAACTCGCTTAAAGTTAAGCGAGTCGGCGAACTACAATAGAATTCTCATTAAATTTAAGCCACCAAACCAGGTTGCTTAAGCTTGTCGCAATTAATTTCGGCCAATCACATTTCGCCAGCGTTCAAACAACAAAGAAGGGCATTGTATTGTCGTTCTTTTGTGTTCTAATTTTCTATTGTTTTAACAAAAGAAAATATATCGCGCATGGTATAAGAAAAATGAATAAAGTTCTGTCCGTGAAAACGCATAAATTTTTTAAGCTGCTTAACGCGGTCAGTAAACAAATCACCTACAGGAATGTTAAGCGAGAAAAACCGCCTCGTGAAAACACAGCCACTAAACATTAATTTCCTTTATATTTTCTTCATGAATTATTAATGAGTTCGATAAGCGTATTTCAACTTTGCTGGTAAGGTATTGAAGTAGTTTCTTTGTGATATCAGCGGATATTTGATATTTGATCTTTGTTCGTATGATGTTTTCTTCTTTTTCCCTGCGATTTAGTTTTGGCTGACTTGATGAACTGTTTGTCGTTTGCCGTTTATTTTATGAAACTACTGATTGTAGAGTTAATTAGGTTGGCTGGATAACAGAGGTATGCGAACGTGCATGGTCTTAGAGTTTATTCATCAATAAAATTTGATATATTTTCATGTTAATGACAAACCATAGGCTATATTCAGTATTGTTTTTCAAAAGCCAATTTTATTGTGATTTTCGACGTGCGTGACAGCCGCGTGAATTCAGAATATCATTGTTACCCACCTGGTGACCCAGTAGAGTTGGCGTAAGGGGTATGTAGACCCCAAAATGTCAAAAGAAGAAACTTAAGGTTGAATTAACTGTACATTCCAAAAATTACCAGCGTACAGAAGACACATGCTCCCCAAAGGGAGCCTATTTTTTGAGTGATACTGTTTTACTATCGGAATTGCGGGCGATGTTACAGTAAAAAATAAACCCAGGTCCTTTGTTGGTTGACCCCAGCTTGACCTCAGCGGTTGTGTCAGAATTGTCAGTATCATCCGTGAAACAATAAGCAGTTTAACAGTTACTGTTTTAAAAGTTTTGTATACATGACTGTAAAATCGCCAGCAATTTCGATAGGAGAACAGTGTCACTCCAAATAACAATCGATCGTTTTCATCTACCAAGCAGTTTGTTTTTCTGGCTTTTAAAGCAACACCAGATATAACATGTTGCAGAGAATGCGGAATGAAAACTTTAATAACCGAGTTATGGGGAAGGGAATATTTCGAAAATTAGACAATTTTGTATGCATCCGCCATGTTGGCTTACACTTTGGTACACCAACATGGCAGCCACCAACATAGCCCGTTTCGCAGATAAGGCAGCCATATTGATTTTGCCCCCAGGGCATCCCATAATGAACATTGAAAACAAAGGAATATATTAATTTAAATGCTTATTATGGGATGTCCTTGGTGCAAAATCCCGTATCTGCGAAACGGGCTATGGCAGCCGAATTTACATTTTTAAGAATTCCTAAAATATTGCTTAATTATCTTTATAATTGTTTCTGTTTAGTTCAAATGTTCAAAAGACCTCTGGTTTGCATTCTCGCTTTATAGCAAATTCGACAAACTGAGTGAAAAACACTTAAGTAAAAGAACTCAAAATCGTAATTTTGTGACTTTCTACTAAAAATATTTATGTTAAGACTGAGTTGCGCGGGAAAACGCACCAAGATACGAAAGTTGTTATGCCAATAACTGACAATGTGAATAAAATATAATCATGGGACATTGAAAAAGACTGTTGACTAGCTTGCTGGCCCGTGTTCTTGTATTTTTGTGTAGTGATCAAATGATATCTTCTCCTGTTATTTCATGTTTCCCTATAATTAACACTCCAACTTATCCAAGGAAAAAAATGAACCCTCTTGGCAAATATTTTTGCATCAGTTTTTCTTTCTTACAAAAGCATGGTTGCTCACCCTGAAACCAATTAAGTTATATTTATTTTGGTCGATACTTTAACTTGACATTTCATGAGGACTTTTCCTGGAAAGTATTTCGTGTTTCTAACCAAAAAAATATGTCATAACTATTCGGGGTATTTTCAGAAGTAAATACTTTTCAATATTCTTAATGATCAATTGCTAATCAATTTTAGATACCTTATTACATGAAATTTTCGCGACACGTTAATTTCGCGATTTTGAGGTTCGCATATTTCGCGACACCTTAATTTCGCGGTTTTGCGAGAATTTTGCATTTTGACTCACTTTAATTTCGCGTTTTTGAGTGAGACACACTCTTTTTTTTGTCAATGTTATTTAACATGTTCCTGAATTTGATCAAACAACTTAATCAACAATGTCCAAATAAACAGAAACGCAACTTATTATGTAAACAGTAACAAGAAAGATATTCTCAGTGTATACAAGGCACGGTTTGTAGTTCATGCTTGAAGGACCAGAACATTACCACAGAATAGTTCAAAATGATTGTTATAAACGTGTGTAATGGTAATAAAGTCGTTTTTTTTAATTATCGACATAATGTGCGTCACTTAATTTTCGCGTCATGTTATTTTCGCGACATTTAATTTTCGCGTCACTTAAATTTCGCGATTTTTTTAAATCGCGAAATTCGCGAAATTAACGTGTCGCGAAAATTTCATATAATAAGGTACATCTGCTCCTGAAGGCGCTGTTACACTAGGCAATATTTCGTGCAACTTGCCTCGCAACAACTAAAAACCGTGCGTTGCGATGCTGCGAGACAAGTTGCCTGGAGGGTGTTACACTAGGCAATGTTTCTTGCAATTTGTCTCGCCCGACGGTGAAAGGAGCAATTTCATTGGCTTAAGTCACAAAACGTTGCGACACAAGTTGCAGGAAACGTGTTACACTACGCAACGCTTGAAAAATTCGTTGTGGCGTGGCGAGAATCGTTGCGAAAAGTAGAACCGACTTCTACTTCTCGCAACGATTGCGGCAACAAAAAAATCGCGAGAAATGTTTGTTGCGGGGTATGTTACACTGGGCAATTTTTCATGCAACTTGTGTCGCAACAAAATTGCGAGACAAGTTGCACGAAACATTGCCTGGTGTAACAGCGCCTTGACTCGAACCCAGTCGTCTCTCTTGGCAACGCACGGGATACGCGCGCGGGTATTCTGAGATGCGGAACGAGAGAAGCGCGACCGAGGGGAGCGCGAGCGGTGATGGGAAGTTGGAAAAGGAAAGGGAAAGACGACTGGCAGATCTTGAGTCGAAAAGTTGTGAAGATTAGAAAAGTTTTCGCCGTATATGTATTTATTATGGACAAAATGCCAACTTGACGGATTTTGTTAATCGGTTGCGCTACCAGAAGCGTTTTTTACGTTTTAAAAGTGTTTAAAGACCTGACACGACTCTTGTAGGTTTCGTGCTCGCTGTTGTTTACTTGACCTTTGGAGTTTAGCTCTTGCAAGTGTATCTTTTGAAGATTTTATGCTCTTGTAAGAGTATTTTATCCGGCTTTAGAATAAGGTTACCCCAATTACGTGCCTGGGAGATTTTTCCTTTACGATCAAAATTAAGATATAACAAGCTTGTTGTTCACGACCCTCAATGTTGTCGATTCTTTCATTTAAGGAAAAGGGTCTCCAACTGACAGGAGGAATTTACGCATTCGAGAGCCGTTTGGAATATTTAGTTCTGCCGTTGTTTGTTAGCTCTGAGCGGAACA